>CAUYUJ010001891.1:1070010-1122510 GCA_963575745.1 Prorocentrum cordatum | reverse complement strand
TTCTGGCACACCCCTCACACGTTTCGTGGCCCCATAGGGAGCTCCACCGAAGGCCCCAGTGGCTGCGCCCGCATGCGGTTCCACCCCCCATTCTGGCACACCCCTCACACGTTTCGTGGCCCCATAGGGAGCTCCACCGAAGGCCCCAGTGGCTGCGCCCGCATGCGGTTCCACCCCCCATTCTGGCACACCCCTCACACGTTTCGTGGCCCCATAGGGAGCTCCACCGAAGGCCCCAGTGGCTGCGCCCGCATGCGGTTCCACCCCCCATTTGGCACACCCCTCACACGTTTCGTGGCCCCATAGGGAGCTCCACCGAAGGCCCCAGTGGCTGCGCCCGCATGCGGTTCCACCCCCCATTCTGGCACACCCCTCACACGTTTCGTGGCCCCATAGGGAACTCCACCGAAGGCCCCAGTGGCTGCGCCCGCATGCGGTTCCACCCCCCATTTTGGCACACCCCTCACACGTTTCGTGGCTCCATAGGGAGCTCCACCGAGCGCCCCAGTGGCTGCGCTCGCATGTGGTTCCACCCCCCATTTCGGCACACCCCTCACTCGTTTCGTGGCCCGGGGGCGCCACCGAAAAATATATCCACAATTGCGGTATTCACAACTACGTATGGTTGGGTCTTTCGTCAGGCTAATTTTTGTGTCAGGCTGGGCGGGCCCAGACTGACTGCCGCGCGCGATGTGCGCCGCGTCCCATTCGTGCCACGCTTTTCGCATCGTCGACGACAAGGAAGACGATGTTGAGAAAACAACTGCCACTTTGTATGGATTTTTTACAGTCCGGAGGGGAGGTCCCGGATTGGGTCGCTACCGGCCGGAATACGACGTAGGTGGGGGTATATGCTAATAAGGAACAAGGATAAACCTCTCCCCGAAGGGGAATATGGGGTTTTTGGAAGGAGAAAGACATAATCTCGTTAGACTACCTACGCCCAGAGGGCTGGTGGGATTGCTTTGCATTGCGTTGCATTGATTTTCGTTGATTTGCATGGCCCTGCATTGCTTTGCACTGTTTTGTATGACTTTGCATGGAGTTGCATTGGCTTGCATTGCTTAGCATTGCATATGTTTGCACGTTTCGGCGTTATTTTGCATAGCCTTGCGTTACGTTGAATTGCTTTGCATTGCTTTACATTGCTCCTCATTGTGTTGCGTTGTTCTGTGCCAGTTTGCATCGTTTTGCGTTGCTATGCGTTCCTCTGCGTTGATTTGCATCACTTCGATTGCACCACACGGATTGCTCCGCGCACCGCATAGGCTGCAAGACATTACTGTTTGGGGTTCACGTTGGCTAACATGTTCTGTAAGGGGCAGTCGTTCTAGTCAAGCTGCGCCCCTTGGCCAATGTATATAACAACAGCGGCCCCCGCCTAATACGTCCTCGCGATTTATTGACAGTCGCGCTCTCGCGCCCTCTTACGATTCACGGAGGAATCGCGATCTCGCCCAGGAGTTACGCACCATTTACTCCGGCGCTGCGCTCGCGAAGCCCAGGAATCGCGCTCCCGCGCGAGACTTCCTGGCCATTTGCCCAGGGATCGCACTCTCGCCTGAGGCAGCCAAGACTTACAAAAAGTTCGCCTCCATGCCCCTGCCCGCCCGCCTCGTGCGTTATAGGGCCCGCCGACCTCCGGTGGAGAGCTCCCTTATGGAGCCACGAAGGCGCTGTACTGTGTTGAAGAGGCGCCTGCGAACTGCGCCACTTGGGACCCTCGGTGGAGCTCCCTGCTCCTCCCTCCTCCTCCCTCCTCCTCCTCCTCCCCCTCCTCCTCCTCCTCCTCCTCCTCCTCCTCCTCCTCCTCCTCCTCCTCCTCCTCCTCCCCCCTCCTCCTCCTCCTGCCCCGAGGGGGCCCCTCCCGTAGGGGAGGGGTCGGGACCCTAGGGTCCCCCTGGCGCAGGCGGGGAGCGCCGGGCCCGAGGGGCGAAAAGCCCCCGCACCCCGGGGGACGCCGCCAAAGCGCGGTTTCCTTCCCCCGGGGGGGTCGCCAGGCCCCGTGTGCTTCCCCAGGGCGGTGCTGGGTTCCCCCCCAGCACTTGCCGCCCTGGGGCGGGGTCGGCGGCCCGTCCCTGTCGTGTCGCTCGTTCGTGTCGTGTCGTTCGTGTCGCGTCGTTCGTTTCGTGTCCGTGTCGTGTCGTGTCGTGTCGTGTCGTGTCGGGGTCCCGGGGTCCGAAACGCGGCCACCCATGGAGTGGGTGGTGGGTAGGGTTGGCGCGGAGCACGTGCTCCTGCGCCCCCTACCCCGACCAGGGAGCGCGGAGCACGGTCTCCTGCGCTCCCTGGTCGCGCTTAGGTCGCGCCACGGGGGCACGGCCCCGACCGTGGCGCGACCGTCTTTTTCTCGCTGGCACTCGCCACGCCAGCGGAGTCATGTGGCTGTTCATGGGTTGACCCTAAAAAAAAAAAAAACTCCTCCTCCTCCTCCTCCTCCTCCTCTTCCTCCTGAGGCCACGGAGCGCTGTACTGGCCGGGGGAGACGCATGCGAATTGCGCCACTGGGGCCCTCGGTGGAGCTTCCTGTGGGGCCACGAAACGCTGCACTGGGCGGGGGAGACGAATGCGATCTGCGCCATTGGGACCTTCGGTTGAGCTCCGTATGGGACCACGAGACATTGTATTGGGTCTGGGGGACGCATACGAACTGAGCCGCTGGGACCTTCGGTGGAGGTCTCATCTGGGTCGACGACATGCTGTACTGGGCGGGGGAGACGCATGCGAACTGCGCCCGCCCGACCCGTCTGTGAGAGTCTGCCCGCTCGATCGCCCGTTAGGGTCCGCTCGTTCGCATGTTTGGAAGCCTGCCCGCCCGCGTCAGCGTCCCGCCCGACCCGATCTGGCCGTGCGAAAACCAGACGGTCTCCTTGTGCAGGGGGCCTAAAGGTGGCCATTCAGGTTTTGACCGTGGGGCTGACTACCCAGTCGGTGGCGTTGAGTACGACGGCGTTGTTCGAGGGAATGTCCCCTAGAGCTTCCATCATGGTGGCCTTGTGTATACCTTCCATGGGGTGCACGTCAGGGTCCGCCCGCCCGACCCGCTCGTCAAGGTGTGCCCGTTCATGTGCGTGGACGTCCGCCTGCACGCTGTAATGCCCCGCTGGCCCGGCCCGCCCGTTTGGGCCTGCCCGTGCGGCCCGCCTGTTAAGGTTGGCCCGCCCGACTCGCCCGTCAGGGTCCGCTTGCCAACATGTTGCACTTCGCGTGATCCGCCACAAACAATATCCGCATACACCCTCTCCAATGAATTGTTCCTGGGCCTCAGGAGAGGGTGGCGGTATATACATCATCCCTGTGAGCCAGTTTCTTTATACACCGCCGCCCTCCTTGCAGGTACTGCAAAGTTCGTGGGAGGGTGTCAGTGTATATCTTTTCGTGGCGTACGTAACACTTCCAGCCCATCCAGAGACGATGCCCAGGCGAGCTGCCCTGGCCAAGTATGTGGAGGAGCATGCAGTGTAATAAATGGCTGGGGAAGCCTTCATACCCTAAGGGGGGGAGGTTGTAAGAGCAATCGGAGGAGCAGCAGGAGCAGGTGGAAGAAGAGGATGAGAGAGAAGGGAGGGCGGGGAGGAGGAATAGGCGGATGAGGAAGAGGAGAAGGATGAGGATGAGCAGACCGGCCAGAGGCCTATTGGGTGCCTCTCGAAGTCTCTTCGGAAGTCTCCTGAGAGCTTCTTGGAGTTCTCTTCAGGCGTCTTGGGCCTCTGAGAGGTCTCTTAGGGACCTCTTGAGGACGTCTTGGGGCCTCTTGGGGCCGCCTGGGCGCTTCTTGGGGCCCTCTTGGGACACTCTGGGGACCCTAGGGGTCTATCTTGGGGCCCTCTTGGAGGAGTTCGATTAAATATCGGGGGGTCCTTGGTTGGGCCTCCCCTCCCCAGGAGGCCAAACTTTGGCCAAAACCATGGGAGGATGAATGATTTGTGCCTTCTCGCTGAGGCCATCTTGGATGCTCCAATGGGTCGCGGCCCCTACCCTTTAGACCCAGGGGAGGGGTATGGGGAGGGGTCAAGACGTTTCTTGCCCATCAAGCACAAGCCGTCTCGCTCACTCCCACCAGCCCTCCCACTACAGACGCATCACCCGGGTATCCTTATCAAAGACCAAAGCAAAGTGGTCGCGGCGCGCCCGCGCAACTTCCAGATTTGGAGGCAACGCGCATGTTGTATTATGATTTTTACAGGGGTGGTTGGCATGCGTGCAGCAAGCAATATGACCCACCCCCGGCGTCCCTGTCAAAAACAACTGTAAAGTGGTCGCGTGGCGCCCGCGCAAGTTCCGGATTTGCAAGCAAAGTGGAATTTGCATTGTTTTCTGAAAGGGGTAATTGGCCTGCGCGCAGCAATCAATATGAGCCCCCCCGCCGTACTTGTCAAAATCCAATGCAAAGAGGTCGCGGGGCGCCCACGCATGCTCCAGATTCGGAGGTCAAGTGTACTTTGTATTGTGAGCCCCCCCCCCGCCGTCCCTATCAAAAAAACAATGCAACGTTGCCGAGGGGCGCCCGCGCATTCTTCAGATTTGTAGGCAAAGTGTATTCGGTGTTGTTTCTGGACAGGGATGGTGTGGGAGATTGGCATGGGTTCTGGTTGGCTGCCGGTCGTGTGGGAGAGGGGGTGTTCATCAATAGGGAACAGTGATCAAGCTACCCTAAGCCGCAGGCCGCGTCGCTCATGCTCACCCGCCCTCCCGCTACATAAGTAGCGACCGAGGTTCTTCAGCACAGGCAGGGGCCGCCATCGACATCCATCGGAAGCCCATGCAGACGCCAGCCAGGTGCGCGATGTCCGCGAGGTGCGCCGCACGTGCCGGATGCGCCACGCGCACCAGGTGCGCCGCATTGGGCAATGTGCAATAGAGCGATACCCAATGAAAACGACGCGTGGGTGAGGGGGCGGGAAGGCCCCCCCTCCGGGCACTCGAGTCTCTCTCCTTCCCGCGCGCTGGGCCCCTCCCCCATCGCCCTCCCTGGCACTCGAGTCTCTCTCCTTTCGCCGAGCTCAGAAGGGGCCTCCTTCTCCCCCGTCTGTCAACTGAAATCATATGTTTCCGGCCCTCTGCGTTGATGGGTATAATGAAATTGTATGTCTTTGTTTTCGGCGTGGCGACTATGCTAGAATCGCCTTGTTTCGTCCTTCGGGCGCTGCTACATAACCGAATTGAGTGGAACAGTATTTCTTTTGCTCTCAAGGCGTTGCTACACGTGACGAGTAAAGTGGAATTGGCGGTTTTCCCGCCACGCTGCGATGCCACGTGGCGAGTGTGATGGAATGATTTTAGCTTCGCCCCCCGTCGTTGCCGCGTGACGAGTAGAGCGGAATTGTTTTTTTCTGGCACGTTGTGTTGTCTATGGGCGAGTATTGTAGAATTGCAAACTTCCCTCCCCACGTGGTAGAATCATATGTATTCCGATGTAGCGACTACAGTAGCATCGCCTTGTTCCGCCCTGCGGGCGTTGCCACATGCAAAGTAACGTGGCATGTTTTTTTCGGCTCCCCAGGCGTTGCCGCGAGTGCCGAGTCGAGTCGAGTGGAAGGTTTTTCTTGTCTCGCGCCGCCCGAGTCGAATGAAATGACATTTTTTCCGGCCCGCTGCGTGGCAATTTGGCGAGTGCGATGGAACGATGTTGTAATGGTTTTCGGCGAGTGCCGCCGATCCGGGGCGTTTGGGATGCGTGTGAGAATGGAACATGGCGTCGATAATGGACGGCCAACGATGAGCGACAAAGGTTCGATGATTGACGGCTACTATCGAGAGCGAACGACGGCCAGGAACGATGACGGCGACGATGACATCGACGATGACCTCGATGGCGACAAGTTGTGAACAGATATGGGCTAGACAGAGTCGTCTCGGAAAGCGCCGCACGGCCCCCCGTCCCCCCCAGAGCGGGGGGCACCTCCCTCCTCTCGGAGCGGGCAGGGTCCGGTCCTCCCCAGACAGCGCTGCACGCTTCGCCCTTCCCATCGCAGAGCGCCCCTTCTCCCGCTCCCAGGGCGGACAGGGTCCTCCTGGAAAGCGCTGCACGGCCCTGCCCCCCTTTCCCAGGGCGGATCCCCCCCCCCTCCTCCCCCAGAGCGGGCAGGGCCCGCCCAGGAGAGCGCTGCACGCTCCTCCCCCCTCCCCTCCCCGAGCACCCCCCCTCCCCCCGTCCAGAGCCAGCGCTGCACGCTCCCCCCCCCCCCCCATTCCAGAGGCCGCCCCTTCTCCCCTCCAAGGGCAGACAGGGTCTCGGGCCTCCGCAGAGCGCGCTGCACGGCCCCTCCCCCCTTCCCGGAGCGAACAGGGCCCCCCCCCCCCCCCGAAAGCGCTGCACGCACCCCTCCCCTCCCCGCCGCAGAGCGGACCGGGTCCCCCCGGAAAGCGCTGCACCCACGGGCTTCCCCCCTCCCAAAGCGGAGTGCTCCTCTCCCTTCCCAGATCGGACAGGGACCCCCCGTCCAGACAGCGTTGCACGCTTCGCCCTTCCCATCGCAGAGCGCCCCTTCTCCCGCTCGGGCCCCCCCGGAAAGCGGTGCGCGCCCCCTCCCCCTTCCCATAGCGCTCCCCCCCCCTCCCAGAGCGGATGGGGTCTCCGGAAAACGCTGCACAAGTTCTGCGTGCCCCCCCCCATTCCAGAGCGGAGCTTAAGCGGAGCTCAAGCCCACGCTTTCTGAAACTCACACGCCGGATGGGCATATTTGTCTACCCTCCCGGGCTTGGCGGCGTGACGAGCAGAGTTGATTTGTTCCAAGCCCGCTGCGCTGGCGAGTGTAGTAGGATTGTATGTCTTCCGCCGCGGAAGGAGGAGGAGGAGGAGGAGGAGGAGGAGGAGGAGGAGGAGGAGGGGAGAAGGAGGAGGAGGGAGGAGAAGAAGGAGGAGGAGGAGGAGGAGGAGAGGGAGGGAGGAGGAGGGCGGAGAAGGAGGAGGAGGAAGAGGAGGAGGAGGAGGAGGAGAAGGAGGAGGAGGTGGAGGAGGAAGAGGAGGAGGAGGAGAACGAGGACGAGGAAAAGGACGAGGAGGGGTGCCACGCGGCGACTCGAATATCATCGGTTTTTGGTCGCCCTTCGGGCGTTTCCGCGTGCCGAGTGGGGCGGCATGGTCTGCCTCTCGCTCCCCAGGCGTTGCGACGCGGCGGGTGGAGCTGAATACTACGCCGTTACAAAAGTTCGTCACGTTTCACGAGAGCTTGAAGGTGGCATGGGTTTCGTGTCTTCCTTCCGCGTGAGCGCGCGGGCAGAGGCTGACCACTGCCCTGGCCGCGCCGAGCTGGCCCCCCCTTCCCCCCTAGAATCCTAGCGGACTGAGTCAAGAGCGGTCGGATCAAAGATCCGGGATTTCTGAAAGTGGGATTTCATCCTTTACTATAATAGTATAGATTTAAAACGGGACATTTTGAAATCCCGACGTAAGTTCACACGGCTCTAGAAATCCCACCGGGGCGGGATTTGTCTTTGCTTATGCAAGATGATCGACTTTTAGTTTATGACGAAACTTTTGTAACGCCGATGTAGGCAGGCGCTTTTCCACCACGTTGTGTTGCCACGTGGCGAGCGTGATGGGATATTCTCAGGCTGCCTCCACATGCGTTGCCGCGCGACGAGTCGAGTGGAATGGTATGTTTTCTGGCCCGCGGCGTGGCCACGTGCTGAGTTTAATGTAATCGTATCGTTTCGCCCGTCGGGCGTTGCAGCGTGCCGAGTGGAGTGGCATGGTCTGTCGTTTCGTTCCCAAGGCGTTGCCGCGTGACGATCAAAATAGAAAAGGTGTGTTGACGCCCTACCGCTTTGCCACTTAACGATGACAATGGGTGCATATAGATGTCTCCCCACAGGCGTTGCCGCGTGACGAGTCGAATGGAATGGTATTTTTTCTGGCCAGCTGCGTGGGTACTTGGCGAGTGCAATGGAATCAGATTGGAGAGGCCTTCCGTGCGGTGCCGCCGACACTGGACGACAATGACAACGACGACGAAGATGCTGACGTGGGTCCCTGGCATCATTATCCTCAGTTGCATCACCATCCTGTCTTCTGCCATGGCGTTCGGCGAGCTCCTTTTGATTACAGATCAATTGTTGTAAAATATATAGCAATCCAGTTCTGGCCATTTGTTATTTGTTCGATGCTTGTCGATGGTAGCTGTGCTGAACAGATCGTGCTCCAGGTGATGCGCAGGTGTCAGGATGAACCACCAGCTGTTTCCCACGCCAGCACTCACAAGGTGGGCCAACGGAGTGACGCGGCTCCCGAGTTTTGTGGGAATGGGCATGCGGGTTTCTCGGGGTTCATCCCTGACTCCAGCGGGGGCGTCGGAGCGGGAGGGCCTGCCAAGCCGGCCCGCTCGTCTTTTTCCTCGGCAAGAAAAGTTGTGGTAGAAACCGAGCCTCTTGGAGGTTGGGTGCATCATCGAGAACGATTGACGGCTGGTGGCCCAGTACCCCGTGCGGGCGGGCGCCCGCTGGACGGTGATGGACAGGGCGCGCCCCTCCCGCCTTCTGCTGTTGTCAGCCAGCGCTCCTCCATGATGGCGCAGGGCATCGGATGTTAGAATGTTCGCATTCCTTTTCGGCGAACTGGACTTTCACGCTGCTGGCGCTGTTACAGCTGGATCTGGACTCGCAAAGTGCACTTCTCTTCTGGAGGAGCTCTCTCGCTTCGGCGTCGGCTGCTGTGCGTTCAGCGAATATCTATGGGCTGGTCGCGGGGAGTTCTTTCCGGGCGATTGGAAGGCGTTGTATTGCGGGCCTCCAGATGAAGGTCGCCGCGGCTTCGGTTTTGCCATGGGCGAAGAGTGGTCACGCTTTTGGAGGGAGGGAGGATCGGAGGTGGAATGTGTTTTTATTATCATGTTCTACGTGTTCGTCTCATCCTTCGTCGTTTTGCTGCCCGCATGTCCTTCACTTCCGTCCGTGCTCCTACTTTTGCCTCTCTTCCGGCTGTTGAACGCAATTGTTTTTGTTAACTGATCTGGAGCGCGCTGCTCAATCTACGCCTACGTCAGATGTGATGTACGTGCTGGGTGACTTCAATGCACGTGTTGGGTCCGCTGGTGCTGTGCCAGACGTGTTCGATCTGGCGGGGTCACCGGGTCCAGGGCAGGTAAATGAAGCTGGCCAGCGTGTTCGTGGAGTTCTGCATCTTTCTTTCATTGTTGCCGACGCGTTTTTCACTCGGCTGGAAAAGAAACATGGTTTCACGCTCCGAGCCAACCTTGGTCGTGCGTGCCGCTTATTGTTGGTGAGTGTGACACCCGCCGTCGTCTTGTTCGGGCTCGTATACGTGGTCCTCCTAAGCGCAGTTTTCACCATCTTGCTCGGACGTCTCGTCGGATTCGCGTTCGTAAACTAAACGTAAAACAAGGGGATGGAGTTGAAGAAGGCAGACAGCGCGGAGGTGGCCAACAAATCTGTCGATACGGAAGTCCAGGATGTCACGTTGGAGGTTTTGTCGGAGGTTTTGTTCGAGCCGGCCAATAGCACAGCGCGGGCGATCTTGCCGTTCAGAAGGCCGGAGTGGCACATTGATAACGCAGAAATGTTCCAGAACATGTCAGATGGTCAGACGAGCGTCGTGCCGTTTATCATCGACATGTTTCTTGGCCGGGCGACGCTGCAGCCCTGTGGGCTTGTCGCGCGGCGTGCAAGCGCACCAGGGTGTGCGCGCCCGTCGCATGCTCATAGAATGGTGGGTGGTCTCCGTTGCTGATGACATTGGACAACGGACTCAGGGTCGCGCCCAGCGAGAATTGCGAATGGGAGTCAAGCGTCAACGGCGTGATTTCTTTCCTGCCTCGAAATACGTCGTCGTGCACAGTCGCACGGGTGAGGCGCTGCATTCGTCGGGGGCGCGTCGCGCACGTTGGTCGAAACGCCTGAAGGACGCGTGGAAGGTGCCCGCGAACGTCGCGCACGCCACGCTGTCCCAACTACCGGAGCATCTCCGAAATCTGGCTCTACACGCCCCCCGGGGCTGTCCGAAGTGATGGCTGCTATGAGGGATGGATGGTGTCACGGCGGAGTTATTAAAGGCTTTGCACGAGTTCCCCGTGGAGGCTCTAGCTGCGGCGTTCCAGAACGTCTGGGGGGCTCCGCCCACTGCTCGGGAGGATGTTTTCATCGTCGCTTTGTGCCAGTGGAAAAATGCCAGGGAGGGTTGCGACAACTGCCGGGGCATCTCGCTGCTTGGCGTTGCGGGCAAGGTTTTCGCGCGCATTCTAGTTACTCCTTTATCGTCTTGGGCGAAAGTCTCGGGGGTCCCTCCCCCCAGGGCAGCGTGGCCATCGCGAGGGCAGGGGCGCGCTGGACCTCATCGCTCTTTTGCGTTGCACTATCGGCTCCTACAGGGGGGCTGTCAAGTGGAGGCACGTTGCCTACGTCGATCTCGGGGAAGCTCTCGATGGCGCGAACGGCCCGGCGCTCCGCGACGTCTTGCGGCGCCCTGATGTTCCACCCCGCATGGGTGATTCTTTCCGGGGTCTTCATAATGACCTGCGCGCCCGCATTCTCCCCGAGGGCGAAAATGGTAATGCTTCTGAAGTGTCTTCTGGCGTTCGCCAAGGGCGTCGCCTCGCTCCTATGCTTTTCGCCTTGCGTCTCCCCTTGGTCATTGGCACTTGGGAAACATCGCGCCCAGAGCGTCTACGACTGCGCTCCTGCGTTGATGGTCGTCTGCGCCGCTCGTTTACCGGCGGCTCATTTCTTTCGGAAGTCACGGCCCTGTCGCTGCTGGGCGGCTGGACTCCCAGTTCGCCGATGATTTGGCGGTCACGGCGGGGTCCTCCGCGAACCTAGCTGCACTAGTTGTCTCTTTGAACCATCATTTGCGCACGCGCAGTGGGCCTCGCGATGAGCTCGAAGATGGAATTGTCAGAGCGGTGGCGCGGGCCCTGGCTTTGGCGACTTCAAGTGCGTCAGCAGCACTTTTTCGCGAGATTCGACGATCGACTGGGCGATTTCTGCGGATCCGACCGCGCTGGGCGGCATCGGGCAAGCGCCAGCAGTGCGTTTGGCAGGGCCTGCAGCTGAACAGGCGCGTTAAGGGGGGGATGTGGCTGGCGGGAGTGGCCCCGGCGGCCCTGCACGGATTGGGCGCCTTCTCTCTCGTTCTTCGCCATGCTCGCTGGCTGGGGCACATGCAGCGCAGGGTGGCGCGCGCAATTCTTGGCATCTTCCCGCAGAGGCAGCGCGACCGGCGCATTTCTGACCGGGATCTATGTGAATTGATTGGGGCGCCGAACATGCCGGGTTCGCGCGTCTTCGAGGCGTCGCGGCGCGCCGGGCGCGCGGCCGGGCTCCCCGGCGACCGGCCGCCGAAGCTCGCGGTGTTCAACTGGCGCTCTGACCGCGCTCAGTTTGCGCATTCAGCCCGCGGCGCTTTCATTGCGCGCCAGCTCGCTCTGGCCCGGGCTCTCAAGGAGCGCGGGGTGCCGCTCGAGAGTTGGGTGGTATTGGTTCTCGCTCAGAACAACTGGCGAAATGACATCGTTCGGAGCGCGGCTGGCTACTCTGGCGGCCTTGCGACGCCGCCGGCTGCTCCAGCTGGTCAGGGGGAGGCAGCCTGTCCCGAGCGCGACTGGGTCGGCACCAATAACAGCCCGCCTGTGCACTTCCGCCCGCCAGAACCGCAGGGGCGCGTCTGGGCTGAGTTGGGGGGCGTAGCGTAGTGCGACCTGCGCAACATCGAGCGTCGACCCGCTGCTCGCCGGCGGGGCTCGGCGCCAGTCGCTGTCGCTGCCTCGCCGGGAGGCCGCCGGCATTGCAGGGGGCCGGGTTGCGACGAGGCCATTGGGTCACGAGCGCAGTTGCGGGCGCGTGCTTTAAAGTCGCGCCGTGAGCAGGTCAACCAGTCAGTCACACGTCCTCACTGCGGACATGAACGTCGCGGGGCTGCGGGCCTGTCTAAGCGCACTCAGCCGGTGCGCCCTGGATGTAATTTTCGCGCTGAAACTCATGCGTGCGTCTGCGGCCGCGCCTTCAAGGCGCTGGCGCGGCTCGCAAGGCATCGCGCCGCGTGTCCAGCTGCTCGGGGGCAACCCGGTGGAGGTGGAGGCGGCGGCGATGGAGGTGGACGCTCATGTCATGCACATCGTTTTTATATAATTATTCAGCATTATCCTTCTCACCGTGTTATTCAGCATTGTTCTGTCTGCAGCTTCATGCATCTATATATATATATATATATATATATATATCGTTTTTTTCGACAGTGTACTGTACTGCTCGTTCGTCTCACTCGTCTACATTGCTTTCGCAGTGCATGCGCATGCGCATCGCGTCCTTCGTTTGTGCGCAAACGCAGCTATATTTCACTATCGCCTGCGCTTCCATGTTCCTGCCGCTGCTTTCCTTATTCGTCATATCTCCATTGTTTTGCGAGGCGCGAGCGGGGCGAGCTGGGGCCCCGTGCGGGGGCCCACCTGTGTGCGAAGAGGGGGGGGCTGGACCCCGTGCGGGCGCGCTCCCCTTCCCTAGGCGGCGAAACCATGTTCGGCGCGTTTCTGGACGCGGGTGGCCAAGGTGCCCGTGCTGCCGCCGAGGAGCTAGGCCGCCTCGGCGGAGGCGTCGCCTCGACGCGGAGGGGGCTGATGCCGCGGACTCTGCCGCTGCTGTTGCGCAGGGCGCCCAGGGCGCCCCGTGTTCGCGGGCGCTCAGTCAGGCCCGTGCCAGCTTGGACAAGCAGATATACATAATGTAGCGCTGTCCATCGTCATGTATCTGCAGGAGGCCCACCGCAAGCTGGTGGAGGAGCGCACGAAGATTTGGCAACATCTCCGCGGGCCCGCATCCGTGGCGCCGCTGCGAGGGCGACGCCCGTTTCCAGCGCGCGATGCAGCCGAATGGCCAGGACGCGCAGCAGGTCGTTCCGAAGCTGACGGCCCCCGAGGGCGGCGGCTCGATTGCCCCTTGCTTCGTCGCCCCAGACGCGCCACTGGAGGAACTCAGAAAAGCTCCGCCCGCCGGCGCGGCCAGTGCAGTTGAGATCATGAAGGGCCACCAGGACATCCGCAAGTGTCCGCGTCGGCTGATATTGGTGGCCAGTTCCCGGGGCTCGTTCTTCCGTGATTTTCCCTTCGGTCTGAAGAGCGAGAGGGATGCGCCCGGCGGGGGGGCGCGCCCAGACTGCTGGTGCATCCGCCGCGGGAGCCCCCCCAGACAATGGCAAAGGGAGGGCGAGGGCGGCAATGTCACGCAGCAGGCGTCTTTTCTCCATCGGCATCGGTTTCTTCACCCCAGTCATTTTCTAGTTTCCTGGCGGCCCGCCGTGAGCCTGTGTGTTCCGATTTCCGCGCGGTGGTCAATTTTTCGCGTGTTCTCCGATTTCCGCGCGTTCATCAATTTCTTCGTGTTATCCGATTTCCGCGTGTTCATCTATTTCTATATGTTTTATTCATACCGCGCAGGGGTCTTGTGTCTCATGGGGCGGGCGAATCTACGCGGGTATCTGGATGTACCTTCGATCTCCCCACCCTTCCCCTGATATTTTACATGTGTACATTGTTGCTGTTGTCGCGGTTGCTGAACAGGCTAATCGCAATCATCGTGGTTTTGATTCATTATGTACCCTGTTCGTGCTATGCCTGTTTCACCACATGGTTGCGGGGGTCACGCTGACCTGGCCGGCTATTTCGTGCATTTTGACCGCAAACTCGACGTGGGGCACGTGCCGTTCCTGTTCCTGTTCCTGTTCCTGACGTGGGTCATAGTCCTCAGGGGTGCTTCCGAGGGTCGGGGCGCTTTTGGGTGCCTAGGGGGGGTATTTGGAGGGCCTCTCGGGGGCCCGTTGGGAGGCTCCTGGGGGCCTTTCCGGGCTTCCCGGGCGCATCTCGGGGGGTTCTCGGGGGCGTCGCGGGGGTTTCGTGGCTTCCTGGGGGCCTCTCAGGCGGAGGCTGCTGAGGGCTCGGCATGTCCTTTCGGGCCCCCTGCGGGGCGCTCTTCTTGGAGCCTCTGGGGCCGTTTTGGAGGCCTCATGGGCCATTTTGGGGCCCGCTTGGGCTGTTTTGGGGCCTTCTCGGAGATCCCTTGGGCTAACTTTTGGGACAATATTGGGGGCCTCTTGGGCCGTCTTGGATCGTCGGCAAGCCGACGAGGCGATGGCCCCAAAATCTACCAACGACGCTTTGGACAATCAGTCAGTTTTGCTTCTGGGGGCCCTCTTGGGAGTTTTCTTGGAGGCCTCTTGGGGCGTTTCGGAAACCTTTTGGGCCGTCTGGGGGCTGCGTTGGTGCCTTGGTCCGATCGTTTGGCGATTCGGGGCCCTCTTGCGCCGTCTTGGGGGCCTCGCTGGGCAGTCTTACTTCGTTTTGGGAGGTCCTGGGCTCTGGGACCACCCAGGGGGGAGGCATTCTGACCCGAGACTCCCCCTGGGCCTCCCCCAGGCCCCCCTGGCACCTCCCGTCGGCCTCCCCCCCCGGCGGGGAAGGGATCGAGGGAACGGGCTTCATTTCGAATGAATTACGACATTTGCCTTGTCGTTTGGGCTAGCACGCTTGATGGGAAAGGCCCAGGTTAAGAGAGGCAACGGCTGGCGCTTCAGAGAAGGAGGTCCGTGGGAAAGTTTGGAATGACGACGACTGCGAGGAGACGACGAATGAAACAGCGACGAATGACAGAGCTTCTTCCACACGCCGACATGGCCGCTGCGTGGGTACTTTGCGAGTGCAATGGGATGATAGTTGTTCCGCCCCCCAGGCGCTGCCGCGTGACGCGTAGAGCTGATTGTAGTGGCTTCCGACCAGTGCCGCCGATCCGGGGTGCTACCGATTCTGCTTGCAACGGATGACATTGTTATGCTTAAAAGTAAAGCGCTCGCTCGAGACATCTTCATACTATAGAGATGTTTAACTACTGTTTAACTCGCTTGGGTAACCTTCGGATATTCGAAAGTGACGATCTTGCGAGAACAGCCAAACTCATGGGATGTCCCCTCCCACCTTCCGGGCCTGAATGGCGTCAGCCATGGCGTCAGAGCCCCCTCCCTGCCTCCCCCGTCCCGGGCGTGAATGGCGTCAGCAGCCAAGGCGTCGGCCCTCCCCCCCTCTCCTCTCCCGAGCCTGAATGGCGTCAGCCCCCCCCCCCCCTCACCCCCACAGAGTGAAGCTTGAGCGAGCTCCCCCGTCCCTCACCCTCCCGGGCCTGAGTGGCGTCAACCCCCCCCCCCCCTCTTCCCGACTCCTCCTCCGCGGGCGTGAATGGCGTCAGCCATGGCGTCACACCTCTCCCTCCCCCCTCCCCCCTCCTGGGCCTCAATGGCGTCAGCTGTGGCGTCAACCGCTTCCCCCCCGACAGAGCGGAGCTTGAGCGAGCTCTTCCCCCTTCCCCCTTCCTGGGCCTGAATGGCGCCAGCCATGGCGTCGGCTCCCCCCCCTTCCCCCCGACTTCCTCCTCCCGGGCCTGACTGCCGTCAGCCATGGCAATCCCCCCCCCCCCTCCCCCCTCCCCCCATGGCGTTTCCTCCTCTCCCCCTCCCTCCTCCCTCCTCCCTGCCGGGCCTGAATGGCGGTCCCCCTCCTCCTCCTCCCGGGGCCTGAATGGCGTCAGTCCCCCCCCCCTCCCGAGACAGAGCGAAGCCCCCCCCCTCCTCCGCCCTCCCGGGGCTGAATGGCGTCAGCCCCCCGTGCCTCCCCCCTCCTCCCTCCTGGGCCTGAATGGCGTCAGCCCGCCCCCCCCCCCTCCCCGACAGAGCGAACCTCCCCCGCCCCCCCCCCCCCCCTCCGGCCATGGCGTCAGCTCCCCCCCCCCCTCCCCCCCTCCCCTCCGGGCCTGAATGGCGTCAGCTCCCCCCCCCCCCCCCCCCCCTCCCGCGATCCCCCCCTCCCCCTCCTCTCCCGGGCCTGAATGGCGTCAGCCCCTCCCCCTCCCCCTCCGGGCCTGAATGGCGTCAGCCCCCCCCCCCTCCTCCCTCCCCGGGCCTGAATGGCGTCAGCCCCCCCCCCCCCCCGACAGAGCGAAGCCTCCCTCCCCCCTCCCTCCCGGCCCGAATGGCGTCATGAATGGCGTCAGCCCCCCCCCCCCCCTCCTCCCTCCCGGGCCTGAATGGCGTCAGCCCCCTCCCCCCCTCCTCCTTCCCGGGCCTGAATGGCGTCAGCCCCCCCTCCCCGTCCCGACAGAGCGAAGCTTGAGCGAGCTGAAACCCACGCTCTCAGACGCCGGATCGGTGATTGTTTTCAGCCCGCTGTGTTTTGGCGAGTATAGTAGAGTTGTAGTAAGTCTTTCGCCGCGCGGCGATGTCACGTGGCGGCTAGAATAGAATCGGTTTGTGTCGCCCCTCGGGCGTTGCCACGTGCTCAGTAGAGACTCTGGTGCCGGGAGAAGGGGGTTCCCACCCCCTTTCCAACACGCGGGACTAGTGATAGAGAGAGAGAGAATAAAAGAGAGAGAGAGAGAGAGAAAGAAAGAAGTATTCGAGCGCCAGGAGGATGGGGGCCCTCCCAACGCGCTGGAAGGAGCGAGTGCCGCGGGGAGTGTGAGGAAGGAGGGGGGCATCGCGCGGGAAGGAGACAGACTCGAGTGCCGGAGATGGGGAAGAGTCTCACCGTTCCGCGAGCAAGGAGAAGGAACCGAGTGCGTGAAGGAAAGAGACTTGGAGTGCCGGGGAAGGGACGGGGGCCCTGCGCGCGAAAAAGAGAGAGAGAGAGAGTGAGAGAGACTCGAGTGCCAGGAGGGGCGGGGGCCCAGCGAGCGGGAAGGAGAGAGACGCGAGTGCGGGAAGGGGGTGGCCCTTCGACTCCCCCCTACTGCCGTGTGCCGGGGGGGGTGGGCGCGGTCGCTGAGCATTTGTTCGCTGGGTATCGTTCCTTCCACTATGTCGACCGCCTCACCATACTTGTCAAAATTTCATGCCAAGCGACGGCGGGTTTGCGAGCATCGCGCGTTGTGGTGTGCACGGCAGCCCGCTTAGCCAGGATTTGGAAGTGGAAAACAGATTATTCCCGGTACGGGTGAAATGCCCAGGGTTGACGAAGGCGTGGAGGCATGCAGACAGATGCAACCCCAGTGGCACCAAGCGCACACGACCCCGGGCCAATTCTCTCACCACGTGTCCATTCCAGCGGCACATTAACCCGCCGTTCCACGAGTTCTCCCAAGCCTTTTGGGCAGTACTTGCCTTTCCGGGCCCGATGCAAGTCGCCTGCGTGCTCAGGTCCGCCCGTGGTCTGCCGCTCGACTACCTGGGCCTTCAGACTCTGTTCGCGTTGAGCCTGCAAATGCAAAGACAGCCACGCACCTGTCTCTTCCCGCACGCAGACGCCGAGGGACTCGACGACATCATGGAGGCCATCCTGGGGCTCTGTCACCCCCACCGCCCGAGGGACCGGATTGAGAGGGACGAGTTTGGTACAGCGTGATGCCCAGTAGGTTAACGCTTCCGGGAGCTGCACGCAGCCTTGGAGAAATTCGGGGCAACAGTTAACGTGGTGTCCGCCGCGCACCATCATCGCAATGCGAAGGACGTATAGAATGCCCTCCCACCTGGTCCCTGTCCCATGATGCCAAGTCCCCCCTGAGAGCGAGCCTGGTGGTGATGGTCGACATCATCATTACAGTAAAGTCGGGCGTGTCCCTCCACAGGAGGAAAATTCAGAAACAGCCAAAAAATAGTCAGGGAACGATTTTTGTAGTACGTTTGACAATGTTAAATTATTGAATCGCTTCGCTCATTCCGCCGGCCCGTGATATGGCATCGCTGGTTTTTGTCAGTGTGTTCGTTGCCCATGTTGCGCTCTTGGGGGCGGGTGTCGTTCGGACGCGTTGCGTGGGGAGTTTTGATGGTGAAGCAGTTCCCTGGGGGTCGTCTCTCGATGGGGCGAAATAGAGTCGTCGTCAAGATGCTTCTTTGGGGGGCCTCTTGGGGTCTGTTGAGAGGCCGTTCGGGGGCGCCTGGGAGACATGTTTGAAGCCTTCTGGGGCTTCTTTTGGGCCTCCTGGGAGTCTCCTGGGGCCTCTTGGCGACATCTTGGGGCCTCTTGGAGGCCTCTTGGGGCCTCTTTGGGACCTCCTGGGCGCCTTCTGGGACGGAGGGCTCCATTTTTGAGTTCTCGGTATCCCTCCTGAGTCCCTCTTGGGCCCGTCTTGGGGCCTCTTGGTCCGTCTTGGGCGGCACTTGGGCCGTCTTGAGGGCTCTCTTGGGTCGTTTCGGCGCCGTCTTGGGAGCTTCGTGGGCCGTCTTGGAGCGGTCTTGGGGGCCTCTTGGGCCGTCTTGGAGCGTCCGGAAGCCGAAAAAGCCAGAACACAAAAAACAACCAATGAAAATCAACGATTTTGGCCTCTTGGGGCTCTCTTCGGAGGCCTCTTGGAAGGCTCTTGGGGCGTCTTGGAGGCCTCTTGGGCTGTCTTGGGGGCCTTTTGGGCCGTCTTGGGGTCATCTTCGGCGTCTTCGAGCGCTCTTTGGGCGTCTCGGGGGCCTCTTGGGCAGTCTTGGGGGCCTCTTGGGGCACTCTGAGCGCGCTCTGGGGAGCCTGAGAGGCCGCACCCAGAAGGAAAACCATCTCTGAGTAGACTTGGTCGGGCGGCGGTCGGGCGGCGGTCGGGCGGCGACCGGGCGGCGACCGGGCGTTGGTCGGGGTACTTTTCGCCGGGGGACCCCCAGGGGCCGCCCCGCGCGCGCGAACTAGAAATACTGTTAATACTGTTAACCAGTTACCGGAGATCTTAGCACGCCCTGGCCCGTTGGGCCGGCGAATTGGTTGAGTATGTTTTACCTTTCGTCCAGCATCCGCCTGTATGGGGGACATGCCCGACCTAGCCTTCGCCCGCTCCGGCTCTGCCCTGCGCGCCCTCGCCCGGGACGTCGTGGGTTCAGACCCGGGACTGCGCCAGCCCAGGGCCGGCGAGGTGATCTTGGCCCACATCGGTGGGGAAAGGTCGTGCGCCGCCACGGACCTGGTATCAAGCAGTGGCGAAGCGTCTTGGGCTGCCTATAGGCCCATCGAAGAAGGTTCTACCAGCCTGTTGTGGTTTGCTCGAAAGGTTCTTAGAGCACTTCGGGCGGAGACGAGCTTGTTTGACGCATCGGGTTTCTGTTCTAAGAGCATGTTTAAGTTGTTTGAACATTCTTGGGTTCTGAGAACATGTCGAGGTAGGGCCTATAGGATTGCCGGGACGTCGGTCCTTGCTCAATTTTGGTCCCACCGCCGCCATGACCACCACCAGGCGTCATGCTACGTGCTGACGCCCCCCTGGATCGATGAGAGGGACACGCGCTTCCGCCCGGAGCAGGCCCTGGCTCAGTTCCACTGCCAAGGATATCTGCGAGGCCCGTTCCGCATAAAAGGCGGCGCCTACCGTAACGCCCAGGTAGAGCTCATGATCGCCCAGAACTCGCAGACAGAATACTTCCTGGGAGTCGACACTTCGTGGCACTGTGCCAGGTGCTGGCGGCTTGAAACCGCTGCCTCCCAGACCCCCATTCCTGGTGACCTGGAGACACAGAAGTGGACTGGCGAGATGGAGGACGACCCGATTGCCAACCTTCCTCGCCCAATCCTTACCTGCAGGCTGAGCAAGTTGAGGGCGGACGCTCTCTTGGAGAACCTTCTCCTCGTGCCGACAGGACACGGCGACTCAGTACAATTACACCAGACGCTGCAAAACGCCAACACGCGAGACGAGCGCCGGGGCACCACCTTTGCCACCAAGCAGAGCATCCTGTTCAAGTGCGACGGTCGTCATGCCTCCAAGCCTGGGATCTCCTGGTCTCCTGGTACCGCAGCTCCTGGCATGCCCGCCCAAGGCCAACGTAGCAGGTCTGAGGGACTGTGAGGCCCTCAGATCCTTTTCCCGTTCTGGAGCCTGCGACGCCGCACCCTCAGACTGCGAAGACATCCTCGTCGGACGGAGCTCGTGTGCCCGAAGCAGGGCTCCCCCCGGCAAGCCTCGTCCCGATCGCGTCGGCGACCATCCCCGAAGCAAAGACGGCCAAGCTGCGGCCACGGAGCCAGCATCTGATCATTCTGGATCAGCATGCTGATCCAGAATGATCAGCATGCTGATCCACAGTGGTGCGGACGCACAGAACCGGGCAGGTTATTTTCGGCGGCCAGGAGCTCTGAGTGGTGGTCCTCTTGTGAGTCCGCCTACGTATCCCATTTTGGCTCCACGCCATGCCCTGATAGGGCACGGGCGGGCTCCCCGGAGGAGCGCGCGCGAGTCTGGCGTTCGCTTGGCTTCGCTCCACAGAACGGGGCAGCCGCAGCACTGCAGCGGGCGACTGCCAAACGTTGGCAGGCAAGGGGTGGACCATCCGCACCTGCAGGGTGGCAAGCCACGGGGCGTCTGCGACAAGGCCCCGGGCCCCTGGACCCGGCTGGGGCCAAGGCGCGCGCTGTCTTCCTCTAGAGTCCGACGATCGCCCCGCCAAGGGAGCCAGGCTGGGAGCTGGGAGCTGCGGCCCCTGCACCAGGAGAGGAAAGGAGAGGAAGATCTGGGCTGGCCTGGAGCCCCGCGCTCCCGCCCTGCCCGCTGTCCCGAGCTACCCAGCCGCCTGGTGAACAAGTCTGCGGACGAACTGACTCACCTGGAGCTGATCAGGGCTACCTGGTATTTCCTGCCCCTCGGGCTCGAGATGGGTCAGCACTGAAACGACAAAGAGTTGTGCGACCAGCACCCGCAGGCCAAGCACACCTGCAAGGTGGATACCCAGGACTTGGGCCCCCTATGCGATTTCGCTGCGATCTTACAGAGCACGGGGCGTTCAGAACCTGTCCCGCCCTCAGCGAGGCGCGCTTGGAATTCTGACAAGGGCGTCCTTGGCCATGTCTTGGGCTGGCTCATTCGGGCCGCCTTGGGGCCCTGTTTGGAGCCTTGACTCGGAGCCCTCGTGGGGGCCTCACTGGCTGTCTTGGGCCGCCGGGAACCCACACCGGCGAGAACTTCAAAACCTTTCAAGCACAGAAGGAAAATCAATAGTTCTGGCCTCCTCGGGATCTCCTGGAGAGCCTCTTCGAGCCCTCTTGGGCCGTCTTGGGGGCCTCTTGGGCCGTCTTGGGGTTGTCTTGAGAGCCTCTTGAGCCGTATTGTTCCATCTTGAGGCGTTTTTGTGTCGTATTGGCTGTCTTGGAAGCCTTCTTGGAGGCCATCATGGCCGTCTGAAGGCCGAAAAGAGCGCTGGGGAGCAATTTCAGGTGAGGCGATCTGGGAGGGGTGCGTGCGACGCAGGGGGGGAGGGGGGGGGGTCGGCCCTAGAGAACACAGAAGAACCTCCCAGAACACGGAAGAACCTCCCAGGCAACACGCCCATTCCGTGCAGGCACTGTGTCGGATGTACAGGTTTTGGTTTTCAACACTTGTCGCGCGAAGAACCGGCCGGGAAATGATATTCTATACAAGAGATATCGTGGCGTGTCTGCAGAGCCCCATGGGACAGGGCCCAGATGCCTTAGTGCACAGTCGAAACCGATGGTAAGTATGGGCAAGCTTCCCAAGGGTACCCCTAACATCCTTGCCTCTCTGGTCCTTCCTGAACCTCTCTCCGATGGCCCGCCGCGCTCGAACAAACTCCAACACGAGCGTCCAAGGCACCTGCATCCTCATCGCGCATCCTGACTATCAGTTTCGAATGTACTGTATATGCGCGCGGCTCCCCCTCGTGGACGCCCCCGAGCGCCGAGGTCGTGGTCGAGCACGCGCCGCGCGCGGCGGTCGCGAGAGAGGCCCCGGTGAGCTCAGCGGCCGCGGTCGAGAGACCGCGCCCCCTCGCCAGAGAGGCGCGGGCTCCTGGGGGTGCGCTTTACCTCCCTCCCTCCTCCTCTTACTCGTCCCTTCTCCTCCTTCTCTTGCTCCCCCTCCTCCTCCTGATCCTCTTCCTCCTCCTGCTCCTCCTCTTTCTTGCGTCTCCTCCCCTGACTCCTCCTGCACCTCCCCTTTCTTCTCCTCCTCCTCCTCCTCCTCCTCCTCCTCCTCCTCCTCCTCCTCCAGTGAGGCGCGGGCCCTGCGGGGGAAGTCTTCGGCGCCGCCGTGGTCGCCGCCGTGCTCTGAGGGGCGCCGTCAGGGTTCGAGCACCTCGAACTTCGAGGTTCGACTTTCGAGGTTGTTGGCCGTTTTCATCGGTGATCGGCGGCTTTCGAGCCTGGGGGCGGTCTCCGTCAGTTGCGCCTCGTCGAGGGCGCTCCTGGGTGCCAGAAGCTTCCCTTTTCCTCCAGAGAGCCGAGCTATGACCCGAAAGCCAGACGACGAAAATCGCTGGGGTGGACGAGCTCAGAGGGGATGCATCGACCCCTAAACGCCCATTCATCGCCAGCAGGGGCTCGATAGCCCAGCCCGCCCAGGAACGTGCGGATCAGCCATCGGGGACCTATAGCCGACCCATCGGCGATGTATCGCCGATTCCAGCTCGAAATGTTCCCCTCCTGCCCCCGAGCTGCCCCCCCAAACGTTGCCCCTCATGGTCGTGGTGGTCGTGGTCGTGGTCGTAGACGTAGTTGTGGTCGTGGCCGTGGTCGCGGCCGTGGTCGTGGTGGACGTGGTTGTGGTGGTGGTGGTGGTCGTCGTCATCGTCGAGGATCGTTTTGCCTCCAGGGGCCCTCTCATTGCCACGGCTGGAGTCGCCTCGGGCTTTGGCCAGAGCGCACCCTGGAATAAAACCTGGGACTTCTTTTGTCTGGGTTTTTAGACCCAGACCTGCAATGTCTTGGCGCATCAAGACGGGGCCATTCCGTAATTTTCTACATGTTCGTCCTCCATCCCGCCCTCCCTCCCTCCCTTCCTCCCAGGTTCTCCTTCTCCTCCTCCTCCTCGTCCTCTTCCTCCCCTGACATCATTTTTGATGTGGAACAAGTCACGACGAAATCGTTTGGCTTGTTTTCGGGGTCAGGATCAGCAACCGGTCCCGGGGAAGGGATCTGGACTTCTTGGGAGCAATGTTGCGAGATAACTCACGACGCCAGATGTCTTGGTACACAGCCGCGTGGACATGATTAGCGAAGTGCACAATAATGACGAGTGCCGCAAAGCATCTGCTTGATATGCCTCTCACAAGCGTGGCACGGAGTGATCTGCGCCTCTCAATGTTGACAACGTCTGGGGGTTCGCGGTTGGACGAGACGCCCTGGATGCATGTTCTGGATTTTTTGGGGAATCTCCCGCTTCTGTGAAAGAGTTTGTGGGGTTTCTTCGTGCCACGCGATTCCATGCGGCTTCCGTGCTCCTTGCGTTCCATGAACCACGGGCGTTGCACTGGCATGCCTGGAGACCAGTTCGTATGCCACTGCATGGTGCTGATCGCGAGCCCCCATGGCACGTGTCGTTCGTTCGTTTCAGCTTCTGTCGCAAGCTCCACTTCGCGCGGGGGGGGGGGGGGGCCCTCCCCTGCGTCCGCCAGCAGGCTTGGGCAAACAGTGTGGCCGTGGCCGAGCAGGTGTCGTGCTCGAGCGCGCACGGCGCCCCGGCCGGGCTGGGGGGGCAGCATCCCTCACCAAGATGCGGCCCCGAGGCGGGGCCTGCGGAGGCTCGGTGTTGGTGGGCGCGTTCTGCCTCCTTCGGGAGCCGCCGTGCAGGAAGGGGATCCTGAGGGAAACGGGCCCTGTTTTTTTGTTCCGGTGTTTGGGTTCTTGGGGCCCTCCCCAGGCTCGGGGACAATCGGCAAACTACTCAGGATGACCTTCTTTCCTCATGCCAAGGGGCGGTGGAGGAAGGCGGGGACAGAACCCACGAGCTCTTCCTTCAAGACGCCCCAAACCCTGCAGTTTTCGTAGAAGTTCCCCGAAGCAGCCTGACCCACCCCCCCCTCCTCCTTCGCCTGAGCAGGCGGAGGGATTTTTGAGATGCCGCCCAGGATCACCCGCCCCTCATCACGAACAGAGTGCACCGTGGAATCTCGACCAGCGTGCTGGACCCCGCCTCCTTGCTGCATCTGTCTGGCCGGATCGACCCGTGAGGACCCCGCGGCCCAATCGCCCATGGCGAGAAACACTGCGACGCCAGGATCTCGGGGTGCCGGGTTCGCTCCGGCATCCCCGCCGGGAGCGCGCTCGGGGAGAGGCCCTGGCGGGGGTGGGTCGGCTTCGGACCTGTGGCAGGCACGCGTCGCCACGGATCCGAAGGGGAAGGGAGAGGGAGAGGGAGAAGGGAGAAGGGAAGGGAGAGAGGGAGAAGGGGAGGAAGGAGGGGGCAGGGGGAAAGGAGGGGAGGGGAGGGGAGGGGAGAGGGAGAAGGGAAGGGGAGGAAGGAGGGGGGTATGGGGGCGGGGGGAACGAAGGGGAGGGGAGGGGAGAAGGATCAGGGAAGGGGAGGAAGGAGGGGGGGGAAGGGCGACGCGTTGCCACGGATCCGCTCCGGCATCCGGGTCGGAACGCGCTCCGGGAGAGGTCTCGGACGTGGGAGCCAGCTGGGGGGGCTGAGGTGGGGCATCATCGTTGCCAGCTGCTAGAGAAGAGGTGGAGAGGCACCATGCAGCACCATGCAGGTTTCGTTTATGGTTCCCTCTGGGCTGCCTTCTCCAGATGGCACTGAATGCCGAGTTTGCCCCTTTTCCCCTCCTGACCGGCTTTGTTGGTGCCCATTTAGAGCAGACCACCCCACCCGCCCCCAGCCCGGAAGTCGACACCTGCACCAAGGTTTCGTGGCTTAAACACCCACGTTTCTGCACGACTGGAGTTGGATTTCTCTGCTGTTGAGCTTCGGGCACCCTGGGCATGGTATCTGGACATGCGGACGCATTTAGCACTCTTCTTCTTCCTGCGCTTCCTCCTTCCGTCCTCCTCCTCGTTCTTCGCTTCCCATCAATTGGGAAGCTGACAGTTTTCATCATCGCGGGCCTCCTTTTAGGAACAAACGCAAGTTCTTGGTGCCGATGCAGATTGTTTGACCTGCAGTCGAAATCCATAGTATGGCGACTTGCCTCTTCGTGGTCCATCCTCCACCACTCGATGGCCAGCCCCACTCGAGAAGCTTCGCCGTGGGCGTCCAATGGGGCTTGCATCCTTACTGCGCATCCTCCGGCAGTGGAGGCCGTTCACGGGTGAAGCTGTTGCCTTGGGCACAGGATGTAGAGCCCACGCAGTCGGGAGAAGAGGAGGCACGGGACGGCGATGATGATGGTGATGATGATGATGATGTTGATGATGTTGATTATGATGATGTTGATGACGACGATGATGATGGCAATGATGATGCAGTTGTTGTTGACGATGGCAATGTTGATGTTGATGGTGATGTTGATGACGATGATGATTATGATGATAAGTGTGATGTTGTTGATGGTGGTGGTGATGATAGTGTTGATGTAGTGATGATGATCATGCGCATGATCATGAACCGGATATGATGATGCTGATGCTGATGATACTGTTTATGATGATGCTGGTGATGACGTTGCTCATGCTGATGCTGATGACTATGCTGCTGATGCTGATTCTGATGCTGATATGGTGAGGCTACTGATCATGGCGATGCTGATTACCATGCTGATGCTAATGCTGATGCTGCTGCTGCTAGTGCTGATGCTGATGCTGATGCTGCTGATAAGGTTGACGATGCTGCTGATGACGATGATGATGATGACGATAACGATGACGGTGACGATTATCATGCTGATGGTTGTGGTTGTGATGATGATGTTGTTGCTGCTGATGATGATGACGACCATGATGCTGATGTAGATGATGGTAATGCTGGTGATGACGATGGTGATGATGACAATTTCGTGATCATGTTGGTGATGATGATGCTGATGATGACGGTGACGATGTTGATGATGATATTGTTGATGATGATACCGTTGATGCTGATGAGGATGGTGATGACGACGATGATGACGACGATGCTGATGATGGCGATGCTGATGATGATGATGATGATTATGATGGTGATGCTGATGGTGATGCTGATGCTGATGCTGCTGATAAGGTTGGCGACGCTGCTGATGACGATGATGATGATGATGAAGATAGCGATGACGATGACGATTATCATGCTAATGGTGGTGGTTGTGATGATGATGATGCTGCTGATGATGATGACGACCATGATGCTGATGTAGATGATGGTAATGTTGGTGATGACGATGGTGATGACGACAGTTATGTGATCATGCTGGTGATGATGATGATGCTGATGACGGTGACGATGTTGTTGATGATGATGATGTTGATGATGATGATACTGTTGATGCTGATGAGGATGGTGACGACGATGATGACGACGATGCCGGTGATGATGATGATGATGATGATGATGGCGATGATGATGATGATGATGATGATGATGATGATGATGATGATGATGATGATCATCATCATCATCATCATGGCGATGATGAAGATGCTGGTGCTGATGCTGATGATGATGATGATCATGGTGATGGTGATGGTGATGCTGATGGTGATGCTGATGACGGTGATGATGCTGATGCTTGTGATGATGTTGTTGATGATGAGGATACGGTTGCTGCTGATGCTGACGGTGGTGGTTGTGAATATGATGATGTTGCTGATAATGATGAGGATCATGATGATGATGATGATGATGATGATGATGATGATGATGATGGTGATGGTGATGGTGATGATGATGATGGTGATGTCGAAGTAGGGTGGAAAGAGATGATGAGGAGGATGCGGAGGATGATGCGCTGTCATGCCTCCTCCGTCTTTTTCCTGCTGAATTCTCCTCTCTCGTCTCTCACCGTCCCCCTCCCCCAGGTGCCGCCGACGACTGAGTGCGTTTAGCCGCGGTCCGGTTTCGATCCTTTGGGTCTGTTTTCGTAGCTGGGACCGCGCGCGCACTCCGCCGTAGAGCGCGCCATCGCCGTGTTCTTGATTGTGGTGGCGGCGCAAAATGTGCTAGAGCGAGGAGGAAGAAAGGGAGGAGGAACAAGAGGAGGAGCAGGAGGAGGCGGGGGGGGAAGGAGGAGGAGGAGGAGGATTCGGGGGAAGGAGGAGGAGGAGGAGGATTCGGGGGGAGGAAGAAGGAACAAGGAGCAGGAGGAGGATGAAGGTGGATGAGGGCACAGTCAGGTGAAAGAGAGTCGGGAAGAGTTGGATGAAGATGAGGGTGAAGACGGATCATGACGATGGTGGAGAAGGAGGAGGGATGAGCACGAGGAGCGTTGGAGCAGGATGGTGAAGATGATGGGTATGAGCGTGATGATCCTGATGAGGATACGGCTGAGGATGCCGATGCTGACGCCTATGACGATGAAGATGATGGTGATGACGATCATGGTGATGATGACAACGACGATGACGAGGAGGGGGAGGAGGAGGAGGTGGAGGAGGAAGAGGAGGAAAAGGAGGAGGAGGAGGATTGTCTCGGCTGCCGTCTAAGGCACGGTTAAAATTTTACTGTTTCGTGCCCTAGCATGGTGACAAACTATTAGCTGCCCTCTCTGATCCTCCTCCCAAGGGAGGGTCGCCCCACGACTGTGAAGCACGGGTATCGCCAGTCGCTTTTTCTCGTACCTTCTCAGAGTCGTGTCGTCCCGCGACTGAAGCAAGCCCACCCCCCTCAGACCTTAAGCCCACACAGTCTCAGTCTCGGTGGGATGCATGCAAATAACCCCTCGGCGAAAGACACCCCCACGACTGTGCGGCACCTTATAACTGCCCCTCAAAATGCATTGATTGAATACAAAACATGCCCAAAGGGCTGCCGCACGACTGTGAAGCCCACTAAACCACCGGCCCCAGCCAGGACCGCCCCGTGACCGCGAATCCCACCTTAAGGGGCCGCGCCACAAATGATAACGCTGCAAGTCAACCCTCACTTACCCCTGGCTTGCCAGGCCCCTTATAACTGCTCCTCCCCACGGCCACGAAGTGGTCCTGTCTATTCCTCACTGGCAGATTCATAGGAGAAGTGTTCCGCGAAGCACTACTGCAATGCAGGGTGATTGCTGCGCCTCTGTGGTGACCACCCAGGTGGGACCTGTGGCGCTCCAGCTTTACGGGTGGTCAGCCGTAACATATTCTGAGTTGGTTGGGTCATTGATTGAGCAGCCACCTCGTGCTGGGGGCACCCTTTTACACACGAGCGAACCTCATCAACCGGAGTTGTTGGTCCACCCGCATGCTGGGTCCCTCTAAAGGGGACCTCAGATCGTACCAGTATGCACGGCGTTCCCCAATGCTTGGTCTCCCTCAAAGGGACCCAAGATCATGTTCGTATGCGCGTCGCTCCCGCGCGCGCGACGCTCTCGCACTCGCTCCTCTCATCCTCTCCTCTCCTCTCTACTCCGTCCTCCTCCTCCTCCTTCTCCACCTTCTCCTCGGATCCTGCGTGCTTGGTCCCAGGTATTGGGACCGACGATCTCACCCGTATGAGAGACGTTCTCGCATATTGGGTCCCACTTAATGGGACCTAAGTTCGTGCCCGCATACACGACGTTCCCGCATGCTGGGCCCACTTGATGGGACCTCAGATCGCGCCCATAGGCACGACGTTCCCGCATGCTGGGTCCCATTCCATGAGACCTACGATCGTGCCCGTGTGCACGACGTTCCCGCATGTTGGGCCCCACATAAGGTGACCTAAGATCGTGACCGTACGCACGTCGTTCCCGCATGCTGCGTCCCACTTACGAGGACCTGAGATCGTGCCCGCATGCGCGACGTTCCCGCATGCTGGGTTCCACTTCCCGGGACCTAAGATCGTGCCCGTATGCACGACGTTCCTGCATGTTGGGTCCCACTTGATAGGACCCAATACTGTGCCCGTGTGCAAAAAGTTCCCGCATGGTGGGCCCCACTTTATATGGAACCTAAGACCGAGCCCTCATGCCCGACCTTCCCGCATGCTGGGTCCCACAAGGCAACCGAAGATCGTGCCCGTATGGAAGCCGTTCCCGCATGCTGGGCCCCACTTAAAGGGGTCGTGAGAGCGCACCCGTATGCAAGGCGTTCCCGCATGGTGGGTCCCATTTAAGGCAATCGTGCCCGTATGCAGGACGTTCCCCCATGCTGGGTCCCACTTCAGAGGACCTAAGACCGTGGCTGTACGCACAACGTTCTCGGTTGCTGGGCCACTTGAGGGGGCCGAAGATCGTGCCCGCATACAAGATCCCGCATGGGACCTGAGACCGTGCCCGTACGCACGACATTCCCGCATGGTGGGTTCCGTCTTATGGGGCCCAATACCGTGCCAGTACGCACGACGTTCCCGCATGCTTGTTCCCACTTAGTAATTCCTGAGATCGTGCCCGTATGCACGCCGCTCCGGGGCGACACCCAGGTGGAGATGGAGGAGGAGGACCGTCATGTCAGGGGATGAGGAGAAGACGGAAGAGGAGGCGGAGGGGAGGACGGAGACCCTCCCGAGGGCCAAGTTCCTGTAGGAATGTGCAGGGCATGGATCATTAAACTTGGGACACAAGGGTACCCGTGATTTGTCAGGGTCGACCTGCGGGTCTCCCAGTCTTATATTGTGCCCATCGTACTTCAGGACCACATCCCAGAAACCATTTCGAACACTCATTTTTTTGGGCGGTCAATGCTAAAGTAGGTTGGAGCATCGTAGTCCCATTCCCCCCCCATTTCGTCCGCCCCGAAATGGTGGACGCCACCGCGGAGGCAGCGATGGCGAACAGGGGCCACAGGCTGAGCTGCGCAGCACGTCCATCGGGCCTGAGTCCGAGTCCAGCCCCGTCGCCAGGAGCAGGTCCTTCTCAATCTCCTGCGGGTGACAGGCCGCCGCGCCCGCCGCGGGGGGCGCGGATTGCAGCAGCCGCAGCGCGGTGCCCGCGAGCCGGCAGTAACAGACGGGCACTCGCAGCCGAGCCATGCCGGCCTGCACTTTGCCAAGCGCCCCGTGGTCGAGCGCGCCGTCCGCGGCGAGGTCCCCTTCGGCGGCCGCCGCCGCCGCCCGTGCCGAGGGGCGGGCCGCCGCCGACGCCCCCGGGGTGCCGCAGTGAGTGGTGCCGCCGCGGCCGCCGGGGCAGCCTTCGAGCTCTCGCGCGAGGGCGGCGGCGTCCAGGCCGCCGGCCGCGGCGGGGCCTCCCGCGGCCAACGCGGTGGTCAGGAGGCGCACGGCCACAGCCCCGAGGCGCGGCGGGGCCATGCGAGCGGCGGCACCGCGCCGGCAGGCGGCGGCGGCGCGAGGCCCTTGAGCCAAAATGGCTACGGAGGAGGAGGAGGAGGAGGAGGAGGAGGAGACGGTGGCAGAGGCGGATGGGCAAAGGTTGAATGAGGATGGGGGAAGGTGGAGGAGGCTTCGGGCTGGAGGAGCAGCAGCTGCGGCAGCTCTACACGCGGCGCGCACGGAAGGACGATGGTCAGCCGTGTGAGTGCCGTTATTGCGATCTGCGTCGGTGCGCGCCACGGTGCGGATGGGCGGCCCTACGCTGCGTGAATACAATGAGGACGAAGAGGGGTGTTCCAAGGACGACGTCCGCGCCGCACGATTCATCGAAGATGGTGAGGGTGCGGCTCGCCGAATAGGATTGGACGTTCACTGCAGACGTGTAGCGGACATTGTCCGCATGCCCCCGGTTTTTTATCTTTCGTCGACCATGGTATGGGTGCGACTCGCAGAAGAGGACGGGATGGGGGGGCAGTAAGCCTGGCGCAGTGGGAATGCATAATAAGGGGGCAATGGGGGTAATTTAATATCAGTAGCTATGTGTTCTGACTTCTTCGGTTGGGGTTAGCGCTTAAGATTAGGATTACGGTTTGAGGCTTGAGGATGCTAGGGGTCAGGGTTAGTGATTTGGGTGCGGCTTCAGGTTAGGGGGTTAGCGTGTTCGCGATTAGGGTTAGGCTTATGATTAGGCTTAGTTCCCGGGGATGCATTGTTAGGGTTGGGGTGGTAAGTTTTGGGTGTTGTCGTTAGGTGTAATGTTTAGGGTTCGTCTGTTATGATTCGGGTGCCAGGCGCACTGGGGGAGGTGCTCGGTTTCCGTGGGATTGGTTGCGGGTATTCAGGTTGAGGGTCAGGGATCCGTGTGGGGTAGTGCTCAGGGTCAGTGTCAGGGTGTTTCGGTTCAGGGCAGTAAGGTGTTCTGGTGTTACGATGCTACCACCCCCTGGATTAAAAAGTTGAGATCGGAGCTACACCGAAAGAACCGCATCCAGGTTTTCGTCCGTCGTTCGGCTTTCGAGCCGCGACTTTCGATCGGGACTGGATCCTGGGAAGTCGATGGTCGCTGTTCGACCGGACCTCTATCCTCGACCCTCGAAGTATCTGGGGCCCTCGATCCTCGATCCTCGAGCCTCGATCGAACCTCGATCATGGATGTTCGATCGGCCAGGCATTCTGGAGCCTGGAGTTTCGATCAAGCCTGGAACATCGGTTCTCGATCGTCGCTCTTCGATCGGCCATCCAGCGTCGAACTTCGACGGATCGTGGCCGCTCGATCCTGGCTCCTCGATGTCCGAACGGCCCTGGATCCTCGACCCTCGATCTCCGACCCTCAATCGCTAGGTGGTTGTCGAACTTTGATCGGCCGTGGAACCCAAAGCCTCGTTTCCGATCGATATGGGTTCGCTCTTCCACAGTCGGTCCTGGGTCATCGATCGTGTATCCTCGATCATCGATCCTGGATCGTCGATTCTGGACCGTACATCCTGGGTCAACCGCGTCGCCCCAAAATGACCCTGGGATCGAACCTCCCACAGGGGGGCCTGCGACCCGACGCGACCTCAAGATGGCCTCAAGATGACTCCAAGACAAACCTGTGAACCGAACGATGCAACGGCCATCCCTGCGGACATCCGCCCAGGCGCAGATAGGACCGCGCGCGCGAGGCTGTGGCAACTGGAATCTGACTTGCACGGAGAGCATGCGACACGGAACAATCCAATACTGTGATGATAAGAGGAGAGAGTGGGAAGAGGAATAGGTCCGCGGCGTCTGTGTGAGCGTACATGAGACCAGAAACTCGAATGTCAGGAAGTCTCAAGCGAAATCGTCGTTTTCTGGTGGCATGAGATGCGACAAAAAGTAATGTGTGAGGAAGTCCCACGCGAAATCGCCACTGTCTGGCGGCCTCAAAAGGGACCGGAATATTTTTTTGAGGAAGTCCCACGCGGAATCGCCACTTTCCGGTGGCATGGCAGAATTTCCGGTCGCCCTGGAAGGCGACCGGAAACTTTTTTTGAGGAAGTCCTAGGCAGAATCCCACTTTCCGGTCGGAGCCCCATTTGGCCTTTATAATATTAAAAGGGATGATGGAGGCACCGGAAACTCCGGAATTGGCAACAAATCCAACATTGTCCCGGGGCCCCGCTGCCTAACGGGAGGCAAACCACGTCTACCTCGGCCCCTGCGGTCTCCACTTTTTAATCCAGGGGTTGTAGGTTTTGGGCTAGGGCTCGTGTTTAAGGTTAGGCTTAGGGGGTCAGACCTAGGTTAGAGCTGGGGTGTTCGGAATCAGGTCAAGGGTGAGAACTCAGGGTAACTGCTTCAGTTGAGAGTGTTAGGGTGTTGCGGTTGGGGTGTTAAGGTTAAGTTTAGTGTTTAAGGTGAGGCGGAGGGTTGGATATTAGACTTGGCTTACACGGTTCGGGTTTGCGTGTGCGGGCTCAGGGGTATGGTTTGGGTTTAAAGATTATTGATTGTGTTCAGGGTTACGGTGTGGGGTCGCTGTTTGGTTAGGAAGGGTTAGGGTCAGGTTGTTGGGGTTAGGCTGTCAGGGCTTGGGTTGAATTGTAGTTAGATTGGGGCTCAGCTCCTCGCCCGAAGGTGGGTGGGTGGGGGTCTAACCCCATGCCGGAAAGGGAGGCGGAGTGGGGGTCCCTGAGCGTTGGGTCGGAAAGGGGCGGAGTGGGAGGGGTCCCGGACGAGGGGCCTGGGAACAGGCCGTTGTGAGGCCGTCTATGGGACCTCTTAGGTCGTCTTGGGTCGATTTGTGGGGCGTATTGGGCCGTCTTGCAGCGTCGAAAGCCCGAATGCGAGAACGCTAAAATCGGTCAAATCCAATTGGAAAGTCACTGACTTTTGCCTGTTGGGCCTCTCTTGGGGACATCTTGGAGCCCTCTTGGCCCTTCCGCCCCCCTCTCTGCTCTGGGTAAGGCAGCGGCGCGCCCTCGACTGTTCAATGCGGTAGAAGGAATTGAGTGGATGGAGGATGGCGTGACAGAGATTCGTCGTGGCCATAGGTTGCGCCATTGATGGCCTTTGGGGTGCGTGTTCTCTTGGTCGTCATCGGTTGCGCCCATGGGTTGCGCCATATATAATGCCTGTCTCTGCGGTGACGCGGATTTTCAATGGCCATCGGTTGCGCCTTCGGGTTGTTTTGGGTTGCTTTGCGCTGTGTTGCTTCGCCATGGGTTAGTTTGCATGTCGCTGATTTGCGTTACTGTGCGCCGTTTGCATTCGTTTCGTAATACTTGTCGACTTGCTTGGTTGCATTGCATCGTACAAGCAACCCGGATTAGTAGGTCGACCCTGCCAGATCAAGGGTACCCTCGTGTCCTGTGCCTTGCGACCCATCTCTCCCACATTTCTACGGCAATGTGGACCGCGGAAGGGTCTTGTGTCCTCTCGCGTGTCCTGTCCAATCAAGTCCGATTGTATTGCTTTGCGCTGCTCTGCGTTGCTGTGCGCTGCACCGCCCTGCACTTCGCTGCCTTGCACTGCGTTGCCCGTCCACTGCTCGGGCCCCGCGCCACATACCATGCTGCCTGGCCGCCCCTGATCCCATGACATCCGACGTCACGAACAAACATGCAACATCTTAGCCAAATGCTACGACCACGACGACAACGGCGACCACGACGATCACGACCACGACGACCGCGACGACCACGAGGACGACGAGGACGACCACGACGACAACGACGACCACCCTGAGATCCGACGTCACGAAAACATGCAACATCGGAACAAAATATCTGCCGCAGCCCTGGACCCCACCTTTCCGTTGATTTGTTCGAGGTCCCAGCGCCCGAAACGGGGCAAAAAGTCGCCCGCTGTGAAAACACCGCGACCCCAGGATCTCGGAGTCATCCCGCCTAGATCGGTCATTCTCTGCCTCCCCCTGTGTCTTTCAGCGGCCCGCCCGAGCCCCTCCCCCCCCCACCGGCCATGCTGTCCTTGCCGGGCTCGCCGTCGGATGCCGCCGGCTCCCGGCGGCCCTCCCTGTCGGTGGCGACCAGCCCGCCGGTCGGCGCCCGCCCCGCGCGCTGCCAGAGCGCGGGCAGGCCTCCAGAGCCAGTCGTCGTAGCCGTCATCGTCGTCGTCGTTGTCGTCGCACTCATCTTCATCATCACCACTACTAGCATCATCATCTCTTTCATCATCGTCATCATCATCATGATCATCATCATCATCATCATCATCATCATCATCATCATCATCATCATCCTCATCACCATCACCATCACCAGCACCAGCACCAGCACCACCACCATCATTATCCTCCGCGTCATCACCATGTTTCTCATTACTGCTACCATCATAATCAGCCTTTCCATCATCACTATCATCATTACCAGCGTCATCATAATCACCAGTATCATCATCACCAGCATCAGCATCAGCGTCATCATCAGCATCACCATCATCGTCCTCATCACCATCACCATCGTCATCGTCCTCGTACTCGTCCTCGTCGTCGTCATGGTCATCGTTATCGTTATCGTCGGCGTCTTCGTCGCCGTCGTCGTCGTCGAAGATGTGGGATCCATGGTGCAGGTTTTTGGGCGCGGTCGGGGCTTCTTGGCCCTCCGTGGGCGCCCTGGTGGCCACGCTGGACTCCCCCTCGAACTCTGGCCAGAACGCACCCAATGTCAGGTTCAGAGGGGTCGGCGTCGTCGTCGGCGTAGGCTTCGACATCGTCGGCGTCGTCGGTGTCGTCGGTCGGCATCGTCTTTGTTGTCGTCAACGTCGGCGTGGTTATCGTCGTCGTCGGAAGCAGAGGAGAGGATCTCGTCGCCACGGCTGGCTTCCTCGACATCCTGGTCAGGGCGCCCGCCGCGGCAGGCCCTGGAAGGGAAGCGGAAGAGAGGTGCCGGCAGTCGTCTTTGCCGTCGTCGTCGCCGCCGCCGCCGCCGTCGCCGTGCCGTCTCCGGTCATCTTCGATCGTCTTGTTTAGTCTTGTCGGGCTCGGTTAGAACGAGGGTAAATCCGTTCCAGAGCTTTCCAGAACGCTCTCAGAGCGATCCAGAACGCTCTGAGAAGGCCGTGACGCCCGATGCATCTTCCAGAGCCGCCAGATCTCAGAGATTCTCGACCTATCCTCACCCGAATTGATCTTCGTCCTGGCTTCATCCAATCTTGCCGCCGTCGGCCGTCCTGGGGGGGAGGGGCTCGGGCTCTGTCTGCCGGGCGCGGGGCCTGGCCCGCGGCACTTTTTGGGCTGCCGTGGAGCGAGTGCTGGCGGCGCGCACGAGGTGTTGGTGGCGCGAGGGGGGGGCGGCCGAGGAAGAGTGCGGGAGGCTTTCCCGGAAGGGTCCAGGGCCTTCTCTTGGCATCGCTCGGGCGTGTGCGTCCTTCCCTCGGCGAGGACCACCGAGGAGCGTCGTGGCCCGTCCTGCGAGCATGTGGCCTGCGTGGAAACCGAGCATGCACGGGGCATGGACGCCCGAGCGATGGCAGGTCCGAGAGGGCCTCTCAGCAGCTCGCCGGATCTCTGAGAAGGCCTCCGCCCTCGCGCCACCCCCTCGTTCTGCGCGCCGCCAGGACGGCCGGACCTCCTGGTTCGGACATCGCGCGAGAGATGGGGCCTGGCCCGCCCGTGTCGGGCAAGCCAGTGCAGCCCTCCTCCCCTCCCCTTCCTCCTCCCTCCTCAAAGCGATTCTCCGAAGAGGCTCTCTCGACAGACGAGCACTGTGGAACCTTACAGGTGAACTGCGGCCCACCTGAGCTTTTCGATGCTTGTTTTCTGGAGCCGTATCTTGGGGCGCTCATCAGCATCATCATCATCATCATCATCATCATCATCATCATCATCATCATCATCATCATCATCATCATCATCATCATCATCATCATCATCATCATCATCACCACCACCACCATCATCATCATCATCATCATCATCATCAGCATCATCATCATCATCATCTGCATCATCATCAGCATCAGCATCAGCATCATCATCATCAGCAGCAGCATCATCAACATTATCAGCAGCAGCATAACCACTACCATCAGCTGCATCATTAGTAGTATCAGCATCATCTGCATCATCTGCATCATCTGCATCATCAGCATCATACTCATACTGATCATCATCAGCCTCATCGTCCCCATCATCATCCCAGGGTTCACTTCGATCCGATCTGTCCGATTCGATACCGGTCTCGGCCTGCTTGGTCCGTGTCGATGCTCCTGCTGTGACGATCCGATGCGGCCCGATGACTGCACGGCGCTGCCGTGCGCCCTGGCGCGGCCGACTCAGTTCCATTGGTTCTGGACTCTGCGCCTGTGCTGTCCGATCACACTCGCATGCCGATGTGATCCGCTTTCCGGATTCGATGCCGCCCGATCTTGCCTTCTTCTTACCCCTCCTCGTCCTCCTCCTCTCCCTCCACCTCCTGCTCCTTCACCCCCTCCCCCCGCGGCTCCCCCTTGCACACGAGCGCCAGAGGCGAAGCCACGGGCAGCGATGCTGACGACGCCGTCCATAGACGACAATATTACCATTACGACAGTAATTCAGGATATGAGATGGTTGACCACCGCGGCGGACACGACGTGGTGGGACTCGCTCAAGAACATGTTCCTTTTGTACAACTGCTAAGTGCACAAACTCCCCAGCATCAACTGCACCAATAACCACTCCTGCCGTTCAGAGACAAAACTAGCGATCACTAATACCGACATCAGCATATCAGCAACACCAATCCAGAACACCAACCACCAGCGACCATCAACAGCCAGGACAACGACCGCAACGATTCGATCCTGAGGCGGTCCGCGAACGCTTCCTGTCACGCCCTCCGTTTCCTCCGCTTCATGCGCATGGTCTTCCTTGCCTTCTTTGTCCATTGGTTCTTGGAGTCTTTCTCTACAGTCAAGACGCTAAACTAAGGAACAGTTTGGGTTCGGAAGGGGCTCGATGTTCCTTAGGTTCCTCCAGTGCTGTTCCTCTTGCCCGCCTGGGGCACGGAGGCGCTTACAGGGCCAAGAAGGGGCTTCGTTCCTTATTTAGCGTTCCTTCTTTCAGCAGCCCGACTGTAATCGTGCACGGTGTGAGGTCGGCGATACTCCAACATACTGATCAGAGTGAGGGGGCCGAAAGGTCATTCACTGTCTCTGGGCGCGTGACTGAAGTGAGGTTCTTCGGTGCGGATTGTTGTTGTTGTTGTTGCTGCTGGTGGTGTTGTTGATGTTGTTGAACTCTCGCTACTGAAGAATAATTGTTGTTGGTCATCCCTTCTCGTGACCTTCGTATGTAGTTGGTTCAATTGAAGTGCTTCCCCCGTTGCTCGCACCCTTCGTTCTATCAGGGAAAGTCACGGGTCTCAACTTGTGTTGTTGGCCCCCGTTTTACAACAACAACAACGGCTCCCGCCTGATACTGCCTCACCATGTATTTCCGAATCGTGCTCTCTCGCGGGAATCCCTCACAACGAATCGCGCTCTCGCGTGAGACTTCTCGCAGTTTGTTCAAACGATGCGCCCTCGGCGCTCAGGAATCACACTCTCGCTCTGGCTTCTCTCACGATTTACTTGGGAATCGCGCTATCGCTCAAGACTTCCTCGCGATTCATGCAGGACCCACGCTTCAGCAACCCGCCTGCTCGACCTGGTCGCCTGGGCCAGCCTTCCCGACCTGCCCGCTATGGGTCATCCCACCCGATCTACCCGTCTGGTTCTACGGCGTGTTTTCTGCTCCTTGCCCCCTCCTGCTAATTTCTCTCGTGCTCCATTCTTCTCGCTCCCCCTTCCACCCGTCTTCTCTTCCCTTGTCTTGGGAGCTGCGCTGGATGCACGTGGCAGGTAAGGAAGATATACCCCCAAGGGGGTACGACCGAAGACGACGGGGGCGGGTACCGAGGGTTTGGCTTACACGTACTGATTGGCACGTGAGCAGATAGGAGCGAACAGTCTCAAAATGATCGATGGTGTCATTGATGTTGTTGTGGTTGTGGTTGTGGTTGTGGTTGTGGTTGTGGTTGTTGTTGTTGCTGTTGCTGTTGCTGTTGCTATTGTTGTAGTTGTTGTTGTTGAATTCTCTGTTCTGAAAAATAATTATTGTTGATCCCCCCACCGGTGCAGACTGTTTTTTCTTAATCAAAGTGTGCCCCTCGACGCTCGCACCCTGTTTTTTGACAGGGAAAATCTTCCTGCTCAAACTGGGCCCCTGGTCCCCGGGTTACAACAACAACGGTTCCCGCCGGAGACTTCCTTACAATTTGGGCAGGACCCCCGCTCCCGCCCGAGACTTCCTCGCATTTCATTCAGGAATCGCGCTCTCGCTTGGGACGTCCTTACAATTTATTCAGGAACCGTTCTCCCGGAGCTCTGGAGTCGCGCTCTCGCTGGAGACTTGCTTGCAACTTACTGAAGAATAGCCTTGCGTTGGAATTTCCTGCAATTTGCCCACGCGCCGCGCTCCCGACACCCAGGCACCCAGGAGTCGCGCCCGTTGTGGCCCCATGTGCATGCCCATCTGTGTCCCCCTCATTGTCCTACGTGGCCCAGTTGCTACCTTCAGTGGCCCCAGAGTTGCCTTCTGTGGCCCCGCATTATCTGGACTTCGTGGCCCCCGCTCGTTCGCACTTTTCGTGGCCCCATACGCATTCCCTTCGTGTCCCCGCTGTCGCCCTTCGTGGCCTCCTTCGTGCCGTTCGTGGCACCGCTTTCGTTCTCTCTCGCTCTCGCTTTCGCTCGTCGTCGCCGTCGTCGCCGTCGTCGTCGTCGTCGTCGTCGTGGTCGGTCCCCTGTCCGTCCCTCTTGGGGTCGGGTCGACGGTCCGCGGCCGACCCGCCGATCAGCGCTGCTGCTGGCCAGGCCGACGGTCCGCGGCCGCCCCGCCGCTTGCCGGGGCTTGGCCCGCAGGGAAGAAAGGTATACCCTCCAAAAGGGGTTCGATCGAAGACGAAGAGGGCGGGTATCGAGGGTTTGGGAAATACGCGTTATTGGAGACTGGAGCATATAAGGGCGAACAGTCTTAAAATGATTGTTGCTGTTGTTGTTGTTGCTGTTGTTGTTGTTGTTGGTGGTGTTGTTGTTGTTGTTTTCGCTGTTGTTGTTGAATTATCACTTTTGAAGAATAAATATTGTTGATCCCCCCTCACCGGTGCATGCTGTTTTTCTCGATCAAAGTGTGCCCCCCGACGCTCGCACTTTGTTTTTTGACATTGGAAAGTCTTCGTGCTCAAATTGTGCCCCTGGCCCCCGGTTTACAACAACAGCGGCTCCCGCTTGAGACTTCCTCCAAAGTTACTCAGGACCCCCGCTCCCGCTTGAGACTTCCTCACAATTTACTCAAGGCCGGTGTTCCCGCCTGCGACTTCCTCGCAATTTAGTCAGGGCCCCCGCTCCCATCGGAGACTTCCTCACATTTGCCTCAGGAGCGGCGCTCCCGCTTTTTTGTCTTAGCAATTGAGTCAAGACTTCCTCGCAATTTAATCAAGACCCCAGCTCCCGCCAGAGAGCCCCTCACATTTGAATCAGGAATTGCGCTCTCGTCTGTGACTTCCATGCAATTGACTGAGAAATTGCGCTTTCGACGCTCAGGAAGCACGCTGCGCCAAGGACGCCGTCAATTTATTTAGGAATCGCGCTCTCGCCATTCTCAGGCATCCCGCTTGAATGTCCCACCCGCCCGTGAGGGGATCGCCCGCCCGTCGTGGATTCCCGCCCGAGACTTCCTTAAGGAACGGCGCTTTCGCCTAGGATTTCCTCGAACGTTCACGCTCTTACCTTCCTGCTCCTCCTCCCTCCTCTCCTCCCTTCTCTCTCCCTCCTCTCTTCCCTTACCCTTATGCCTCTCTGCCCTATCCCTTCTCCCTCCTCTCCCTCCTCCCTTCTCCCTCCCCTCTCCTGCCTCCTCCCTCCCTCTTTTTTGTTCTCTCTCTCTCTCTCTCTCCCCTCTCTCTCTCTCTTTCTCTACTTCTTTTATATGTATTTCTCTCTGTCTCTCTCTCTCTCTCTCTCTCTCTCTGCCTCTAATCAACCGCCCCCCTCTTCGCTCCTTCTCTCCTGGCGTTTTCCTTCTTCCTTCGTCCCTCCCCCCCCCTTCCTCCCACTGTCCCTCGTTCTCCCCCTCCTCTTTCTTTTCAGGGCCCACGCCAATTCCAATGGCGGGCACATGTACGCCCACGAAGGATTGTCCGCCCGTTCAGGTTTGCCCGCCTGTCTAAGCCCGCCACCCCCCGCAAAGATAAATAATCCACCCAAAACGGGTATGATCGAAGACAAAAAGGGCGGGTATCAAGAGTGTGGCGAACTCGTTTTGAATGACACACGGGCTTAGAGTGATTGTTGAACTCTCAATCTTAAAGAATAATTATTGTTGATCCCCCCACCGGTGCACATTGCTTTTTTCAATTGAAGTGCCCCCCCCCGGGACTCGCCTTTTGTTTTTTGTCTAGGAAAGTCTTCCTGCTCAAACTGGCCCCCTGGCCCCCGGTCTACAACAACAACGGCTCCCGCTTGAGACTACCTCACAATTTAGCCAGGACCCCCGCTCCCACCCGAGACCTCCTCGCATTTTATTCAAGAGCCGCGCTCTCGCTTGGTACTTCCTTGCGCTTTATTCAGGAATCGCTCCTCCTGCGCACTGGAGTCGCGTTCTCGCTGGAGACTTGCTTGCAATTTACTGAAATAGCGCCCTTGCGTGGGAACCTCTTGCAATTTACTCCAGCGCCGCGCTCCCGACACCCAGGCACCCAGGAGTTGCTTAGGACTCCTTCACAGATTGCCTAGGAATCGGGATCTCGCTGCCCTTCGTGGCCCCGTTGCAGCCCTTCGTGGCCCCCTCGCTTTGTTTCGTGGCCCCGTTGCCGCCCTTCGTGGCCCCCTCGCTTTGTTTCGTGGCCCCGTTGCAGCCCCTCGTGGCCTCCTCGTTGCCCTTCGTGGCCCCGTTGCTCTTCGTGGCCCCCTTCGTGGCCCCGTTGCCGCCCTTCGTGGCCCCCTCGCTTTGTTTCGTGGCCCCGTTGCAGCCCCTCGTGGCCTCCTCGTTGCCCTTCGTGGCCCCGTTGCAGCCCTTCGTGGCCCCCTCGCTTTGTTTCGTGGCCCCGTTGCAGCCCTTCGTGGCCCCCTCGCTGCCCTTCGTGGCCCCGTTGCAGCCCTTCGTGGCCCCTCTCGCTGCCCTTCGCGGCCCCGTTGCAGCCTTTCGTGGTCCCCTCGCTTTGTTTCGTGGCCCCATATATATATATATATATGCCCTTCGTGGCCCCCGCTCGTTCGCGCCCGTGGTGGCCCCATATGCATGCCCTTCGTGGCCCCGCTGTCACCTTTCGTGGCCCCCTCGCTGCCCTTCGTGTCCCCGTTGCTGCCCTCAGTGGCCCCGTCCGTACCCTCCGCGGCCCAACATACGTATACCCTTCGTGGCCCCCGCTCGTTCGCGCGCGTTGTGGCCCCATGTGCATGCCCTTCGTGGCCCCGCTGTCGCCGTTTGTGGCCCCCTCATTGTCCTACGTGGCCCAGGTGCTACCCTCAGTGGCCCCGTCGTTGCCTTCTGTGACCCCTCATTATCTGCCCTTCGTGGCCCACGCTCGTTCGCGGTCTTCGTGGCCCCATACGCATTCCTTTCGTGTCCCCGCTGTCAACCTTCGTGGCCTACTTCGTGTCCTTCGTGGCTCTGCTGTCGTTCTCTCTCGCTCTCGCTTTCGCTCGTCGTCGTCGTCGCCGTCGCCGTCGTCGTCGACGTCGTCGTCGTCGTCGTCGTCGTCGTGGTCGGTCCCCTGTACGTCCCTCTTGGGGTCGGGTCGACGGTCCGCGGCCGCCCCGCCGATCAGCGCTGCCGCTGGCCAGGCCGACGGTCCGCGGCCGCCCCGCCGCTTGCCGGGGCTTGGCCCGCAGAGAAGAAAGGTATACCCCCCAAAAGGGGTTCGATCGAAAACGAAAAGGGCTGGTATCGAGGGTTTGGGAAATACGCGTTATTGGACACTGGAGCGTATAAGGGCGAACAGTCTTAAAATGATTGTTGTTGTTGTTGCTGTTGATGTTGGTGCTGTTGTTGTTGTTGTTGTTGTTGGTGGTGGTGGTGGTGGTGGTGGTGGTGTTGTTGTTGTTGTTGAACATTATTTCTTCTTAAGAATAATTATTGTTGGGACCCCTGGTGCATGGCCCCCCCGCCGCGCCTAGGCCGCAACCACATTTTCATCACTTTCGTGAGGAAGTTTCAGGTAAAACGATGTCATCCAGATCCGGTTGTGTTGTTACGATCGGTTTTCCCTTGCAAAAAATAAGCTAAGTGGACATTTCTTGTTCTAACATATCCGAACTTCAAGAATCCCTTGCCAAAAATAAGGTAAAGTGGACATTCGCGCGCGCAAGACGAAATCCTTCCAAAACCTCAGTTTTCGTAGCGATTTTAACATAAAAACATAAAAAACCAATGGTTTTTCAAAAACAACTCGTCAAATTTTCATCCCGCGCGCTCTTGCGGATTCGTAGGAAACCCAACACTTTTTAAACATTTCTGTCAAACGGGCTTTTGCGAGCAACTTTTTCGAACTTTTGCAACAACGGTTGCGCACCTGCCAGGGCCATCATCCCTGTCAAATATACCATGCGGGACACATTCGTTTTTTCTTCGCGCGCGCACGCCGTCGTCGTCGGCCGCGGGGCCCTGAATAGTAGCCACGGTCGTCCGCATGCCACGAAGTGAAGTGTCCGAACGTCATAGGGCGGGAAGCTGGGTGTGGGTGGTGGCGAAGAGTCGTTTGGAAATTTGGTAGAGCTTGAACCGGCCCCCCCACAAAGTGGGGGTATTGCCCGCCTCCTATGAAAACCCTGGCACTGGTGAGAACGGAGTGTCCCCACGTGCTAGTAATTGTTGTTGTTGTTGTTGTTGAACATTATTTCTTCTAAAGAATAATTATTGTTGGGGCCCCTGGTGCACGCCCCCCCCGCCGCGCCTAGGCCGCAGCCACATTTTCATCGTTTTCGTGAGGAAGTCTCAGGTAAGACGATGTGATCCAGATCCGGTTGTTTTGTTGTAATCCGTTTCCCCTTGCAAGAAACACTATAAAATGACATTTCTTGTTCTAACATAATCAAACTTCAAGAATCCCTCGCAAAAAATAAGGTAAAGTGGACATTCGCGCGCGCAAGACGAAATCCTTCCAAAAGCTTAGTGTTCGGAGCGATTTTTTTAATAAAAACATAAAAAACTAATGGTTTTTCAACAAAAAAATGTCAAAATCTCATCCCGCGCGCTCTTGCGGATTCGTAGGAAACCCAACACTTTTTAAACATTTCTGTCAAACGGGCTTTTGCGAGCAACTTTTTCGAACTTCTGCGACAACGGTTGCGCACCTGCCAGGGCCATCATCCCTGTCAAATAATACCATGCGGGACACATTCGTTTTTTCTTCGCGCGCGCACGCCGTCGTCGTCGGCCGCGGGGCCCTGAATAGTAGCCACGGTCGTCCGCATGCCACGAAGTGAAGTGTCCGAACGTCATAGGGCGGGAAGCTGGGTGTGGGTGGTGGCGAAGAGTCGTTTGGAAATTTGGTAGAGCTTGAACCGGCCCCCCCACAAAGTGGGGGTATTGCCCGCCTCCTATGAAAACCCTGGCACTGGTGAGAACGGAGTGTCCCCACGTGCTAGTAATTGTTGTTGTTGTTGTTGTTGTTGTTGTTGTTGTTGTTGTTGTTGTTGTTCGTAGTTCGTAGTTCGTTGTTCGTAGTTCGGTGTTCGGTGTTCGGTGTTCGGTGTTCGTTGTTCGTGGTTGGCTGTTGTTTGTTGGTTGTTGGTTGTTGTCGTCGCCTCTCCCGCGACCTGGCATGCGACCCACCCGCGACCCGCCCGCGACCCGCCCGCGACCCGGCCCGTGACCCACCCGCGACCCGGCCCGCGACCCGCCCTGCGACCCACCCGTGACCCACCCGCGACCCGCCCGCGACCCACCCGCGACCTGGCCCGCGACCCGCCCGCGACCCGACCCGCGACCCACCCGCGACCCAGCCCGCGACCCACCCAGCGACCCACCTAACGAAACAAATCGGTGTCCCCAGCGAAGTCGTTGTAGAGTTCGTAAAGACTATGGCTTTGCGGCGGTCTTTTTTCGCAGCCTCGCTGACTGCCCACGTCCCCGCTGGCACCTCACTCTTATCAGCAGCTGCGGAGTGCTGCTCTCGGCCTCCTAGACGGGGTCGGAGTACGTAGTGTCGGAGGGTCGCGCCGAATCACCGATGCATTGCCGATGCGGCTCGATGTAGGGCCTGATTTGCTTCACGTCGACGTCGCCAATGCATCGCCGATGCATCGTCGATGCATCGTCGAGGCATCGCCGAGGCATCGCCGATGCATCGCCGATGTATCGCCGATGCGGCGTGATCTTCCGACCCCATCTACTCCGACCCCTTCGAGGAGGCCTCTGGCTACGTACTATGTGTGCGTCGCCCCCCCCAGCGGCGACGCGCGCGCGCCGAGAAATCTTCTAGTACGAAGCACCCCGCAGTTGCTGATAAGAGTGAGGTGCCAGCGGGGACGCGGGCAGACAGCGAGTGTGCGAAAAAGCCCACCGCAAGCTCCGTATTTTTACACACTACAGCACGAGCTCGCCGCAGGCTCCGAGTTAGCTCGTTAAAATAATGTGGGGGGTCGCGGCTGGGTCGCGGCTGGGTCGCGGGTGGGTCTTGGGTGGGTCTTGGGTGGGTCGCGGGTGGGTCGCGGGGTCGGTCGCGGGTGGGTCGCGGGCCGGGTCACGGGCCGGGTCGCGGGTGGGTCGCGGGCCGGTTGCGGGTGGGTCACGGGCCGGGTCGCGGGCCGGGTCGCGGGGGGGCCGACGATAACAAACAGTTTCGAACATGGAACAACAATCAACGTCAATCAACAACAACATCAACAACAACAATCCGCACCGCAGAACCTCAGTTCAGCCACGCGCCCTGGACATTGAATGACCGTTCGGTCCCCTCGCTCTTCGTGGCTGGCGCTTTCTGACCGTACCGCTCGGGAAGCGATGTACTACAAGATGGTTGCACGACATGTTCGGGCCGGACACACGCCTCCAGGCAGGACGCGTAGTAATAGTAACTACTAGTGTGTTCTGGTGCGTTCCATTGTGCACGCTGTGATACCACGATCTCTTGCGCCCTGCCCCGAAGGGCACGGGCACACCTGTGCGCCCGACTCTGGTGCCTTCGCTTCGCTTCTTCCCACGGCTCCCCCTGCTCTCTCGGCCCACCCCTTCTCTCCCCTCCTCCTGCGCCTGAGGAGAATGAGGAGGAACAGGAAGATGAGGATGATGATGAGGAGGAGGACACGTGCAAACCCAAGGCTCATCAACGATGCTGCAACAATCCACCCCACTAAGTTCTTTGTTCACAGGTCCCTGCAAGGGTGTATTTTCACTGATGGAAGTGCCCCGTTGGACGACAACTGTCTGGTAATCCTGGACTGTGCCAGAGCACCGTTCCTGGGACTTCAGCGCCGCGAATCTAAAAATTACGATTGGGAGGATGAGGAGTTGTTTGTTGTAGTGCGAATGCCCTTGAGGGTAGGAATAACCCCATTGATGTCCGGCGGGGCTGATGGTTTCTCCCATCCTTGGTGGTCGATATTTGTGAAGGTTGGAACCACACCTTCCGATGATGGACCAGGTGTGCAGACCCTTTTTGTTCCGCATCTTGGATTGGTGCTTGGTATGAGCGTTGCGCATACTTTGGCGACGGCCGTCTCTGTAAAGCTACACTCTTGTGAATGTGTGTGCGTGTGTGTGTGTGCGTGTGTGTGTGTATTCGTCCCCCTCGCCGCTTTGCCTCCTCATTCCCCCAGTTCTGGTGTTGTCCTGGTTTCCTGGTGTCGCTCCTCTCCTCTGCTCCCTGCTGCTGTTCCTGCTCCTCCAGGTTGTCCGCCCCGTTTGCCACGCGGCGGCCTCTTGCCCTTACAGCTGGGCACGCCCCCACGGGAAAAGTTCGGGTGCGAATGGATTTTTGCGTGTCCCACTTTTGAGACCAACAGGCCGTGGTCAGCGCCCCGTGAGAGAGCACGTATCGCTTCCACGTTGCAGTACGGATCCACACGGGCATGGAAACATCAGCAGTTTGATGTCAGCAAGCCTTTTGAGGTACGGATGCAGCACAGTTGCAGGATCACTGGCATTGAGGCCGTGCTGTGTCCTGGAGGTCAGCGCTTCGGGATAAGATTTCGTATCTCCTCTACGTTGCAATTCGGACCTACGGGGGCATGCAAACGGATGTTGGATTTGAAAACAACTGCGGGACCTCTGGCATTGCCGCCAGATTGTTTCTTGGAGGTCAGTACTTCGTGGGAAAGCCTGGTTTCGCTTCTGAGTTGCAATACGGATCATCACGGGCATGCAAACTGAAACAATGAGGTGGCAACAGGTCGTTCGAGCTACCCGTGTGATAACATTGCAGCATCGCCAACGTTGCTGCCGGCGGCTGGACTGTGTCCTGGAGGTCGGCACCCCGTGTGGGGCGTGCTGGTGATCAAGGTCTCCCCCATAGCCTTCACCGTCCCAGACCCACTTCTTTGCCCTCGTGGTTGGGCGCTCTTCGGAGCCTTCACAAGGGCTGCCCCTTGCGTCCAAAAGCACGTCGAGTGTAAGGCAGGCTGTGAGTGTCATTGGCGCCGGTAGGAGGAGAAGGAGGAGGAGGAGGTTGTGGAGGAGGAGAAGGCGGCGGCGGAAGAGAGGTATCAGGACAAGGCAGAGGACGAGGACGAGGACGAGGAGGAGGCGGAACAGGAAGGAGAAGGAGGAGGAAGAAAGATGAAAAGCAGTAGGACGGCGATAATGAGGAGAAGGATGAGGCGGAGGAGAAGGAGGAGGAAGCTGAGAGAGTGGAGGAAGGAGATGATGAACAGGATGACGATGACGACGATGATGACGATGATCATGTCGATGTCGACGATGATGATGCTGATGAAGATGAAAGTGATGATTATGATGCTGATGATGATGTTTCTGATGATGATGATGATGATGATGATGTTGATGCTGAGAATGGTGATGACGACGACGATAATGCTGATGATGATGGGGATGATGATGACGATTATGGTGAGGATCACGATGCTGAGGTTGATGATGCCAGTGATGACGATGATGATGATGAGGATGATGACGATGAGTACGATGCTGATTATGATGATGGTGATGATGATGATGATGATGATGATGATGGTGGTGACGCCTATGGTGATGATGACGATGCTGATGTTGATGATGCCAGCGATGACGATGATGCTGATGACGATGCTAATGATGACGGTGATGATGATGATGATGATGATGGTTGTGGTGATGACTATGTAGACGATCGTTATGTTGATGATGATGCCGATGGCGATGATGGCGATGATCATGATGATGATGCTGATGCTGCTGCTGATGAAGAACACGATAGTTCATATGATATGGTGAAGTCGACGATGACGATGATTCAAGCGACGATTAAATGACGATTGCGAAGGTGACGACGACGATTCAGCTGATGCTGATGATGATGATGATGATGATTGATGATTATGGTGATGATGGTGGTGATGATGATGATACTGATGATGATGGTGGTATTCATAATGATGGGGTTGGTGGTGCTGGTGTTGGTGGTGATAATGGTGATTGCGACGATGACGATGACGACGATGACGATGACGATAAAGATAAAGATGACGACGATCTCGATTCTGATGAGGATGAGGATGAGGATGAGGACGCTGATGATGATGCTGCTGATGATGATGATGATGATGCTGATGGTGGTGGTGGTGGTTGCGGTGGGCTGGTGGTGACCAATCATGAGGAGGAGGTGCCTAAGCAGGTAATGACAAGCAATAATTACCCCAGTGCGACCCTACCTAGAAATTAGAGCCCCTAGGAAAGCAGCATTAGTTGCTATGCTGTGCTGTGCTGTGCTATGCTATGCTATGCTATGCTATGCTGTGTTATGCTGCGCTATGCTATGCTCTGCTATGCTATGCTATGCTATGCCATGCTATGCTGTGTTATGCTGCGCTATGCTATGCTGTGCTGTGCTGTGCTGTGCTGTGCTGTGCTGTGCTGTGCTGTGCTGTGCTGCACGTTGCTATGCTATGCTATGCTATGCTACGCTATGCTAGGTTATGCTGTGCTCTGCTATGCTAAAGCTCAGCGAAGCTAAGATGCAGGTAAGCTATGCTAAAACAAACCTGAGCTAAGATGAAGCTACGCTAAGCTAAGATGAAATCAGCTAAGCTACGATGATATAAGCAACGCTAAGCTAAGGGGACGTAACTGGGGGTCCGCGGGGCGGATCCTGGGGGAACCGCCCGGTCCGGTTCCCGCTGCCCGGCCTCTTTAAGCACAGAGAGTAAGAATACTTCTAGGCAGAGCCTAGGTCCCTAGGTAGGGAACAAAGCAAAGAGGAGGACGAGCAAGGAGATGAGGAGGATCTCCTTTAGCTCCCACTCCTTCTCGTCCTCCTTTCCCCCTCCCCCCTCTCTCCATTTCTCCTTCCTCGTCCTGATCCCCCTCTTCCTCTCCTTGCTCCTGCTTCTTCTGCCCCCTCCCTCTCCTTGCTCCTCCTCGCGTCTCGGTTTTTTTCTTCCCCCGTTTTTCTCCCGCTATCCCTCCCACCCGTCCTCATCCACCACCTCCTCCTCCTCCTCTCCCTCCTCCTCCGCCTCCCCCCTCTCCCCCGCTGCATTGCTTGACTGCCGGAGGCTCCGACCTCTTGCCGTGGGGCTTGCGGCGGGGAGCCCGCTGGAGGGCTCGCGGTTCCCCGCGCACCCCGCCAAACCGCCGTCTGTCGCCCGCGTGGGAGTCGTTGAGGAGTTTGTGTAGGAGGAGGAGGAGAAGTACGAGGAGGAGAAGAAGGAGGAGGAGGATAGGGACGAGGAGGAGGGGGAGGAGGGAGAGGAGGAGGAGGAGGAGGAGGAGGAGGAGGAGGCGGAGGAGGAGGAGGAGGAGGAGGAGGTGGAGAACGAGGAGGAGGAGGAGGAAGAGGAGGCCAGGAGGAGGAGGAGGAGGAGGAGGAGGAGGGGGAGGAGGAGCGGCAGTTGGTTGGTTGCCAGGCGCGCGTGCATGGCGCTAGCCATTGGCGTCGCTTTGGGGGCAGGTGCCTCGCACTAAGGCTTTGCGTCGGCATACGACCAACTGGCGAGCGGATTGCGGCCCCCCCCGCCGGATGAAGAGGAGGAGGAGGAGGAGGAGGCGGAGGAAGAGAATGAGGAGGAGGAGGAGGAGGAGGATGGGCCAGAGGCGGAGGAGGGAGAGGAGAAGGGGCCTGATGATATTGCTGATGGTGGTGATGATGATTCTGGTGGTGGTGGTGCTGATATTATGATGCCGATGCTGATGCTGTTGTTGTTGCTGCTGCTGTTGAATTCTCTTTCCGAGAGAAGAAGTATCGGTCATCGCCTCTTACGTAAGGAGCAGCCTCCTTCTGAGAAGCCCTCCCCCTCCCTCCCCCCCCCCTTGTGCGAGCCGCCAACAATGGGGGGGCCACCCCCCCAGTCGAGGCGTCTCGGATTTTCGGGCTCCCTCGCCCAGAAGTCCGAGTTGCAGCGGATCTGTGTAGCAACCAGGCTCCAGGCGGGGCCAGGCTCTTTTGTCCAGACTCGCTGCGTCTTTTAGGCGACGAAGAAGGTATGACATCAACTTTTCCGCCGACGGGGACGCTTGCCCCCAGGGCGGCTGGAAAGTTTATACCCCTATGTGGCACCGTAATTCGGAGTATAAGCTTTCCAGCCGCCCGGAGGGAAGTCGTCCAGGCGGCGGAAAAGTTTATATGTGATACCCTTCTGCGCCCGCTAAGTCTTGGGTGGCTTGGTACGCCTCCAGCAGACAGTCCGAAACGCCGTGGACATGCATCCCGCCCTCGCAGAGGCCCTCCCGCCCTCTCAGAAGCCCTCCCGGCCACGGCGATCCCTCGTGCGCGCCGCTGGCCCCCTCTGCGGCCGGCCCCAGGTTCCTGCGTGCCGCGTGCCTTCCAGGCGCCGGACCCGGTGGGCTGGGGACCCGGATGGGCGGACCACCACGTCGGATGCAGGAGGAGGAGGAGGAGGAGGAGAAGAAGCACGTATATGAAGGAGGAGGAGGAGGAGGGGAAGAGGAACACGTATATGCATGAATAGGTGGATGAGGAGGAGGAGGAGCAAGATGGCAGTGTTGCCCTTTGCCCTTGCGGGCTGCTCTGCGTTTCTGTCACTGCTCGCACATCCTGTTCTGCACGCGTCGTCTGCTTGATTTGTCTGTCGCTTAGCCTAAGTTGGCCTCGCACTTGTTTCTCACAGCAATGCTTCGGCCAGGTCGCCAAAGTCCGACCAACGTCAAAAGGAGGGGGAGGAAGAGGAGGAGGAGGAGGAGGAGCTGGAGGAGGAAAGGTAGGAGGAGGAGCACGTATTGGCAGCCACATGTAAAATTTACCTTCGTGAGCCCAATCGACTCTAGGGCTGAATTAGTCTGCTTAACGCGACGTCGGATGTCTGGATTGCGCCTGCTTGTTTTTCCTCGCCCCCCCCCCTGGCGTTTGGCCCGGGCGGGGGTACATGCGAGGGTCGCAGCCTTACGGGGGACACCGGAGGCCCGCAGCTCGCAGTTCGCAGGAAAAGGAAGGGGCAAGAGCATTAATTCAGGGGGCGGAGGATGAGGGGGAGGGCTTCGGAGGAGGAGGAGGAGAAGGTTGAGGAGGAGGGGGAGGGGGAGGAGGAGGAGGAGAGGGATGAGGTGGACAAAGAGGAGGATGAGGATGGGGACGATGATGATGATGATGGTGATGATGATGACGATGACGATGAGTATGATGATGATGCTTATGATGATGCTGTTGATGATGGTGGTGACTGCCATGATGACACTGACATGATGATGATGATGACGATGATGGTGGTGGTGGTGGGTAGGTGGTGGTGGTGGTGATGATGACGACGACGATGCTGATGATGATGCTCTTCATGATGATGGTGCTATTGATGACTTTGGTGCTGGTGCTGATGCTGTTGCTGGTGATTGTGATACTGGTGCTCATGCTGATGCTGATGATTATTTTAATGCTGCTGATGATGATTATTATGATGCTGCTGCTGATGGCGATGGTGATGGTGATGATGATGATGATGATACTGATGATGATGATGGTGCTAGTGATGATACTGATGACGATGCTGATGATGATGATGCTGATGGTGATGATGATGATGGTGATGACGATGATAATAATGATGATGTTGATGCTGATGCTGATGCTGATGCTGACCATGATGCTGATGATGATGGTGACGACGATGATGATGATGATGATGATGATGATGATGATGATGATGATGGCAATGATGATGGTGATGATGATGACGATGATGGGTGGTGGTTATGATGATGGTTATGCTGATTATGATGATAATGGCGATGGCGGCGGTGACGATGACGATGGTGATGGTGATGGTGAGGGTGGTGATGATGCTGATGATGCTGATGATGGTGATGATGATGATGATGATGATGATGATACTGATGATGATGATCATGATGATGATGATGATGATGGTGGTGGTGGTGATGATGATGATGATGATGATGATGATGATGATGATGATGATGATGATGATGATGGCGGTGGTGGTGATGATGATGAGGAGGCGGAGGAGGAGGAGGCAGGAGGCAGAAGGACGCGGGGACTAGCAGGGTTCGGGGGGGGGTGGTGTGACGGGGTCCCCCGGGGCGCTTCTTCGCACGGCGGCGGGGGGCGTGGGCAAGGTGGGTGCTTCAGCAGCTCGCCCGCCCCTTGGGGAGAGCGTGCGGCCGCTCCGGGCGGCGACGCCGCTGCTGCCTCGGAGCTGCCCGCTCCTGCACCCCCTCGCGTGCTCGGCACACGCCTGCCCGCCCAGAGCATCCTCGCCTGCTCGGCCAGGGGGGGGCGGCGTCCGTCCCTGTCATCCTTCATTCGGGAGGGGAAAAATCACACAGACACGATTAATCGTCGACCCCCAGGGAACTATGAGAGCCTATGGGAAGTGGGGGGGAAGACAGGAACCCAGAAAATATGGGAACGTACGGGGATTTGTTTTATGTGTGTGTATTTATTTGTGTGTCCCTGGGCCCCTTTTATTCATTTCCTGTGATCGCGGTTGCAGAGGGTAGGGACGATGGTGAGGAGAAGGAGGATCGACGAGGAGGAGCTTGATGGGAGCCGCGATCTGGAGACGCCTCAGCCAGATGGGCTCACAGCTCGGGCGCCAGCCACGCGTGATCGACTTCATCGTGCGCCGTGCGGTCGGTTCGGGGCTGCCGATGGAGGACGGCCTCCTCGAGAGGCGACCCACCTTGCAGTGACCTCGTGAGGCAGGGGCTCTGCGCGACGGCGCGGCACCCGTGGGTCGGGGCTCGAGGAGATGCCTTCGTGTCCTCCCTCCTCCTCATGCAACAGGATTCTGTGCGGCAGAATTCTCTCTCCCTCCTCCCTTCCTCCTTCTTCGTGTCCTGTTTCCTCTCTCTTCGTGTCCTGTTTCCTCTCTCCTTCCTTCCTTCTCCATTCTCTCTCTCCTTCCTCCTTCTTCGTGTCCTGTTTCCTCTCTCCCTTG
>CAUYUJ010001891.1:1027510-1062510 GCA_963575745.1 Prorocentrum cordatum | reverse complement strand
TACTACGACTACGACGACGGATATGATTACCATGGCTACTACTACTGCTACAACTACTACTACTACTACTACTACTACTACTACTACTGCGATTACTACTACTACTACTACTACCACTACTGCTGCTACTACTACTACTGCGGTTACTACTACTACTACTACTACTACTACTACTACTAATACGACTACTACTACTACTACTACTACTACTAGTGCTACTACTAGTGCTACTACTACTACCAGTGCTACTACTACTACTACTACTACTACTACTACTACTACTGCTACTACTACTACTATTACTACTGCTACTACTACTCCTACCCCTACTCCTACTACTACTACTACTGCTACTACTTCTACTACTACTACGACTACGACTTTTTCTTCTACAGATCGCACGAACGATGCTCCTAGGACGCTGAACGGTAATAACTTCTCAAATACGACTATTGCGAGGACGACCCATACGAGGCAGTGCTAACGCAACGAATGTGGCGCTGGTATACCAGCAGTACATATGCCACATTGTTATACACCAAGAGGGTGTATGCAAGTAAGACAGTGTACACGCACATCGGCACGCATGGCACTGTTACGTATGTTCGTATTGCTGTGACTCGACTTGGGATTGCGAGGCTTGCTGTGATTGCTGGTAGCTATGATGCACGTAGTACGATTGGTGAAGCAAGCATCGGGATCATTATGAGACCCGTACTCGTAATGATAAGACGCACGAGTACAACACGAGCGACACCCATACACATATACAGACAGCTAAGACTTATCGCACCACCGCAGTTCTTATACAAAGAGTGTGGCGAATGGTATTCCAGCGAAGAGTATGGCTACTAAGGACACGGCTGTGACCACCACCAGGCATATTGTTGTCAGCCGTAGCAGTTGGGGGCTGCGTATACATATACATGTGTATACGTACGAGGAATACAAAGGGGAATCCGATTACGGCCAATCATACGGATGATGTTGCTAACACGATTGGTAAGGATACAGGTCATGTAGTTAATGGGCAGCATGCGCATACGTCGGTTGATAATGCTGCCATCGAGAAACGAGGGCCGAGGGTCGAGGAGAAGGAGGAAGAGACTGACGCTGACGAGAACCAGACGAAACCCAAGATGCATCAGCGTTGCAGAAATGAGCCCTCCCGTCCGACGTCACATTCTTGCACGCCCCATTATAGCGCGTCCGTAAACGACCAGCATCTCATGAGCTTTACATTCAGATCAAAGCCCCATTTTGTCACGGACCAGCCTAGCATCTGTCCAGCTCGTAATCAGGAGTGCGAGAGAGGTGTGGTATTACGGTTCGGCGAGGTGTCCAGCGATACCCCAGCTTTGAAAGAGGACCGCCTCACCCGTGCAGTTGTTGCACATGTGTATACCTCATGGCATGAGGCGAGAGCGATCCCCATCTTGAACAGGGGGCGACCTACATCCGTTCGGCTGCTACTTGTGCTGAAGTTCCTTGTTGGTTTGATCTACGGTGGTTTTACTCGTTTGAAACGGCGCCGCCCTCAGCCTTTGTGATTGCTGCAGCCTCTTACTTGGCTCCAGCAGAAGTTGTCATGGACACTCGCAACAACAAGTATATGTATGTACGCCCATCGACGTGGTGAGTTGTCGCGCGCGCGCGATCCCAAGGCGTCCTAACGGCCGAAAGCTGGTTTCAGGAGAGCATGGGGCCACAGACGATAGCGTCCAGACGACCCTGGGATGATGCCACCCCAACACGATCCAGCCATGGATTCTGGTTGGATCCTCCAGTCGGTCGCGACCCCCTTTCCTCCAGACCCAGGGGTAGACGGTATGGAGGGTAGCGTAAAGCCCTCCCCGAAGGGGAAGAGGGAAGATGTAATAGAAAGTTCGCGAACCAATAATTCACGCCCAGAAGGATGGTGGGATTCATGCTTCATGGCCATCGGCGGTGAGCAAGTCTACGGCGAACCGCCCATCCCGCCCTACCGGTACGTCTGGGGAGGATGACAGGAAGGCGTTACCTATAAGGAAAAGGGGTGGACGAGGAGGAGGAGGTTCGAGGCGTGAGTTGACATGCTTGTTGCTGTATTTGTTTGGATTCTGGAGGTCTTCAGAGTGCTTAGGAGGCCGTCGGGGGTTTGACTCGGAGGGCCTGGGGAGCTTTGGAGACCTCCAGAGAATTCAGGGGATAGGTGGGTGGGGACCTCGCCGTTGACGACGCCACCGACGACAATGTGAATGACGACGTTGTCTCGGAGGGAAGTCCGTTGAGCATCGGGGATCGAACTTATCTGTTCTTCTAGGGTGCCTCTTGGGACCTATTCCTTCTGCTCGCCCTCCTCTTCTGGACGTGCGAGAAGCTTTCCTATTCCAACCAGAAGCCACCGAAGACAACCGAACACCCGAACACCAGGGTACGAATATGATCCGCACGCCTTAATACATAGGAAACTACTGAGCGCGTGAGACAACGTGCGAACACCTCCGCAAACCAAAGCCGATCAAGTGAGACAACCGCCGAACCCTTCCTGGAGGAGAATGACGCCTCCCTCCAGTATCATCCGTCTCCTTCTCCACCTCCTATCGTTAGTAGTTCGAGGAAGAAGATGGAAGAACGTACAACGAAGTTGGAGGAAGGAGGAGGAGGAGCAGGAGGATGGAAGACGAGGACTAGGACGAGCAGGAGGAGGAGGCGGAGGAGGTGTAGCACGAGGCGCTCCCCAAGGCAACCACGAGGAGCTGGAGGGAGGAGGAAAGGTGATAGAGTGGTGGTGGAAGAGGGGGGGAGGGAAGGGATGGAGGAAGACGGCGACCTCGACGACAGGCATGACGACGGTGACGACAACGACGGCGACGACGATGATCACGACGACGCCCACGACGACCACCACGACGACCACCACGACAACCCTGATATACAACGTTACGGAACATGTAGCATCGTAAAAAGTTCGATTGAAGTCGGAACGATTTGAAAAAACGCGATGCCAGGATCTTAGAGGATAACCACGATGACCATGACGGCGGTGGCAAACGTTGGACCGCGGCGGCCTCGCCACGCAGCCGTCGTCTTCGTCGTCGTCTTCGTCGTCGTCGTCTTCGCCGTCGTCTTTGCCGTCGTTTTTGTCTTCGTCGTCTTTGTCGTCGTCGTCCTCGTTGTCGTCGTCGTCGTCGCCGTCCCGCCACATAGGCGAGATGCTGCGACGAGACGCCCGCGCACCGCCCGAGGCCCCGACGCCCTCCGGGTGGCCCGCCTGCCCGAGCTGCGCCTCCGGCGGTGCCTCTGGCGAGCTCGCGGCGCTGCGGGCGGAGGCGCTCCCCTCGGCGCCGCCCGCCGCCGAATGAGGCGCAGATCGACTCCAATCGGCGGCGAGCGAGGGGGGGAAGCGAGAAGGAGAAGGCATTCTCCGGAGGCGGCGGGACTTCTCAGAGGCCCTCGCGCCACCCGAGAAGTTTTCTGCGTCTTCGGGGAAGGCTCAGGCAACTTCCCAGAAGGCCTGGGGACTTCAGAGCCTTCTGCGAAGGCCCGCCCCTTCTCGCTTCCCCCCCCCCAGTGCTCTGATCCAACCCAGATGTCCGACGACACTTGTTCCAAACCCAGAAGTTGTTCCTCGATTTCGGTTTCTGGGGAAATGGGCCTGGGGCGAGATCTCCCTCTGGGGAGAGGGTCGGGATCTTGGGGGTCGCGGATGCAAACAAACATTCCCGAGGATGTCTGGGAGTGCGGTCGCATGCGTGTCTTTTGGGGGATCGCCCCGACTCCCTTCCCTTCCTCCCTCCATCCCCTCACTTCTCCCTCCCTCCCTCCCTCCCTCTCTCCCTCTCCTCCTCCTTCTCCTCCTCCTCCTCCTCCTCCTCCTCCTCCTCACTTGCTTGATTTCATGCTGTTTCTTGTCGAGGCTACGGCCTCCACGCCATGCCCTGCTCCACAGCGGAGCGCGCACGGCTCAGGCGTTTGCTGGTTCGTTCGTTCGTTCCTTCCTTCCCTTTTTCCTTCTCCTCCGCCTCCTCCTATGGTCTTCAACTCCTCCTCCTCCTCCTCCTCCTCCTCTTCTTCCTCCTCCTCCTCCCTCTCCTCCTCCTCCTCCTCGTCCACCTCCTCCTCCTCCTCCTCCCTCTTCCTCCTCCTCCTCCTCCGCCTCCTCCTCCTTCGCCTCCATCTCCTCCTCCTCCTCCTCCTCCTTCTCCTCCTCCTTCTCCTCCTCCCCCTCCTCCTCCTTCTCCTTATCCTTCTCCTTCTCCTCCTCCTCCTCCTCCTCCTCCGTCTCCTTCTCCTCCTTCTCCCCCCTGTCCTCGTCCTTTTCTTCCTCCTCCTCCTCCTCTTTCTCCGCCGTTTTGGCTCAAGTAAACCAGTTTCCCGAGGTGGTTCAGCGACCAACCCAGGTGTTCGTCACAGGTGGCTGCCCAGCCAGGCGTTCACCCTCTTTGTTTCTGCATCTCCCTGTGCGCCACACCCCTCCCAATCTTCCGCCTACTGTGGGGACGCCGTACGTTCTTGAAGCAGCGGCCCTCGAAGAGCTGGGCGTGCTTTCACGTTTTCTCTTCCGCCCTCGTTGGGAGTTGTTCCGATGGGCTTCCCCAGCGACAGCGATATTGCCAAGTTCATCAGCGACTTCGAGGAGGCTGCCACCTTCCCGTCGCAAGAGCTGGCCAACACTGGCAACGGTGGTGTTGGCAGCGGCAAAGGATCTGCGCCTCCTCGTGATGCAGGCGGACCACCTCCTCCCAAGTGGCGTGGTGTTCCTGCTGATGCTCCCGATGGCGTCTTGGTCGATGATGATATGGATGGCTTCTCCTCGGAAGCCTTAATCAAGCAGTATGCTGAGGAAGTCTTCCACCTGATGCTCGACTCGCTGCGGGGCCAGCCGTCCAACGACCTGGCGAAGCAGCTCACCACCACCATCAAGCAGGCCATGGCGGGCACCAACGAGTCAATGGTCCAGGTGGTGGACACACTCCGTGCTGAACTTGCTGTTCAGCCTGGCAAGCTGGGCGAGCAGATCATGGCCGCCGTCCGCCCGCAGGTCGACGGCGTGCCGCGCCGCCTGCAGCTGCAGCTGGATGGTCACACCTCGACGCTCTCGGAACACGACCTGACGCTGGCGTCGCTGTCCAATGAGCTCGAGGCGATGCGCGCGCAGATGGCGGAGTTCCGCACGGTCCTCGCTCTTGCGCAGGTGCGGCCCGCTGCGCCTCCTGTGCTGGACAAGGGTTTCGACCGCGACGTCGACCCATGCGTGGTCGTCACTATGGCCCAGAAGCCCATCGCCCTTCCCCTGGGCACAGATGCGCCCGAGCCCTTCGCATCCTCCCTCGGGTTCTGCGCTGAGGAATACTCCGTCGAGCTGGCCGGCCAGGCCCCACCCAAGAAGTTTCACATTACGTGTTTTCGGGGCTCCCTGCCCCCGCGTCTATGAATGTTGCTCGTGTTCTGGCTGGGCTCCGCCGCGATGGGGTGTGGCTTGAGTTCACGGTGGACGTCGCAGGTGTTGAGCGATGCCGCGCCCACATGGCCCCGACAGGTCCCCGCGTCATATTCGGAGTGAGATCTTGCTGCGGGGTGCTCGGGCTGCGACTGCCGAAGCTCATGTCGCTTCTTTGTAGACCGCGAGCGCGGCGCGCTGTCCATCAGCCGTTTTGCGCTCAAGCATTGAGCGTTGCAGGTGCAGGATTCAAAACGGCACTTCGTGCCTGCGAGTCATTCAGCTTCGGAGAGGGCCGTTCCCTCACAGTTCATAATCATTTCGCCGCCATGGGGAAAGGCGGCTACGGCAAGCGCGGCCCTGGAGGTCAGGGTGACAAGGGCGGCAAGGGTGGCAAGAGCTTCCCCTCGGCGGCCGCCCTCGAGCGCGAGATCGCGCTGTTCGACGGTGGTGGCACGCCTCCTCCTCCTTGGGCTGCTCGCATTCCTGGGCTACAACCAGATGGTCCTCCTGCCCTCTGGACATGCTCGGCTTGCGGCTGTAGGAAGAACGAGATGCGCTGGTCTCGCTGCAAGCATTGTGGCTCTCAGTGGACCCCGTTCCAGCCATGCACGCCCACCTCCTTCGGCACGCCTGGTGGAGTCTGGTCTGCTGGCTTCAGCAGCAACCTGCCGTACTCCCCTTTTGCTGCTGCTCAAGGGCCACCAGGCACCTTCGCGCCCGGCGACAATGGTGGTGGCAAGGGTGGCAAGTCGCCAGGCGGTCCAGCCAAGCCAGAGACACTTCTTTCTCGAGAAGAGCATGCGTCTTTGGCGGAGCTGCTGGCCAAGTCTGGTGACGCGCTGGGAGCGGCTAAGCATCGTGAGTTGGCCAAGCCACCACCTGTGGCCAAGGGGCCCACCCTGCAGCACCAGGTTTCCATGGCCCACAGCAAGCTGCGAGGCCTCGAGAGGAAGTTGCAGGGCGCTGTTCAGAGGTTCGAGGAGTGGTCGGCGCAGATGGTGGAGCAGCGTGCTTTGGTCACCAAGTTCACTGAGGAGTGCGAGCAGGCCGACGTTGAGCATCGTCGACTTGTGGCCGCACTTCATGCTCAGACGTCGGCGGCCGACTTGCAGAAGGTGCCAGAGGACAAGGTCGCGCCTTGTTCGCTGTCTTCGATCATGGACGGGTCCTTCACGGACAAGCTGGTCATCGACCCCTCGGAGCTGCTTGGAGGCGTCGAGGATTTCGAGCTCTCGGAGGCCGACAAGGAAGAGCTCGAGAAGAGGGGCAACCAGCTGCGAGAAGGCATCCAAAAGTTGGCACAGCGTCTGTTCGCGCAGGCCTCCGAGACTGCCAAGAAGATCCAGGAGGCACACCAGGAGCATCTCGGACGACTGGCCAAGAAGAGGAAGACTGACGAAGGTGCTGCTCCTGGCGCTGATGGAGGTGGAGATGCTGAGTCAGCCGCAGCCGACGCTGCCACTGGTCCTGCGGCAGCAGCAGCGCAGCCTCCAGAGGTGGATGCTGAAGCTACCGCATCTGCAGCTCTACGTCAGCGGGCCGCCAAGATCATTCAGCATGGGCAGCCTGAACAAGACCCCCCCCCTGCTGCCGCGTGAGCTTCAGCAGGGGGGCCTTCATCGTGAACACGTTCAACCCAGCGGCGCGCTCACTTGCCCAGCCTGGCACATGTTCTCTCCGTTCCCCTCGGCAGGGGACTTTAATGCTCTGGGCCTCGGCCTTGCACCTTGGGGCGGAGACGAGAGTTGCCCAGGCTGGCAAGCAGAGCCCGCACCCGCTGAAGCTGCTCTCGACGCTCGCCCTCGTGGGTACCATCAGCCTGCTGCTGACGGAGTAGGGCTGTCTTTTTCTTTCGGAGCCGAGGATCTTGAGGCCTCAGGTCCTCCTGCACTGCATCCTGGATCCCTGGAGTGTTTCTGGGGTTGTCTGGGCTTGCCGTCTTGCCGTGGGAACCTCCAGGAAACGTTCGTTGAAACTGGAGGATCCCACGAGCAGTACCCACCTTTTGCTCGAAGCAGCTTGGAATCTTTGTTCAGGACGCTCCCCCAGCCTCTGGGGGCACCTGTTTTCGGGCCTGGTGAGCTTTGTGCCACCAGGGCAACATCTGGCTCGGCCTCACTGTGTAGTCGCAGCTCTTTTGCCTTTCGGCGTTCCCGCTGGACCCCTCCCCGCGTGAAGCGACCGTCTGCCTTTAAGAGATCGCACTCGTCGCTCAGCGGAGCGGTCTAGCACACCCTTTGGAGGGCCAAGCGAGTTCTTGCCTCAGGCTTTGCCAGCTTTGCGCGTGCTGTTCACAGTGCAGCCTCTTGCGAGGCGCATTTTTTCGGGTTTGCCAACCCGTGTGATGAATATCCTGTGCTCGTGGACCTGCAGCCGAGCAGTCCTGTTGAGTTTTTCAGCGGCCCCTCGGATCCTTCGGTGAGCTTCGTCGCCTCGGGCTCCCCTGAGGCCTCTGTTGGCCACGGCTCGGCCCTTCTGGGCAGGCTTGATATTTGCATCCACACGGTGAATTGCAACCGATGGTCGACCATGAAGGAGCTCATGGCCAAGACTCCTGCGCACATTATCTCATGCCAGGAGCACAGGATGCGAGAGGAGGAAGATCTCTCACAAGCCTCGGCGCGGTGTGCTCGCCAAGGGTGGAAAGGCATCTTTACTGCGGCCCACGGGACCGCCTCTGGTTCCACGTCGGCTGGCACTTGCATCCTTGTCAGAGACTTTCTCGGCCTTCATGAGCCCCCTGGGGGGGCGGTGGTTGCTGTTGGCAGAGCGACTGCTGGCATAGTGCACCTCCCGCGAGGTGATCGTTTCGCTCTCTGCTCGGTTTATCTCCATCACTCTGAAGGGTTGTCTGAGCGTAATGTCGATCTCCTGGCCAGTATTGGGGAACGTATGTCGTCCCTCTCTCTTCCGTTCTGTATTGGAGGGGATTTCAACATGGTTCCAGGCACTTTAGCCAGTTCGAAGTTCGCTGAGAAGTTGGTTGGGCTGCCTGTGGTGGCCGAGGGCCACACTCACTTTGGCGAGGGCCCCCCGTCCTCCCTGGACCACTTTGTGTTTTCGGGGGGTCTTGGAAAAACGGTCAAGAACTGCGAGGTCGTCCAGGACACTACCTTGAGCCCCCACAGGCCGGTGCAAGTTGTGTTGCATGCTTCGTTTGGCAAGTTGAAAGGTCTTAGCTTCAGGAAGCCTCCTCCTCTCCCTGCCACGGCTGTGATAGGACCGCGTCCTGCTCCCCCCGACTGGAGTCTTGTGCGAGAGCTTGCTGACCAGGCCTCCCATTGTGTTGCTGTTGGTGATGCTAGGGGCGCATCGTCGCTTCTCTCGCCTTGCTATGCGGCCTGGGCTGACAAAGCCGAGGCTGAGCTTGTGCCGATTTTGGGACAGTCTGTCCCCTGTCTTGGTTCGAGATCCAAGGGCCCTCAGCTTGTTTGGAAGAAGCTTGTTGGTCGTGACCATGCTATTCGGGATCCTGAACATCATGATGTGCGGTGGCTCAGCGTCCAATATCGGGCCCTAGCTTCGCTCCTGGATTCGAACCAAGGTGACACTCCTCAGGCGAAGTCGCTGACGACGCTGCTACAGGAGCCTCCGCAGCAGGTTGAAGTTTCTGCTGCTCTTCGGCCTCTCTTTGAAGAGGTTGCCCGTGCTGTCGTCAAGCCTTGTCGGGATCTCTTTGGGGGCAGGTGTTACGACGCGGCTCTTCGGGACAAAATTGATGTTGCGGTCAGCAATGCTCAGTCTGCTGCCAAGAAGAGATCCCGTCAAAGTTGGCAAGCTTGGATTCGCGCTGGCCTCGACGAGGGAGCGAAAAGAGTTCACATGTTCACCAGGGACCCGTCCCCTTGGAAGGCCACCACCACCCTTTCTGCTGATGGCACCATAGTGTCTGATCCCCTGTCGCTTTTGGCTTCGAAAGGTTTCAAGTTTGCCGCCTTTTGGGGCAAGGGCTCTGGAGCCTCTAGGGACCCCCCGTCGCTTGGTCCGACGCTTCCGAGAGTTTCGGCCGACGAAATCAGGGAAGTCTCCAAGAAGTACAAGAGGGGTTCTGCGGTTGCCTACGATGGCTTTAGTTGTCGACACTTCCAGTACTTGTGTGATGATGCGTTGAACGCGCTCGCCGTCTTGTTTGAAGTTATGGAAGCGCTCGGTGAATTGCCCGGGCAGATTTCTGCCGTGCTGCTCGCGCTTCTCTCGAAGCCCACTGGTGGCTACAGGCCTATAGGGGTGTTCTGCTCCTGGTACAGGGTGTGGGGGAAGCTGCGGCGCCCCTTCGCCCTCGCCTGGGAGCAAGAACACCCCCGTAGGTACTGGGCTGCTGGTGGGCATCGAGGTGCTGCCGACGTCGTTTGGAGGCAGTCTGTTCGGGCTGAGCATGGCACTGCGTCGAATGAGGTTTCGTGCAGTGTGTTCTATGATATGCTTAAGTATTACGAGACCATTGACCTTGCCAAGTTGATGTCCCAATGTCAGCGACACGGTTTTCCCTCCCCGATTGCTCGCCTTTGCATCTTTGCCTTTCGGTGTGGCCGTTTCCTGTCCTTGGGTGGCATCCGCATGGGCCCCTTTTTTGTCGAACGAGGGGTGGTGGCTGGCTGCAGCTTCGCCACCACCCTCATCAGGGTCTTTGCCCTCGACGCGTTCGACTCGATTCCCTTGTCCCCCAGATGTGACCTGGACATTTACATCGACGATTCGGGGATTTCTGCGACGGGCCCTCGTCACCGAGTCATTGCCTCTATTGTCGCCAGCTCGCAGGCCTTGCACTCGGCTGTGACCGACATGCTTGGCTGCAGTTTCGCCCTGTCCAAAGTGTGCACGGTCTCCTCTAATAGGGCGGTGGCCAGAGAGGTTGGCAAGCAGCTTGGCAGTCTGGCAGGTAGGATCGAGGATGTCACTGTCAACTTAGGTGTGGACTACACGGCGGGCAAGTCCATTCGTGCCTCAGGTCGGGCTAGCAAGCTCAAGTCGAGGCTGGCTATCATGTGCCGTCGAGCTAAGAGGCTCAAGAGGCTTTCAGGTGACCTTGGGAGAAAAACTCTGCGTGTGTTTTCCTCGGGCCCTCTTGCGGGCGGCTCATACGGGGCCGACATTGTGGGTGTTTCCGACCACGATCTATTATTGATGCGGAGGCAAGCCTTCTCGATTGTGCGGCCGTTTTCTCAGGGCAGGAGTCTCACTGCCTGCTGTATTTTAGCTGGAGATCCCACCTGGAGGGCGGCCTGCGCGCCTGTGCTTAGGTGGGGAAAAGAAATATGGCTTGCTCAGACTAAGGTCTTCCCGCACTCCCTGGCCCTCAAGGGGCTTAGAGATTCTTGGAATGCCGTCTGGGGCCTTAGCAGGATCAGTTGGGGTCTTGTTGGGGGTCCTGTCTCTGCCCTCAGGCTTAGCCTGGTCAGGTTAGGGTGGCATATGGACAACTTCATGACCATTATTGATGACAGAGGGTACCACATCCCCCTCGGCGTGACCTCCCCTGCCCTTTTGTGTATTTTTTTGTCGGGAAGGTATGATCAGAGCTCTGGAAAGGGATTTGGGTGGCAAATGGTCGTCTGGAGGCCGCCTCTGCTTGGATGTCCCCCGAGCTGCTCTGGCGTCTAGCAAGTTTACTCCCAGTGAAAAAGGCATGGTGCGTGCTCTGGCGTGTAACGCCATCTGGACTCCTGATCGTGCCATTGCCTGTGGATACCGAGTTTGTTCTAAGTGCGTCCATTGCGGTGAGGCAGACTCGCTGCACCATCGGCTGTGGGCATGCCCACATGTGAGCGATCTGAGAGCGGAGCTTGCTAAGGACTGGATCATTGCTGCTGCCCTTGACACTGAGGCTGAGGACTACTCGGACCTCCTTTTCTGCTTCGGGGCCTTCGCCCATCCCGCCGGTACCCTTCCGAGGCCATGCCTCGAAGGCAATGTGGTGTTCCGCTGGCATCGTGATCTGCTCGAGGGCCCCGAAGGCTTCGAGGCTCCCCAGGAAGGTGCTGTCTGGGGTTCGCTGTTTCTCGACGGGTCTTGCAGGCGGCACATAATTCGTGAACTCAGCCGTGCGTCGTGGGCCATCACGATGCACAATGACAGCGGGGACCTTTTAGGGGAGGTTATGGGGCCTGTGTGGGCTCAATACCCTCAGACCCCGCAGGCTGGTGAATATTTAGCGCGTGGCATGGCTGGTAATATGGCCAAGTACCCTTCCACCCTGTTCTCAGACTGCTTGAATGTGGTCAAGCATTCTAAGTTGCCTCCTGGCGATCGCCTCTCGGGTAAGAGGGTGTACAGTGGCATAATCATGGAAGCCAATGCTCGAGAAGGCACGTGCATTAAGGATATTGTCAAGGTTTCTGCTCACAAAGATTTAGATGAAGCTGGCATCGACCAGTTTGAAAGGTTTTGTCGCAAATGCAATAATGATGCTGACGCGGCGGCCAAAGCTGCGCTTTCGTTTCATGCGACGGATATTAATGAGAGTGAAGAACTCAGCAAGAAGATTGACATTGCTAAAGCAGTGTGTCGACTAGGGGCCAAGCTTCTTTTAGAGTGGCCCCGTCTAGACTTATCTGATGCCGATTATATTCCGCCTGCCCCCAAGCCCAGGTTTTCCTGGGACGAACCTGGGCACGACTGGGCCCCTTGGTCTGGTGTGTGGCGCTGTCGTGTTTGTTTGCTGGGCTCCAGGGTGTCTGGCGTCCCTGATCCTGGTATATGCTCGGGCAGGTGCAAGCTTGATGAAGGTGTGCTGGTTTCACTGCGTCATCGTGTTTTGGCCTTCTCCTGCAGTGACGGTTCGCATCTTTTTGTTTGCGTGACATGCCGCTACCACAGCACAGGTGCTCGTGTGGACGGCCTCGGGAAGTTTTGTAATGATCGGCCCTCCAGGAATGCCGAGTATTCTTGGAGGCACCTCTGTCGAGGAGTGCATCCGAACCCCAGGAAGCGGGATGTGACGGTGAATACTCACCAGATCTGTGCTCTGTTTGGTTCTCAGGCCGAGGAGCCTTCCTCGTGCTGCAGGGCCGCGGAGGCCCCAGCTGGGAACCACTTGGTGGAGGAGGAGGAGGTCCCTGCTTCCTCGGTCGAGCCTCCCCCCCCCTCGGTGGAGGAGGTCCGTCAGGCCCGTCAGGCCCGAGAGCTCAGCGTCTCCTCTCAGTCCCTCCGCCGTCTCGTTGCCGCTCGGAGTGGCGGTGAGGGAAGGAGGGACCTGGATGCTGACTCGGGTTCTTCTGACTAATTTTATCCTGCCACCTTCGTGGCTCACCTCCTTGCCTCAGTGGCATGGAGGACGCAGCAGCGATTTCCCAGCCGTCGCTGCTGTCAGGAGAGGCTGTGCGGGCGTTGAGCTAAAAAAAAAAAAAAGGCGCGCTGTCCATCAACTGGGGCCGCATCATGCGTGCGGTCGCGCAGCCTGGGGGCAAGCAGTTTGAGTTCTTCTGGGATGAGCAGCGGCTGGCCAAGCACCATCTCTCGAAGACCGACGTGCTCGCCCTCGTCAAGCCCCATTGTGCAGCCTGAAGCGGAATCCGTGTGGTGTCTTTGACGCCTGGCGGCTCTTCCGCTTCTCGTCGCCGTCGTCTGTTGCCCCTGGTCCTCCGCTACGCGCAGTGACTTGGAATGTTCGAGAGTTGCTGCAGCATGGCGGCGAGAAGGGTTTCCTCAAGCAGCGCTGCCTGATGAAGCTGCAGCCAGCCAACAGCATCGCGCGCCTGCAGGAGGTTCGGCAAGATGAAGTCTCCCAGAGCAGCCCTCTGGGCGAACCAGGGGAAGCGGAACAGCGGCCGAGAGGCTGGCGGGCCGCCGGGGGCCGGCCCGATTGGGCCGAGGGTCCGGGAGGGGGCTGGCGGCCAGAAAGGGCCCAACATTCGGGGGAGCGTAAGACCCGGGTTTGCCGGGACTCGGGTTCGCCATCGTTTTTTGACGACCGCGACTCGGATTTTGACGAGGAGGAGTTTTGTGGGATGTCTGCAGCGGGAGGCCTCGTCAAAATGCAGGCTCGGCCTCATCATTTTTTTGGCGACCTCGTCGGGGATTTCCGAGTCCCCCGCACCCGGGTCTTACGTCTCCCCGAAACATGTCGAGCCGAATCTAGCGAATAACCCAACAGCGAGGATAGAACGCCGGCGGCGAGGGCGGCGGACCACGCGAGGCGTCGACGGGGGGCCGCCCCCGCCCAGCCGCCCGTCTGGGTCAGCGGCGGGCGCGCCGCAAGGGAATGGGGGGCGCAGGTCGTGCGAAGCTGCTGCGGGCATCGACGATATAATCTTCCTCGCGCAACGCGTTGGTCATGAAACAGAGCAGGGCGAACTCGGTGAAACATCGCAGAGCCAGACATTCGGCATCTGCCGTGTCTCAAGTGTGCGTGGCTCGCGCGTAGGCAGACGGATCCCCGCTGCCGCCGCAGCGGCAGGGCCGCGCGTGACCGGCGAGCTCCCTTCTCCACCAGCTTTAATCCTCCACCTCCCACTCTTCCTGCCTGCATCTCCTGCTTCTGGGCGCAAATGGGTTTGTCCGATGCCACCCGTGCGGCTCGATATAAAGGGGGCCCGTCACTATACACAGGGCCGCCGGGGGGGCATTCTCCGGGCCGACGGTTTCGCGCTGCGGCTGGGAAGTCAAGAAGCAATTCGAGGCACGGTCTGAAAAGGCTTTGCTTCCGCCCCCCCCCCCCGATCGTGAGACCCCCCCATCCACCCCGAGTGAAGTTGCTGACCCACTGCCCGTGGGCCTAGCGATATTTGCACGAGCGCTGGTGAGGATGCAAGGCCGAAAACTAGCGATTTGTCGTGTTCGAGGGGCCTTATTAGCGCGCGAGCAAGCCAGGTCGGAAGTCACATCACGAAGAAGAGCGAATAATGCGTTATTCCCAGGCAGTGGAGAGGAAGAGATACAAGTGTTTAGTCTCTAACCTCACCACTCCTGAACCTATGTGCGAGGTGGGGATAGGCTTGGGGACGCTGGCTAATGGGTGGGTGCGCAATGGCAACGCTCATGCGCCTCCTGCCTTGGGCATCTTGCGAGGCGGACTGCTCGCCAACTCTTCGCCGCCCACTGGCTTGTCTGCGCCGTGGGCGGCCTCGATCTTCATCATCTCTGCCTGGGTCTGTGTCCTCGTCAACTGTGTTTGAGCATCGAGGACGTCGATCGGCGACTCTGCGACTGGGGAACGCTGGCGGAGCCAACTGCGCGAAGTCCCCTCCATCCGCTGGCGCGCGAGGCTGCGTCGGCGAAATGGGATCCAAGTACGGGCGGGGGATCTGGGAGGGAGCTGCATTCGGTGGCTCTTCCTTACTCTCCTTCTTGATGTCGTCTGCCTCCCTCATGCTTTTGGCCGGCGCTTCCGGTGTAGGGCAGGGGTTTACATTCGGCCCCTCTTTCATTGGACAGGGCTGGGCAGCTGGGATACTCGGCGACGTGGGCGCGCGGCCGCGCGGAGGCGGCGCCACTTCCATGGGCAATGTTGTCGCTGCCACTGGCGCAGGAGAAGCGGCCCAGTAGGTGGCGCGGGAGCCCCTGGCCCTGCCGCCGATGACGCCTTTGCTGGTTCTGCTCTTGCTCGCTCCGGGCCATTGCCCGCTGCCTGGCGGGGCCGCAGTGGCGCCCCAGCTGGGCCTGGAACCCTCGCCGCGGGACCAGGTGCGGCAGGCTGCGCAGGTAGACTGATTACGACATGGCGCAAGTGCGTAATCGCGCTATCTTGGCGCACGGACGCCTCTGATGAGCGCTTCAAAATGTTCATGGTTTTACCCACCTGCGATTCTGTGAATGGCGACGGAGGCGGTGGTGGCGGTCGCTGCGGGCTCGGGAGTTTACCATTTTGTGCCCCACGTTGGTGCCCCAGCTGCTGACCATGCTGACCATGCCGAAATTACTGAGTACTTGGCTGTTGACCGTGATGACTATGCTGGAATTGTTGCTGACCTGCATGCTGTCCTGGCTGATGACATGGATGCTGGCCTTGCTGATGCCCCAGTAGACCGAAACCTACATGTGCGGGCCACCTTTGCCCATGTCCATGCGCTTGCCCATGCCCATGCCCCTGTCACCTCCGTGTTGGGGGTGGCTGCGGCGGCGGTGGGGCGGGCATTCCCGAGGGGCCACGGCGCCCAGACATGGGCTGCACGGGTGACCAAGGGCCAGGCGGTGCGGGCTTCATCGGTTGATGCGCAGCATGGCCTTGAGGAGCAACACCACCTGCTGTCATGCCTGGCCCAAGCCAATCCATGTCTTCAATATCGATGGCATATTCATTTGCATATTGCTCACCTCCTTGACCTCCTGGATGTTGTTTGCGATGGTTTCTAACTCCATTTTCAGCTGCTCTGCTACGTTGTGAGTATCGGCATGTTTTCACGAATGGCTTACATCTTATCGGTGGTGCTACCAGGCATGGGTCTCAATTTGCCGAGCCGTGTCTTTGCCTTATCCGTGCTCTGTACCAACGCTGGCAACTCCGCAACGAAAGGATCAATCGACTTGCCAGCTTGCCCAGCCCCCAGAGCTAACTGACACAGTGCGTCCATGCGCAGGAAGGTCCTCGACTTGTAGTCGCGCAGTGTTGCCGGATCACCTGGCGGCTCAATCCGCCAGACCACGGTTGCTTGATGGGGTTGCCCACCATAATGCGTGTGATCGGGAGGATTTTGGAAGGAAAGGCACGTAATTGTTCGGGACGTGCGGCTCCACCATTATGATCCTGGCATTGGCCCTTGCCTTCTGCGAGGCCGTCTGGGATCTCGGCGAGATCCATGCCGCGATGCGTCCGATTTACGAGGCTGGTGAATTTGTCCACGAGGTCATTTGTTCCACTGATGCCTCTGGCCCCGAGGCTGGTTGTTGTTGAAATGCTGACCGCGCAGACACTTCCAATGATTGCCTTCGACCGCTCTGGAACAGTTCTCACGCATCTCGGTGCATCCAGGGATCGGGCCTGCTGAGCGGGAATGATCCATGTGTTGAGCAAGCAGTGCTGACTGATGTGCAGAGGGAATATTGCGCGTGATGGCTAGGCGCAGACATACACGCGCATCTGCCCTCTGTTGCTGAAGCCTCCGTTGCCAAGGGGTCTCTGGATTCAACCTCTTGCCTATCGTGGCGAGTGAGAGAGGAGTCTGCGGGAATGGCATTGTAGAAAAGAGATGTGGAATGGGCGTGTCGAGGCGCGGCCACGCACCTATGATCGAAGTTGCACCCGGCCAGTCACATCGATCTGCAGTGTCGTTGACTGCCAGGCTTTGGAACCCAGGCCTCTTCCACCTACTGCTCTGCGCCCTGCGCCCCATCAGCGGCCGCCCCGATGTCGCGAGCCGCCCGCCCTGCAAAACGCTCGGCTGCATTTGCCTGAGCAGCAATGGGGTGACCGCCCCCGAGCGGTGCTCGAAGGGTCCTTCTTTTGTTTCAACTTCACCCTGGAACGGAAATCGACTCCATTTTGGATGCACCAGGTGAGCCCCCCGCTTTGCCAGGGTGCGTGGGCGAGGTGAGCTTGAGAAACGATCCATGGAACTCCCGGGCACAGCAGTAGCACCAGCCGCGATCGCACGGATCGTCTCTGTCCACGGATGTTGCTTCCCGATCCGCCATCAGGAGCTCGTGGGGCAACGTGACTTGTTTTACCACCTGGGGCTATCCAACTAATCGGGGCCTCTGAATTTGTGCGGCCCCTAGACTTCCCTTTAACCCGCTTAGAATTTGCTGGCTCATCATTTGTTCGTAGATACTGAACACGCTTGAGAACCGCTGCCGTATATTTCGATATGCGTAACTTGGTCATGGTGAACATTCAGACGACCCCGACGATAATTCATGGGGTGCGCCTTTGCATCCTTCTCGGCCCACGAATATGTTTCCTGGCTGCCTCGAGAACAGCGCGGCTCGTAGCGGCGACTCGTCCGCCGCGCTTGTCGATAACTATATGCGAAAGCATCCAGCAGACCTCGATCGCATGCGGTCCTGCGTCGTCGGCCCTGTTCCAGATGGATCTCCACAGCTCAGCATCGCATGTATTTGCCCTCATGGTCCCCTCCTTCCCAGCATTCCACTCGTTTGCAGTCTGTGATGGCACAAATTTGCGCCCCCAGGTGACAACTGGCCATGTAGAATGCGTACAGCTTTCTGGACGGAGCGTCCTGAACTGGGGGCGATGGCCCGTCGGCCCCCGCTTCAACATCAAGGTTTCGCCTGATCGACACCAACGCCCATCCTGTTTTGAGTGCCGTGTCTCCGAGCGTGCCGTCGCGGGGCCTCACAGTCCAGTTGAAACCAGCACTTTGGACTATCTGTGGAAAAGGCAGTCCTCATGGAGTCAACCAGGGACCTCGTCCACCTGAGGTCGGGTTCAGCTGCTTTCTTCCTGCTTAAGTATCTTACCATGATCATGATCCCGCCTCAGAAGCTAGGAGTCATCGCAGCCCCATGTTATGTGAACGGAGAGCTTTCCTTTTGTAGGCACCACTGGCACCCAGGATCCACCACGAACCTCGTCCCATGAACGTCAGTCTGCGTCAAGAGCCCCACAGATACCTGCGCCACCAGAAGACTCACCTCAAAGTGACTTCCAAGACGTCATAATCTGGGTATTTCTTCACGCTCTGGCTCCACACGAGGCTCCCAAGACTCATTGTAAAAAGACCCAGCGCGAATCCTCAGCAGCCTCCAGGTGGCCTCGTCCGCTTTGGTCTACACACTGCTAGGCCCCACTTCTTGGATGTTACCCGTCATCCCATCAGCTGTGACCCAAACATCCCAAGACAGCGCATGCCACTCAAGACGCGTTAAAATATTGACAACCGCTCCAGCAGGGCCTAGGGCCGTCCTCCACCGGTGAGGCCTGAGACGCACGGAGTCCTCCTCCTCTTCCTCCTTCTCCTCCTCCTCCTCCTCCTCCTCCTCCTCTTCCTCCCACTTCTCTCTTCTTTCGTTCCACTCTGCTTTTCCATTTCCTCTTCCTCCCACTTCTCTCTTCTTTCGCTCTCTCCCCCGCCCCCCCTCCCTGCTCCACTCTGTTTTTCCATTTCCTCTTGCTGCTCCTCTTTCCATTCTGCTTCCTCCTTCCTCCCGTTACCACCGTCCCCTGGGCGCCGCGAGGAAGCCCAGCTATCAGCGATAATCGCCCCCCCCAAAGCTCTGGCCGATCCGTGCTCGCAGCGTGTGCCACCAGCTCCGCGGGGTCTTGGCTGATCATATGTTGCCCTCGATATCCGTTCTCATCCTGCTCGTCCCCGATCTGCTCAGTGATCTCCCCTGTCTCACAGAGCATGCGTAGTCATGTGGGCTCAAAGAGCTTGTGCCCCAAGTCTGCAGCCCAGCTTCGCCAAAGTGCTGGACGAGCCCAGTACCATAGTCGCGATTGCAGAGGGCGCCCAGTATTCAACTAGCATCGTCATTGTCATCGTCTCGTCCTCTCCTTCTTTTTCCTCTTCCCTCTTTTCTTCTCCATCCCTCCTTGTGCCCCTCTCGCTTGCTCGCTCCCGTCCTCCTGCTCCTCTCTTCGCGCCTCTCCTCCCTCATCTACTTGCTCGATCCGCTCTTCCCTCCCCTCATCTCTCCTCTCTCTTTCGCTTTCTCTCTCTCTCTCTCTCTCTCTCTTCGCATCCCCTGTCCCATCCCTCCTCTGCTCTCTCCTCCGCCTGCAGCACCAGAGCATGCCGATATCATGCACCTGGCAGGCCTCCCATCTCTCCTGTCCTCCGCCGCCCTCCCCGCCAGCAGGTGTCGCGGCTGAAGCAGCAGTCCCTCGATCGCGATGCAGCTGCAGAGGTGGTGAGCCGAACGGGGCACACATACACACCATATGCATGTGTGCTTTCGGGAACTTCGGCTCAGCGTGTCGTGCCGCCGGTTCTGGCCCACCACGCCTTGGCGCGACACGCTGAGCATTACCAGCTTGGAGCATATCCTGATCACTGTAATTGGCATTGCCTCATCCCGATGTCAATTGTAAGGGTCCCCCATTGTCTGAGGGCGCACCCCTGAGATTGTCATCGCCTTTTGGAATGTCAATCTTAGGGATAGGGCTAGGTTCGGGGCTGGTTGGAGCACGTCCCCGTCCCCAGGCGTCAGCGGTCCAAGCTTTTCTCAGCCTCCCGCCCTGTGGCGCGGAGCAACACGCTATCAATTCGCAGGGCATAACGTGTCGCCGGGGCCGCCGCTGTGACACACGCTGAGCAGGCACGCCGAGGCCCGGTCAAACCAACATGTTGGCCAACAGTGGCACAAAGCTTGTTCGCTCGTCGTGCACGTCCTTCGTACTGCTTTTATCTTCCAAGTTCCGGAACACATATACACATGTGTATATAGGTATGGTTGTATATATGTGCACACCAGACATACTGGCAGATGCAGTGGCAGAAGCACAGACGGCGGCAGGGGCAGAGGCGGAGGTGGAGGTATCGGCAGAGGCAACAAACAAGGGAGAGAGAGGCAGAGAGACAGAGAGACAGAGAGACAGAGAGAGAACAAGAGAGGGAGAGAGAAAGAGAGAGCGAGAGCGAGAGAGAGAGAGGGAGAGATGTCCGAGGAAGACCACGCGCATGCATCTACACTTTCCGATGCCCGTTTGGATTTCGTGGAGCTGCGTTGGAGCCTCCTAGTGGTGACTCCGTCGCCGGCCCTGGCGCGCGGCGCGGAGCGCTCCGGGGCAGGGGGGTTCAGCGACAGTGTATGTTTGCGCTTGATTGCATTGCCTGTAGAGAGACAATGAGAGAGAGAGAGAGAGAGATAGAGCGAGAGAGACAGAGAGACAGATACACAGACAGACAGACAGAGAGACAAAAAGACAGACGGACAGACTGACAGACAGGCAAACAGGCAGACAGGCAGACAGGCAGACAGAGAGACAGACAGGAGCAGAGGCAGAGACAGAGATTGCCGCAGAGTCATACGTGCAGGCGCACGTACATGTCGGTATCATTGTTGGGCGCACGACGTCTTTTATCAGATATGGTATGTCATCCGTATTTGGTGAGAGGAAGGAGGGGATGATGCTGCTGTCGATGATGACGAGGATGATGGCAACAATGCTGTTGATGATGACGATGCCAATGGTTATGCTAATGCTGATGCTGATGGTGATGCTGATACTGCTGCTGATTATGATAAATTTGATTGTGATGATGATTATGGTGATGATGATGTTGACGATGGCATTGACGATGATGATTACGATGACGAAGACGACGATTATGATGCTGATGATGCTGTTGATGATCCGAGTTAAGATGATCATTATGATGAGACTGATGATGCTGATGATGATGATGATGATCAGACTGATGATGATGATGACGACGATGATGCTGATTATGATGATGATGCTAATGTTGATGATGATGCCAATGCTGATGATGCTGCTGATGATGACGCCACTGATGATAATGATGATAATCATCAGGATTCTGCTCGTGATGCTGATGCTGATGGTGTTGATGATGCTGCTGGTGATGCTGATGATGATTATGATGCTGCTGCTGATGATGCTGATGCTGATGATGTTGATGATGATGCTGATGATGACGACGACGATGATGATGCTGATTTAACTGATGATGCTGATTATGCTGATGCTGATGTTGATGATGCTGATGCTGGTGATGATGACGAGGAGGAGGAGGAGAAGGGGGAGGGAGGAGGAGGATGAGGAAGAGGAAGAGGAGGAGGAGGAGGAGGAGGAGGAGGAGGAGAAGGAGGAGGAGGAGGAGGAGGAGGAGGAGGGGGAGAAGGAGTAGGAGGAGGGGGAGGAGGAGGAGGAGGAGGAGGAGGAGGAGGAGGAGGAGGAGGAGAAGGAGGAGTGTACGAGTGAGGAAGACGTGTTGTCAAGGATAGTAACAGCAGATACAGGATGGAGATCGGATGATCGACTTTCTGCCATGTAACCAATGCCTCAGTTGTCTGTGCGGGTATTTGGATGCGTGCGTGTGAGGGTGAGTGAGTGAGTGGGTGGATGCGCGCGCGTGCGTGTGTGTATGTATGCACACACATATCTATATATGCGTACATGTACGTATGCATGTATGTATGTATGTATATATGTATGTATGTATGTGTGTATGTGTATGTGTGTATGTGTACATATGTATGTATGTATGTTTGTATGTATGTATGGATGTATGTGTCTGATTGTTTGTTTGTTTGTTTGTTTGTTTGTATGTGTGTATGTATGTATGTATGTATGTATGTATGTATGTATGTATGTATGTATGTATGTGTGTGTATGTATGTATGTCTGTCTGCCTGTCTGTCTGTCTGTCTGTCTGTCTGTCTGTATGTATGTATGTATGTATGCGTGTACGTGTGTATGTATGTATGCATGCATGCATGTATGCAGGTATACATGTTTGTATGCATGTATGTGCATGTAGGTATGTATGTACGTATGTGTGTATGTAGGTATGTAGGTGGGCAGGTATGTATGTGTGTATGTATAGATGTATGTGAGCAGGTAGGTATGTAATTGGACATGTATGTATGTATGTATGTATGTATGTATGTATGTATGTACGTATGTATGTGTGTATGTATTCATGTACGCATATATGCATGTATGTTATGTACATGTGTATGTAATTATGTATGTGTGTATGTGTGTATATGTGTATGTGTGTTTGTGTGTATGTGTGTTTCTGAGTGTATGTGTATATATGTCGGTATGCATGATTGTATGTGTGTGGGTGGATGTGTGTGTGTGTGTGTCAGTGTGTGTCAGTGTGGATGTGTGTATTTGTGGGTGGATGTAGGTGTCTTTGTGTGTGTGTGTCGATCATTCTTTAGTGGCACCCTGGCCATCTCGCCACCGCGACTTGGTCGTGGAGAAGAGGCCTCTTAGGGGACTTCTCGGAGGCCTTTGATGGACTTCCTGGGGGCCGTCGGGCTTTCTGGAGGCATCTTCGTGACCTCTTAGAGACCTCTTTGGTGCCTCCTGAGGACCTCGAGGCGACCTTCGGGCCACTTGGGGGCCTCTGGGCTGTTTCGGGGGTTGCGAAGGAGGGCTCGACATTACAGTTCGAATTTCCACTCCTGTGCCCCTCTTCGAAGTCGGGAGCTGCCCCAGAAATATGCGCCAAGCCCCAAACCAACGGTTTCGCTTGGGAGGCCATCAAAATCAACCTTCGGCCCTCCTCCCCATCCCAAGCTTTGGTGGGGTGAGGGGGGGGGGAGGGGAGCACCTAGCCGCACTGGGCGCGCCAGAAGAATCACGCACCTGCTGTTTCGCGTGGGGGGTCCTTACGCAATCGGCAATCGGCCGGACCCCTCCGCACAAGGCCCAGGGCGTAGGAAGCCATTGGGGGACGGGGGGAAGATTGGGGGAGGAAGGGAGGAATGAGGGGTGCAGGCGGGGTGGACGGGGGTCAGGGGCGTCAGCTCTCATCAGATCAGCAGCCCCCGCTTAACCGCAGAGCGGCAAAGTAGAGTGTGGAAGGCTGCGAGATGATTGCGTCAAATACGCCTGAAGACTCCCACGCGTGGGGCTTCAGGGGGGGGGGGAGGTAAGGAGGAGGAGGAGGAGGAGGAGGAGGAGGAGGAGGAGGAGGAGGAGGAGGAGGAGGGAGGAGGAGGACGAGGAAGAGGAGAAGGAGGAGGAGGAGGAGGAGGAGGAGGACGAGGAGGACGAGGAGGACGAGGACGAGGAGGAGGAGGACGAGGAGGAGGTGGACGAGGAGAAAAAGAAGGAGGAGGAGGAGGAGAAGGGAGGAGGAGGAAGGAGGAGGATGGAGGAGGAGGATGAGGAGGAGGAGGCGGAGGCCACGCGGACTTCCCAAGATCCGTGCCCCCCTCGGGCGTGGGGGAGGAGAGGGGGGCGGAGGGTGCGGAGCGACCGTCACAACTTCATCGCCTCTGGCGCCACCGCTGACCACGAGCATCACGCCGAGCATGAAGTGCCCCAGGGCCGTGGGACGATCGCCTGCCCATTCGTTCAACACCTTCCCTGCACAAGTTCAGTCGGAGTGATTGTGGGTTTTGAGGCTCGTGCGAGTGCTGGCGGATGGAGGACTCCGACGCGGCCCCACCCGCGCATCTCTCCTGGACCCCGCTGGGCTGGCGCGCCACCCGCCCCCTTCTTTGAGGTGGAGAAGTCGGCGCTGCAGAGCCAGCTGGACGCCGCGAGGCGGCGACGGGCTCGTGTCGTCCGGCCTTCTCCCCCTGCAGCTGCACGGATTTTGATGTGCTTGGACCTTCTCGGGGGCCTTCGAGAAAAAAACGGCATGAATATACACTTTGGGAGTTTCGCGCGGATCTCTTGGATCGGCTCTGGTCCACCCTTGGCGGCGCTTCCGGCGCCGCGCGGACCGTCGCCAGTTTAATGTTTATGCTAACTGTTCTTCCTCGAGGGTCTCTTGGGCGTCCGCCAAGGGGACTTCCAGACTTCGGGAGACCTCAGACCTCCGGAGACCTCACCCGAGGCTGGGATCCGTGCATCTACGTACACCGCTTGGGGAGCCGATGTTTCTAGTCCTCGCTCGGGAGGCGGCAGAAGCTCAGACAAGCACAGGACGGACAAATCGGGACCGGAGATTTTGACAGAGTTCCGAGACACGTAAAGCGGCGTTTTGTCGAGCGTTGCGTGCAGTACTAACCGAAAGGGAGAGGTCGAAGGTGTGAGGATCTCACGGGAAACGTTTACTCTCAATTCTAGTCGATTCGCGTAACCCCACCAGCCATTCCAGACACGATGCCCAGATTAGTTGCCCTGATCAGGGATGTGGAAGGGCATGCAGTGGAATAAAGGGCTGGGTAAGAAGTCGTACTCCAAGAGGAGGAGGATGGGGGGGCTCTCTCTTTGCATCTGCTCACACTGTACAGTCTCTTGAGGAGGCTGCAGGCTGCTCCATCCTAGACCAGGACGTGGAGGCACTCTTTGTGCCACTCGACCCGCTTCTGAACGGGCATGTGACGGATCGGGACAGTGTCGATTTCGGACCCGTCTGATCTCCCCCCTCTTTCCTCCTCCTCCCCCAACCCTTTTAAATTATTGTGCACCTTGTGAATCGGAGCATTCTCAGTGGTACGTAGCGAGCGAGCGAGCGAGGGCGAGCAGAAAGGCCAGAAGGCCAGAAGCCTCCAGGACGCCTCTCGGGAGCTTCGGCGGCCATTTCGGGGCCATTTTGGAGGACATCGATCAAAGGCGGGGGGCTCGTTAATTAGAGTTCTCCCCCCAGGAAGGCAACATGTGGCCCAAACCTTCGTATAAGGAATGAGTTTGGCCTTCTCACCGAGGCCTTCTGGGTCGTCTTGCATGCCTCTCGGGGGCCTCTTGACGGTCTTTTGGGCGGGTCCCTTGGGAGCCTCTTGAGGGCATCTAGGGGGCCTCTTCGGGCCTCTTGGGGGCCTCCAGGGCACATCATGGGGCACTCTTGAGAGCCTCGGGGACCATCCTGGAGGAGATTGATCAACGGAGGGGGGCTCCTTAATCAGGCCCCACGCCCCTAGCAGGCCAGCATGTGGCCAATTCCTTAGTAACAGGAACACTCACAAGCACACACACAATAAGACACACACACACACAAACACGCACACACACACGCACACGCACACGCACACGCACACGCACACGCACACGCACACGCGCACGCGCACGCGCACGCGCACGCGCACGCGCACGCGCACGCGCACGTACACGCACGCGCACACGCACACGCACACGCACGCACGCACGCACACACATGCACACAGACAGACACACACACACATGCACGCACGCACGCACGCACGCACGCACGCACGCACGCACGCACGCACACACAGAAAGACAGACACAGACACAGACACAGACACAGACACAGACACAGGCACAGGCACAGACACAGACACAGACAAAGACACAGACACAGACACACACACAGACACAGACACAGACACAGACACACACACACACACACACGCGCGCGCTCATGCTCACGCACACGCACACGCACACGCACATGCACACGCACACGCACACGCACACGAACACGCACACGCACACGCGCACGCGAACGCGCACGCGCACGCGCATGCGCACGCGCACGCACACGCACACGCACACGCACGCGCACGCACACGCACACGCACACGCACACGCACACGCACACGCACACGCACACGCACACGCACACGCACACGTACACGCACACGCACACGCACGCATGCGCATGCGCACGCGCACGCGCAAAAGCACGCGCACACGCACACGCACGGGCGCACACCCACACACATACATACACACGCACGCGCACACACGCACACACAATGATATTGGCTTCCTCGCCAAGGCCATCTTGGACGCTCTTGTGCCTCGCGGGAGGCCCCGTCCAGAACTGTGGGGAGGGGGGAGGGGGGAGGGGGAGGGGGTTAAGCTTGCTCAGGCACCCCTGGGGCTCAAGCGTGCCAGGCACGCATCGCGCACCAGCTGCGCCACGTGCTCCATGTGTGCCATGTGTGCCGCATGGTCCAGCCGCGTCAGGTGCGCCACGTCCCGGGCACGCGCAGACTATGCCAAGTGCGCCCACGCGCGTGTCATCCTTGTCGAAAACCAGTGTACAATCGCGGCGGGAGGGCCATCATGGTGTCTGGTGGGCGTGCACATAGCAAGCAATCTGCCAGCACGCCCGCGGTCCTACCAATGGAAAGTGATCGCGAGGTTACAACGCATGACCAATATTTATCTGCGAAGTGCCTGTTGTATTGTTTTTGGCAGGGTTGTATGAGCCCCCCCCCGCCGTTCTCTTCAAGAAACAATGCACAGTGCTCGTTGGGCTCACGAGCATGACCACAGAGTTTGCCCCAAAGTGCTCTGCGCATTGTTTCTTGACATGGGCAGGGGGAGTGGTGGCATTGGTCCTGGTTGGCTGCCGGTCGCCTGGGGGAGGGGGTGACTACTAATGAGGCAGAATGATAAACACCTCCCCGAAGTTGGAGAAGGCGGGTTGGAAGAGGAAGCTCCCTAAACCACTTACGCCCTAAAGGGCAGGTGGGATATGGCGCGCCACAGTTTCTGGTTCTGGTCGCTGTGGGAATTTGAATTCGGTGGTCCAGGTTCACAGGCTTAAATTTTCAGCCAGAGGCGGGCGATTGGCTGGCGCCTCGTCTGATACCTTTAGAGTGGCGAACTTGAACCCTAAGGCCCGCCAGGCCCTTGGGGCATTCGTGGGGCTGCTGGCAGATACCCCCGCGCGGACCCTTGCTGGCGCGCCCATGCGCACTAGTGGCCACAAGTGGCCACATGTGTGACAGGGTTCATCTCCACCGCAGCGCACGTCCTGCTTCGTGAAGCCGAGTACGCCCAAGGGCTTTCGGCGCCCCCCCCCGCGGCTAGAAAACGAAACTCGCCTGCGTCTTTTTATCCTAGACAAATTTCGCACCCGTCCCAGTTCCGTCTTACTGCTCCGGCTCAATCCCGCCCTGGATCTGGCCTAACTAGGCTGAGTTGTCCCGTGCTCGGCTTATTTAATGTCTGAAGATCTTTCTGACGAAGACCTCCCAGGAGTTGTTTCTTGACCGCTGTGGGCGCCGCCAAAAGCCCTGAGTTCTGCCTGATATGTTTGGCTGCTCAGAACAAGGGAGAAACCCTGGGATACACCCCAAGGGGGCTGTTCGGGCGCACCCCTATCGAGGATAAGACGCCCCTTCTTGTATATTCCCTGATTGGGCCACAATTTCCGGTCCACTCGAGAACTCTACGAAGCCTGGGATAGGGGTCGACACACTCCCTGTCGGAGCGCCGCTCCTCAGACGCACCCCTGCTTCTGAGAAGGCGCGGGCCTTCTCCGCAGACGCTGGCGCCTTCTAAGGAGCAGCCTCCCTCCCTCCTCTCTGCCCCCCCCCTTTGTGCGCGCCGCCTAGTCTGAACTCCCGCGCTGCTCGCCGCCGCCGGCGAGCGCCCTCCGCCGCCGCCCTCAGGCGCGAGGCCGAGGCGCAGCGGCTCCGCGCCGAGGCCTCGCCGCCCCGCGCCAGCGCCGGGCGCGCCCGGCTGGAGGCCGCGGAGCGCGAGGTGCAGGCCGCGCGCGGGGACCCGCCGCGCGAGCGGCCAGTGCAACGACGACGGCGGCGACGACGACCACGACGACGACGACGACGACGACGACGACGACGACGACAACGACGACGACGACGACGACGACGACGACGACGACGACGAGGACGACGACGAGGACGAGGACGAGCGGCGGCGGCGGAGCTCCGCGGCCGCCGCCGGCGCGAGCGCCCCGATATCGCCACGAGTCGAGCGTCGGAGATCGCCGGCGAGAGGCCTCGCCGCGATCTCGGGCGATACTTTTTTTTGCTCCAGCGCGGCGTTCGTCACCACCCGCCAAACCACCCCAACCCAACCCGAAGGCCCAAATTTATCCTCGATTTCCAGTGGGGGGGGGTCGGGGAACACTGAAAAAACACATGGTATCCGTACCCCCCCCAACCCGAAATTCGGGTCAAATTCGGGTCTTCGGGTTGGGTTGGGGTGGTCTGGTAGGTAGTCAGTTCGTTTCTGCCATTTCTTTGCGGCGTGTGCTCTCGAGGCCCGGCGCCGGGCTGTCGCTCTGCAGCTGCTGCTGCTGCTGCTGCTGCTGTTTCCTTGTGCTGCTGCTGCTGCTGCTGCTGTTCTCGAGCTTGGCTCTCTCGGTGTCGCCGCGCCGTCCGTGCCGACGCGCGGCCCCTGCGTCTCCGAGAGGGCGCCGCGGGCACCGAGGCAAACGCCGCCTCGGACGCAGAGCTTGCCGTCGCTCTGCCGGGGGCCGGCCTCGTCCACTCCGCCGCGTTTCAGAACACACAGCGGCGCGGCGAGGCGTGTTTTGTTGGCAGGCGCGTTTTTGATAGCTCGGTCGGCTTCGGCTTTTTCGAGGCCGGTCGTCGGGCCCCGGGGCCATCACGAGATGCTTCCAGACGAGACCACCTCCGGCGAAGCTGTCGGGAGCGTGAGGGCCGCGGAGCGAGAGGTGTGCCGCGCGACGGGCGGCAGCGTGGGCCGCCGCCGCCGCCGCCGAGCTCGGGCAAGGAGCACGTGCCGATACCGCCGCTCGGCCTGGAGAGCTCCCGTCGCCACGGCTGGATTCTCATGGAGTTTCTGGGCAGGACGCACCCCGAGAGGTCATTGAGCATAGTGCAGCCCCTTGACCTTACTAACGCAGTGAATTCTTGGCCCAACTTGTCCACGGCCTCGAGGGATATCCCTGATCGTGTGGGTGGTTCCGTCTGGCACACCTGTCACAAAAAGACCCCCCATCCCTAATCTTTTTGGCCCTCCTAACTCAGGTCCCCTGCCAAAGGAATAGGCGTTTTTTGTCGCTTCTCAGGAGAGGTTCAGGGAGTAGAGTGATCGGTACCTTGTCCCCCCTGCCGCCGCCGCCGCGCGATGGGTGGCCGCCGCCGACTTTGAGATCCTGGCGTCGCAGCTGTTCCCCAAGTGAGCGACGTAGACTAACGCGGTCGCCTTAACCGACATTGGCGCGTAAGCCGCCCGCGTGAGCTCCCACGCAAGCGCCCTTGTCTCCAATGCAGCCTACCGCGCTGGCGGCTCGCGTAAGCCGCGGCGTAAGGTCGTTATGCCACCTCGCGTAAGACCTTTCTCTTTCTGTCGTTCAAGTAGGCTTTGACTAGGGTGGCTTTACCTGTTTTTGAAGAGCTGGTGGGTGCGAGGCCTACACCGGCCAGCGTTCCCCAGGGTTGATTGGTTTCGTAATGCTTGGTCTCGATTCCTTCCTGCGGCGTTCCTCGTGGTTGCTTGGCCTTGTTTCCCTCCAGTGGCGTTGCCCCAGTATGGTTGGTCTTGTTTGCCGCGTTCCCCGTGTTGCGTAGTCTTGTTCTTTTATTGGGAAATCATTGCGTTCCCAAGGTTGTTTGGTCTATGGCTGCTTGGTCTTGGTTCGCCACACGATGCCCGGGAACGCCAAGCAACGCCAAGCAATACCGAGCAACGCCGAGCAATGCCGAGCAACGCCAAGCATCGCCAAGCAATGCCACGCCGCGCCAAGCAATGCCAAGCTACGCCAAGCAATGCAAGCAACGCGATTAAACGCCAAGCAATGCATAGCAACGCCAAGCAGCGCCAAGCAATACCAAGCACTGCGGCCATGCAATAGGAAGCTTTTCCCGAATGTGGGTCGCGCCAGTACAATGTTGTCCCTTCCTATCGGAGTCTGGAAGCCACTCTCGGGCCTCAGGAGCCACAACAATGAATCCGGGACGACAACCCATGGGGAAAGCAGTCGTCATTCCTGGGGATTGTGGGGGAACCAGAGGGTACCAATACCGCCACTCCCTGGACCTCCCCCGGGGTGCGTCGATGAAGGGGAAAACAGGCGAAGGGTAGCAGTATCGGTACCTGTTCCTCCCTCTCATGTTGATGGATGTCGGGGGAGCGGCCGCCGCCGAGCGGCCTGGCCTGGCTCTCGTACGTTGTCGTATTCCCTCCGCGCTTCTCCGGCCCTGAATCCACTGCTCTGATGGCCTAGCGGCCCGAGAGCAGCCCCCTGGTGGTCGACATAACGGGAGAGCGCCACGATTGAGAAAACCCGATCGTCGGAGGTTTGGTAACCGAGGGAGGTCTTTTGTTTTGCCGCCCCTTTTTTCTCCCGGCGGTAAATAGGAAATAGGACTCGTTCTAAAACTGGCCCCTCCTCTTCCTCCTGCTGCTCCTCCTCGCCCTGATCAGAGATCGCCTCTCCCAGGGGTCCCGTCGTAGCTGTTGTCGTCGTTGTTGCGCGGCGGGTGCCGCGGAACAAAAAATAGTTACCCCTTATTAGTGTGACCCCAGTCCTTCAATTAAGCCGCCGAACAGAATATTTAGTTACCCTCTCTTGGGGGGATTCTGAAGGCCTTTCAGGGTTACGCGGGGAAGTATGGTGAGCCGCCATGCTAGCAGCACACGCGTATGAGATAAAGAAGACGCGTTGCCGCATTGCCACGCAGGTAAGTGCTAGTAATGCCGAGCATGTGAATGGTAATGCTAAATGCACCACTAGGTCTTTCTGAAGAGCAACGCCACATGTACGACTACTGTAACCCAGACTGCTACTACTTGCTATGGGTGGAAATTAGCAGTGCTGCGATTGACAAGCATACGGTTCCCTACGCGCATGGTGAAACATTATACGTGGGAGTACAAGCTAAACCATAAATATTAATGAGAAGTGGATGATGGGGATAATGGGGAAGAGCGTTTGACAGAATGGGCCAGGGGAGGATGGATGGAGGAGTAGGAGGAGGAGTGTAGGAAGGATGGACAGAACTGAGAGAGTAGGACGGGAGGAGGAGGAGGAGGAAAAGGAAGAGGAGAGGAGCGACGAGGTAGAACGATGGAAGGATGCGGGAAGATGACAACCCTCAGAGCCCACCAAAGGAGGAGTATGAGGGAGAGGGCAGGAGGAGGGGGAGTTTGGCAGGGACAACGCGCGTGATTCTCTGTTGTTCATCCTCCCTCTTTTTCGCGTTGCGCCTCCAGGGGGAGGAGTAAGATGAGCGGTAGTTCTGACAAGGGAGATTCGCATGTTTGGGTTCTTTATTGTCTTGGGGAGGCCTCCTGATAATCATCCGTATTCGTTTCGACATCCTGGCCAGAACGTGCCGAGAGGTCAGGGGGCAATGCTGTGAGAGGAGAGCCGAGACCTCCAGCGTTGCGACGAAGCACTGTGGCATTGGTATTGCGTGGTTCTGGCGTTCAAGGCACATGTTCGGGTCCTGGGACCCGCAACCAACAACCTCAGCGGCGTAACATCGCCTGGAATTTCCCCGAGCGTCTGGTACAGTCAAAGTGCTGGTACGAAAGGGGCTCGATGTTCATCAGTTCCTTCAATGGCTGTTCCTCTAGCCCTCCTCGTGCACGCAGGCGGTCTTCGGGCCAAAAAAAGGGCTTCGTTCCTTATGTCTTGTCTTGTTCCTTATTTCAGCACAGGCTTGGCCGCTGCCATAGCACCATGTTCCCTGGCGGCGAAATTTTGGGCGAGACTTTCTCTTTCTAATTCTCCAAAGCATGCGCACTGAAGTGCTATTGCACACAAGCCGCTGTCATGTCCACCATGCGCCTACGCGGAGAAGCACTAGTGGCTGGTGCTGGTGCGTGAAATACTTTTCCAACGCCACAGTTCATTTTATCATTCCTAGTCGAAAGTATCTTCTCTGTCAGATTTAAGCCGTGGCTCATCCCTGGCCGTCACAAGGAAGATTTCCAGCAGAAGTAGCGTCAACGATCTGTCCTCCCCTGACCCCTGACATCCAACGTCACGACTTTGTCGTGACGGGGCCCCATGGACCTCTCGATGGCATCCATTCTGGAGATCGTGTTCGCATCCTGGCTCGTTTGTCCATCCTGGCTCGGTTTTTGACTGTCGAAAGGTCGTCCCCCAAACAGATTGCTTAACGGGATGCTGTTGTGATCGTACCTAGTTCCGGTCGTAGGAGAGGCGCCCAGAGACATCCTAAAGACAATTTAGTGGTCTTGGCCGTTTCGCCTGCGACATCCTCACAACTTTCGTTTCTGAGTTGGCCGGGATCGAGCGTTTCGCTTGAGACGTCCTCGCAACTCTGGGCTCCGAGATGCCGCGCGCGAGGTGGTCCAGCGCGTTTACCCTGAGACATCTTCGCAGCTCTGAGCTTCGAGATGCCGCGCGAGAGGTTGTCCAGCCCATTTCGCTTGAGACATCCTCGCAACTCTCGACTCCGAGCTGCCGCGAGCGAGGTGTTCTGGCGCGTATTGCCTGAGGCATCCTGTCATGTCTAAGATCCGAGATGCCGCGCGGGAGGTAATCTGGCCCACTTCGCTTGAGACATCCTCGCAACTCTGGGCTCCGAGCTACCGCGAGCGAGGTTGTCTGGCGCGTCTCGCCGGAGAAATCCTCGCATCTCTAGGCCTCGAGATGCTGAGACATCCTCGCAATTCGGGGGGCTGCCGCGCGAGAGGTGGTCTGGCTCGTTTCGCCTGAGACATCTCCAGGCTCCCTGAAGATGTGCGCAAGGTGGTCCAGCTCGTTTCGCCTCTAGCATCCTTGCAGCTCTGAGGTCTGTGAACATGTGCGCAAGGTGGTCTGGTCCGTTTCGCTTGAGACATCCTCGCAATTCGGGGCTCCGAGATGCTGCGCGCGAGGTGGTCTGGCCCATTCGCTTAAGGCATCCCCGCAACTCTGAGCTCCGAGATGCTGCGCGCGAGGTGGTCTGACGCGTTTCGCTGGAGAAATCCTCGCAGCTCTGAGCTCCCTGAAGATGTGCGCGAGGTGGTCCAGCCCGTTTCGACTGAGGCATCCTTGCAGCTCTGAGCTCTGTGAACATGTGCGCAAGGTGGTCTGGTCCGTTTCGCTTGAGACATCCTCGCAATTCGGGGCTCCGAGATGCTGCGCGCGAGGTGGTATGGCCCGTTGCGCTTGAGACATCCTCCAATTTAGGGGCTCCGAGACCGAGGAGAGAGGAGGGAGGAGGGAGGAGGGAGGACGAGGAGGAGGAGGAGGAGGAATATGAAGAGGAGGAGGAGGAGGAAGAGGAGGAAGAGGAGGAGGAGAAGGAGGAGGAGGAGCAGGTCCAAGTGAACCATCTGTTTACGCTTCCGCTTCTGTTGTCGAATTGTGCTCTGGGAAGGGTTTGGACGCCCCTGGCCTGACGGAGGAGGTAGCGGGCGCCGAGGCGCGAGCGCGACTCCGCGGCATATTGCGAAAGTTCTTCAGGGGGGAGCTATCCTTGAGCAACGCGTGGGGATGCCTCAAGCAAGAGCGCGGTGAACAGGGAGGAAGCATGAAGCGTGATGGGTGAGGAGACCTGGAGAAGGAACAACTCAGAGTGAGGGGGCTGAACGCTCATTCTTTTTTCCCGGGTGCGGGGCTGAAGTGGGGATCCGCAGGCAGGATTCTGCTTGTTGTTGTCGTCGTCGTCGTCGTCGGCGTCGTCGTCGTCGTCGTCGTCGTCGTCGTCGTCGTCGTCGTCGTCCCCCCCGACCCGCCCGCGACCCACCCGCGACCCACCCCGCGACCCACCCCGCGACCCACCCGCGACCCACCCTGCGACCCACCCCGCGACCCACCCGCGACCCACCCCGCGACCCAGCCCGTGACCCGCCCGCGACCCACCCCGCGACCCACCCCGCGACCCACCCGCGACCCACCCCGCGACCCACCCCGCGACCCACCCCGCGACCCACCCCGCGACCCACCCCGCGACCCACCCCGCGACCCACCCGCCCCCCGCGACCCACCCCGCGACCCACCCGCGACCCACCCGCGACCCACCCGCGACCCACCCCGCGACCCACCCGCGACCCACCCCGCGACCCACCCCGCGACCCACCCGCGACCCACCCGCGACCCACCCCGCGACCCACCCGCGACCCACCCGCGACCCACCCGCGACCCCCCGCGACCTACCCCGCGACCCATCCGCGACCCGGCCCGCGGCCCACCCGCGACCCACCCCGCGACCCACCTCGCGACCCACCCCCATTGCCTGAACGAAGAAATCGGCGCCCGCGGTGGGCTCACTGCAGGATTTGTAAAAGTTGGGCGCCTTCGGCGGGCTTGTTCAGAGCCTCGCAGACTGACGACGTCCTCGACGCCCCCTCACTCTTATCCGCAACCGCGGGGTGCTACGTAACGAATTGAGGATCGAGACCGGCCAGGCCCAAACCACCTCTTTGAGGGCATCCCTGGCGAGGGTGCCTCCTGGAAGCAACACCGAGGGTCCGAAGGCATCCCTGGCATGGAGGAGGAAGCGGAAAAGAGCAGGGAAGATGAGGAGGAGGAAGAGAAGGCGGAGGAGGAGGATGAGAAGGAGGAGGAGGAAAAGCATTGAGAGGAGGAAGAGGAGGAAGAGGAGGAGGAGGATGATAAGGAGGAGGAGGAGGACTATGACGAGGGCGAGGAGGAGGAGAAGGAGGTGGAGCATTGAGAGGAGGAGGAGGAGAGGAGGAGGAGGAGGAGGAGGAGTAGGAGGAGGAAGGACGAGGAGGAGGAGGAGGAGGAGGAGGAGGATGAGGAGGAGGAGGAGGAGGAGGAGGAAGAGGAGGAGGAGGAGGAGGGAGAGGAGGAGGAGGAAGAGGAGGAGGAGACATGCGAGGGCCAGGACCAAGAGGAGATGCGGAGTGCGAGGAGGAGCAGGAGGAAAAGGAGGAGGAGGAGGAGGAGCAGCAGCAAGAAAGGGAGCATTATGAGGAGGAGGGGGAGGACCAGTGCGAGCGCAAGATTTCTCATCGTTGGTGCAGTGGGCCATCCCTCCATGCTCATAGTTTATGTGTATATATATACACACACAACAGATGCTTTGCGGGAAGAGCCCCGTTGGAAGACAAGCGTCCGAAAACCGTCGACCGCGCCAAAGCACCATCCCTGGGACTTCAACCCCGCGTATCAACGATAGTGTTGCGAGCTGGCAATCCTAGTTCGTGCTCGAACGCCCTTTTTGGAACGCCAACACCTCGAACCAATGTAACTGTCGCGACCTGGCATCCCTACACCTACCAAAACACAGTTTCTGGGACGTCAGCCAGCAGAATCTGTGATACTGCTGCAAACTGGCATAAGGTGAACGCGGGCGGCCGTAAGACGAGAGACACATTCTGACATGGAGCCGCCCTCCATCCGAGAAGCCCTTGCCCCCTCGTAAGGCGAGTCTGCGCGGCGCTAATGGCGAGGCCCACATGTCCAAAACG
>CAUYUJ010001891.1:942510-1022510 GCA_963575745.1 Prorocentrum cordatum | reverse complement strand
CTGGAGCAGCTGGCGCAGCTGAGGGCGGAGGATCCGGGCCTCGCGGCGGGGGCCCCGGCAGGTGGGGTCAGAGGGTCGCGCCGCATCGGCGATGCATCGGCGACGCCGGCGTGGAGGACGTCGGGCTCCATACCGAGCCGCTTCGCCGACGCAGCGTCGATGCGGCGTGATCCTCCGACCCCACCTGTGCTCGGACCCGATCTTCTGGGAGGCCTCTACAGGACGTGCTGGCAGCGCTGCCGCCGGAGGCCAGGGTGAAGAAGCTCCCGGAGGTCAAGGAGCGCATCCTGAAGCAGCTGAGGCCGGGTGTTGCCAGAGCCAGACGGCCCTGGCCCAGGGTGGTCCCAGCTCTCCTGACGGGGGTGGACAGAACCCCCACCCTGACACGTCGATTAGTGAATTGTCCAGTTTCGGTTCTCGAGAGGGCGCCGATCCTGGGGAGGCCCAGATGGCCTCCAGAGCAGCTCCCTCTGCTGTACACCCTGCTTTTGTGCATCCGCGGTCGACCGCCGGCCTGGCACAATCTCGCCTAGTTCCCGATCGTCCTGCTGAATCCGGCTGAATCCTGGGCTTAACCAGGCACAATGCGACCTGATGGCCTCCGCAATCGGGGTAAATAGCTCCGGATCGGTGCCTCCATTCTAATCCATGGTGTTCGCAAGAACGATGATAATCTTTCGTGCGAAGACCTCCCAGGAGTTGCCTGCTAACCTCTGTGCTGTGAACCCTGGTGACCATTCAGGACGGGCCCCAGAGATCCATGTCAGCCACGCAGGAGGGCGCACGCGCCGGGATGAGCTCTCCTCAGCGCCCGCGCCACAGACCTGGGTGCAGCCGACAGGGCGGATGGCCCAGAGGGCCCTCAGGGCTTCCACAGCGGCGCGAGAAGCTGGGGGCACCTTGGACCAGGTTGACCTCCCCAGACTCGACGAAGAAAAAACAGCATAAGCAGAAACTTGTCGGAGGTACGCGCGGAATTCTCGGATCGGTGCTGGGCTCCCCTGGTGGCGCTTCCAGTTCCGTCCCTGGCGCGCGGAGCGCGCCAGGGAGGGGGGCGCAGCGCTTGTCCAAGAATTCTGCGCGGACATCCGAAAGTTTCTGTTCATGCATTTTGTCAGCTGCGGACATCCGATTCTTTTCGGGGGGGTCAGAATCTTCAGCCCCGGAGCTCCAGAGCGGCTTCCTCTGAGGGTAGGTTTTCCATTCTGGAGCCGATTCTACAGGCTTGCGCCCCATCCGCCGACCCCTTTCATTGTGTCGGGGACCTTATCGAAGACGCCTACGGCGAATCACCGCCGCCCCCTGCCTTTTTGGAAGCGCCTATGTGGCCGAACGTTGAGGCCAGACCTGCCAAGCTATCGGACTGTGTGTTCCCCGAATCGGTTCGGAAAGCCACACGTGGGCATCTTGAAGGTCATCTTGGCCGTCTGGAGGCCATTTTGACCCTTTCGGGCCTTCTTGGAGAACGTCTTGGAGGGCTCTTGGGCCGTCTTGGAGGCCATCTTGAGCGTCTCGGAGACCTCTTCGGGCCGTCGGAAGGCCGAAACAAAAACAAATGCCACAATCCTTCAAACACCTCAATGATTTGGGCCTTTTCGGGCCTTCCTGGAGGCCCTCTCGGGCGCCTCCTGGGCCGTCTTGGGCCATCGTAGGGCCATGTTCGGCCGTCTTGGTGGGCTTCTGGTCCGTCTGACGCCGTCGGAAGCCGTTTGGGGGGCCTCTCTGGGCCGACTTGGGGTCCTCTTGGAATGCTCCAGGGCCGTCTTGGAGGCCATCTTGGGCGTCTTAAAGGCAGCCTCCTGGACCGTCTTGTGGGTATCTTGGGGTCGTCTTGGGGCCCTCTTGGGCCGTTCTGGGGCCTTCTTGGAGGCCTCTTGGGCGATCTTTGCGCGATCTTTGGGGGCTCTTGGGCCGTCACGGGCCGTCGGACGGCCGAACAGAAGCAAATGCCCAAATCCCTCAAAAACCTATGGAACATACATTCTGTTGGCCTCTTCTGGCCTTCCTGGAGGCCCTCTTGGAGGCCTCTTGGGCCGCCTTGGGCCAGCTTCGAGCCACCTTCGGCCATCTTGGTGGGTTCCTGACACGTCTGACGCCGTCGGGAGCCGTCTTGGGGGCCTTTCTGGGCCGACTCGGGGCCCTCTTGGGGCGCTTCGGGGCCGTCTTGGCCTCTTGAGCCGTCTTGGGGCCCTCTTGGGGCCGTCTTGGAGACCTTTTGGGCCGTCATGGGGCCCTCCTGGGGGCCTCTTTTGCGATCTTGGGTGCCGTCTTGAGCCGTCTTAATGCCGAGAAGAAGCAAATTCCAAAATCCTTCAACACTCTAAGGAACATCAATGATTTTTGCCTCTTCGGGCCCTCCTGGAGGACCTCTTGGAAACCTCTTGGGCCGTCTTGGAGGCGTCTTGGAGGCTTCTTGGGCGAACTTGGGGTTATCTTGGACTCTCTGAGGCCGTCTTGGAGGCCGTCTTGGAGCATCTTCGGCGGACTTGGAGGCCATCTGGGACCATCCTGGAGACCATCTTGGGCCAACGTGGCCATCTTGGAGGCCATCTTGAGCCGTCTTGGAGGCACATTCGGGAATTGGGCGATGGTTTGGGCACTTTATCGGTCTTGGGGGGGCCCCCGGTCGGGACGGGCCGAAGCGTTCGGGGGAGCTCTTCTGCCGACACCAAAACCGATAGGTTTCGGCACGCCGGGCAACCCCTGCGATGAATCGACAGGGGGGCGGCGGACATCGAAGGGCCCTCGGCCCGTCCCGCCACCGTGCGCGAGTTCGGTGTCAGAGTCCTCCGGGGTGCTTCTCGGGGTTCGGAGCGCTCTCGAGGGCCTGTCGGGGGGGCAGCTTTGGAGTCTCTTGGAGGCCTCGTGTGGCCTCTTTGGGGCCTCTTTGGAGTCTCTTGGAGGCCTCGTGGGGCCTCTTGGGGGCCGCTTCGGAGTCTCTTGGAGGCCTCCTGGGAGCCTCTCGAAGTCGAGGGCTCGAGATGTCCTTCGGGTCCCCCGCCTGAGCCCCCCCCCGTCTGAGGGGGGTGGGGGGGGGGCGTCTTGGCGGCCTCGTGGGCCGTCTCGGGGCCCTCTTGGGCCAATTTGGGGGCCTCCTGGAGACCTTCTGGGCCGTCTTGGGGCAATCTTAGGGGCTTCTTGGGCCGTCTTGGCGCGTCGGGAAACGAAAAAGGCGAGAACGCCGAAATCCTTTGAACCCTTGTTTAAAATCAATAAGTTTTGCCTCTAAGGGCCCTCTTGGGAGCCCTCTTGGGAGCCCTCTTTGAGGCGTCTTGGGGCGTCTTGTGAGCATCTTGTGCCGTCTGGAGGCCAACTTGGGCATCTTGGAATGATCTGTCGTCGACTAGGGGCACTCGTAGACAGTCTTGGGGGCCTCTTGGGGCCCTCTTGGCCCATTTTGGGGCCCTCTATCCCCCCATGATTCCTTCATGATGCGGTTGTCTCAGGCCAGGGTTGGGTCAAATTGCCGATTTGGGGTCCTTGGGGCAGGGACTAGGGGGGAGGACGATCTCACACGCCTGGAGAATCACGATGGGTCGGCGGATTTTGATGGCACCCGGGCTTGAAATCAGCCCCCTGGAGGCCGAAATTGGGGACCATGTGATCTTATCCTGGGTAAGTTTTGATGGCCCCTGGACCCAACAAGCGCCCCCCAGGAGCTGGCCCTGTAGGCCGAAACTGCGGAACAAAAGCTGGGATTGAAACTTAAATCCCTCGGATGTCCTGGCGATGACCCTCAGGACGTATGTTAGCCTGGTGTGCGTGTGTGTGTGTGTGTGTGTGCCTTGCTCAGCTCCACTGATAGCCTGCAGCGTGTGCCGGCCATTAAGCTGCCGGCGTCCCCTGAGATCCGACGTTGCGAACAACATGAAACATAGCGAAACATTACGACTGGAGCCCAAGACCGTATCTTTCTGCGGCATTTTCCGAGCCGGATGCCCAACACAGGGCAACAAATCGCCTGTTGAGAAAAGCATGGCGACGCCAGAGTCTCAGCGTACGCTGCCTGCGCCGCATGGAATCCATGGCAGGGCTTAGATGGACAACCACACGTGGGCGCTAACACCCGTTCTGAGGATCGTCGATCTGGGTCTGTCGGCCGCGCGCAGAGGGGGGCAGGGGGAGAGGGGAGGGCTTCTTAGAAGCGCCCCTGTTTCTCGGAAGGCGCGGGCCTCCTTCTCAGCTTCTAAGAAGCCTCCTCTCCTCTCCCTACCCCGTTGTGCGCGCCGCCAAGTCTGGCAGCTTCCGGCGAGGGCGGAGTCCGGTGCCGCAGGGGGTCCGACGGCCCCAGAGCGCGCCGCGGCACCCGCCGCCGCAGCAGCGCCTGCGCCGGCACCCCCGCCGACGCGGCAGCCCGCGCCTAGTCTGCGGCCACCCCCGCCGCCCCTGCTGCCCCTCCAGACCGAGACGCAGGTCATGAGCGACGCGCCGGGACACGAGATGCTCGCTCTGGGATCTGGCGAAATCCATACCTATCCACGGCTCCCTGGCCAGTCCCATCCTGGACCTGGGAGCTGTGTATACGCCCTCCTGGCCGGGCCGGGATGACGTGGCATATACACAGCTCCCGGGTTCAGGATGGGCCTGGCCAGAGAGAAGTGGATATGTATGGATTTCGTCGCCCTACGCTTTGGGGTCGGGCGAGGTTTAGCGTGCGGCGTGAGGGTTATGCGGCGTTGCGGGATGCCTGACCTCGAGATGTCGACCGATGGAAGGCAGGGATCTCGGGATCTCCTGGGCCACCCAGTCACCCGCAGGGCGTGAAGATCATCGCGCTTCGCGTGTCGCGGCCTGGGTCGGAAAGTTGTCCGTCTCCCAAAGTGTCCTCGCGAGGGCGCCAAGCTGACCACCGCGCAGCGCGCTTCTTGGAGCCCATCTGATGGATCTGTAGTTCCACTCTAGCTCGATTCAGGCTCGACTCAGGTTCAACTCAAGTCGACAGACGTTCCTCGCAGCGTCGACGCATGAGTGGAGCGAGTGACTCCAGGAAGTTCCCCAGAACGAGCATCTCACAGACATCCGGCGGATTGATGTTCTCAGTCCTGGCGTTTTTCCCAGATTCCGGCCTCTGGGGGCCGCTCCGGGGCCCCCGTGACCAGGTCTGGGGCGAAACACCAATCCCCGGGGGGAAGGGTTCGGGAGTTCTGGGGCTGCGGATTGCGAAAACATGACGTCGCTTGAGGTCTGGGAACATATCCATGTCCATGCCCTCGCGGTCTGTACACCGAGGCGCGATGCCATACAGTGGGGGCCCATGCCAAGAAGCACCCTGCTTGCCTCCAGGGTGCCCTGGGTTTCTTGGGTTTCGGTGGCTTTGCCATGGAAGGCGTGACGCTCCCACACCAGAAATCGATGGACGCCCTGGGGTCTCAGGGTTGAGCTTCTTGTGGAAGGTTTCTTGTGGCGTACAGGCGCGTTCACACGGATGCGCTCCGCGCGTAGCATACGCCCAGTATCCCTGGGGTCGCGGCCGAGGAGCTCAGGCCGCGAGGCTGTGGGTATGGGTATGGCTCCTGCTCGCGGCCAGGGCCTGGCCCGAGTGGGCTCCGCAGAGGCCTGCGGAGACGAGCCGTGGTTCGCGGACGGTGCCAGGGAGCCCACGAGAAGCGACGCACCTGGCGCGCGCCGCGGAGAGGGGCGTGCATGAAGCTCGATGTGGTGGGGACCTTCCCGAGGCCCACCTAGTGGATCTGTCCGACTCCAGTGCGACCCCAGATCGACTCAAGGTCGACTCAAGGTCGACTCAAGTTCGACTCAAGTTCGATTCAGGTTCGACTCAGGGCCAACTCGAATCGACGGACGTTCGACGCAGCTTCGACGCACGAGTGGAGCGAGTGGCTCCAGGAAGGTCCCCAGAATGAGCAGCCAAGGGGAATGCAGCGCCGATCCGAGGGATCCGCTCGGACGTGCGAAGGTTACATGGCAGCTTTGTGTTTGTTGGGCCATCCAGGTGCAGCTCTGCAGAGCTTGAGGGACGCCACGAGAATGGCCCACGCAGAGCAGAAGATACTGGTCGGGGACCCCGCCAGGGAGATCCGCCGCATTTGCCCGTCCTTCGGTAGCAATTCATGGGAGCCTGGTATACCCTCTTAATGTCGTCTGTATCGTCGATTCGCGTCGAGTAGCGTCTGGGAGTCGGTGAGGCAGCGCTGAATTAGCGTCGGGTAGCGTCTATTAGCGTCGAATTAATTAGCGTCGATTGGCGTCGACTCGCAAGAGCCGACAAGATGGTATGGGAGGCTCCCATGAGTTGCCACCGAACCGTCCGCAGACCATAAACTTGGCGCGGGAGCGGTGCTCCGGCTGGGAGGCTCCCACCACGGCGGCTACGGGGAGCCCGACGTGAAGTACGCGTACCGGCAGCTGTCCCGCGCCCTGCATCCGGACAAGAATCCGGGCGTGGCCGAGGCGCCCGACGCGTTCAGGCTCGGGCGACGAGAACATTCGGCGGCGAGCCCGGGGGGAAGTGAGAAGGGGCGGGCCTTCTCAGAAGGCTCGGAAGTCCCCCCGGCCTTCTAAGAAGTTGTCCGAGCCTTCCCGTAAGACTTCTCCTTCTCACTTCCCCCCTCGCTGGCCGCCGAAACATGCAGACGCACCGAAACTGGCCACGCCGATCCTGGGCCCAGGATCGGTGCACGTGCCTCCCTGGCCGAGGCGCAGAGGCGCATCCTGGGCCCAGGGTGAGCCTGGGGAGGATCGGTGAGCTGCATGGTACCCCTTCCTTTCTGCAGGCGCCTCTCTGAGGCGGTGGAGGAGCTGAACGCGCTGCTGGACGAGACGCGGAAGGCAGTGCAGAGGATCTGTCTGGTGCTGGGCTCTGCGGTCGCGCCCGAGGCCCTGGAGCGCCCTCAGGCCAGTGCAGCACCTGGGAGGGGAGGCCTTCCCCGGGCCTGCCTGGCCTGCCCATGAGGCTCTCCCGGGCAGTCCTGGGCTCGCCTGGCCCGGGCTCTCCCGGCCGGCCTTCCTTGCTGGGCCTGCGGCCTATACGGCCCAGCCCCTGGGCCTGCCTGGGCCTTGCCTCGGCACTCCGCAGGCCTCCCCTGGGCCTGCCCCCCGGGGTCTATCCGAGGCCTTCTCTGGGCCTGCCCCAGGCCTGTCTCGGGCCTTCCATGGGCCCGCCCCAGGCCTACCCTCTGGGCCTGCCTGGGCTTGTCATCCCTGGCCTGCCCCGGGGCTGCCCCTGGGAGGAGGGCCTTCCCCAGGCCGCGCTCATCGCCGAGGCCTCCAGGCTGCTCTACGGCGTGCTCGGCCTGAGCGGCGAGGGGGTGCCGCTGGACTCCCAGCGAGGCCTTCGGCGGCGCGCCGTGGCGGCGTTCACGTCCTCCCCCGTCTGGTCGGGGTGCGCCCGGGACACGCTGCTCTCCAAGTGGTTCTCGTGGCATCGCTCGGACGTGTGCATTTTTTCTCTGCGAGAAACATCGAGGACCATCCTGGACCATCGAGCAAAACACACGCGCACGAGACCGAACAAGACACGGGAAATGGACGTCCGAGCGACGGCAAGTTCTCTAGGAAGAAGCTCGGCGACCACAGAGGGTGTGGTTGCTCTGGGGTGTGATTTGCGATCTGCGCTCGGGGCCCACCACGCTGCCCTCGCCGGGCCTCGCGGCGGAGAACTCCGTCGAGGTCCTCGCCCGCTCCCCGGGGAGCGGGCTGCACACCGCACCTGGTGCAAGCCACACCCTCTGGAGTCGCGGCGAAAAAGTGGCGTATTAATATATATATATATAAATATTAAATATACATATATTAATATATATATATATATTAATATATATTAATATATATATATATATATATATATATATATATATAATATATTATATTATATATATATATATATATGAGCTGTCGGAGCGCCGCGCGGATTTCTGGGCTCCGCGCTGTGCCCTAGGGATGGGGGTCTGGGGCCATCCTAGAAATTCGCGCGGGCCTCCGAACGAGAGCTCAATCATAGTGTGGTGCCGTTTTGTTCCCCCTAGGTTCGAGGAGGACTGGCTCCTGGACCTGTTCGCCCAGGCTCGGAGGAGGAACTGGCCATCGATACACCTTGAACCTTCCCTCGTTCTCGCCTTCTTGGACATCCTGGGAGGCCCCCTCGTCGCCACAGCTGGATTCACCTCGAAACTCTGGTCAGAATGCACCCCAGGAGAGGTCCGGGGAGTAGCGTTACGAGTGCCTTTCTGTTCCCCCACCGCTGAGCTCCGACTTTACAAAAAAATCTCGGCTGGAGCCCTGGCTCCAATTTTCGAGCAGGACAGATCCGTGCGGGCCCAGGGGCCCAGAACACGGCGAAGTCGCCCGTTGTGCACAGATCGCGGTGCCAGGATCTCGGGGATTATTCCCCCCCACAGGCGGCCATGCGGAACGCCTACGACTGCATGCCGAAGCGCGTCCGGGCGCAATTCCTGAGCCTCCTCTACCGCGCGGCCGCCGTGGAGGCCGTCAAGCAGGACGGCTGCGTGCGGGGCGGCTGGCCGCCGGTCATGGCGCAGTTCCCCGAGGTCGGGGCTTGGAGACGGGGGTCAACGCCGGGGGTCCGTCCGAGCGCCGGGTCCTGCAGGATCCTGGCAGGGCCAGGGTCGCACTGACCTGGTCTTGGGCGCAGGATCCTGCAGGATCCTGCAGGATCCTGCAGGATCCCGCGGAGCCTGATTGACCCGGGTCTGTGTTGACCCGGGGCAGTGGATTTCCGACGAGGTCAGCCTCTGGGGGGACTTCATGGGCCGGCTGCTCTGTCGCGTGGGCAAGCCGGTCCAGGACCGAGGAGGACTGGGAGGAGGAGGAGGAGGAGGAGGAGGAGGAGGAGGAGGAGGAGGAGGAGGTTGGAGGAGGAGGAGGAGGTTGGAGGAGGAGGAGGAGGAGGAGGGGAGGAGGAGGAGGAGGAGGAGGAGGAAGGCCTTCCTTCGATTCGGTTGCCACGGCTGGGTTGTCTGCGAAGTTCTGGTCAGAACGCGCCCCAGGAGCGGTCCGGGAATTCGCGGTACGAGTATTCTTGTTGCCCCCCCAGGACGACCTGGACGGTGGTGCGCCCGACCCCGACGACGATTTGTCCACCTGGGCCATAAAGTGGCGCGGTTTTATCGCCAGCGTCTTGCCTTCTGGCAAACACGGCGCCGCCGCTGCCACCGACGCGGAGCTGAGGGCCCTGGCCGCGGAGCTGTGGGGGGACGTGGTGCAGTGGATGCGCAGCGAGCACAAAGACTCGGCTCAGCACCTCGAGCTCTTCTCCGCCGAGGCCTCACAAGAGAAACACATGGGGCGTTCCACGAAAGGGCCTTGCCTTCGAGGATAAAAAGGAGTCGTCATCTCTTCCGCGGTGGAAGGCGGCGGAAGGGCGGCGGAAGGTCGGCGGAAGTAAAACGAGGCCGCCTGCACCAGCGGAAGCTGGCGGAAGCACGGCGGAAGGCGGCGGACGTAAAAGATGTGCCCCCAAGAGATGGACACAGTTTTGGGCTCAGGATTTCCGAAGTCGCCCACGTGTCACATTTCGATGCCGATGGTCGCCCTTGCCCCTCCGCCGTCTTCACCTTCTCGGGATTCCTGGGGAGGGGGGGGGGGCGTCGCTGCCACGGCTGCATTCGCGTCGGCATCCTGCTCGGCGCACGCCCTGGGAGAGGTCCCGGCTGCACGGTGGGTCCGTGTCGTGTCGACGCGGCTGCGCCCCCACTGTGGAGCGCCGCCAGTGGCCCAGGATCGGCCAAGATGTGTGGAACGGGTTGGCGATCGAAAGGCCGCCGAGCGTTCAATCGCAGGTTGATAGACCTCCTACCTCGACACGTCGATTAAGGAATTGGCCGTTTTCGGTTCGCGAGAGGGCGTCGCGGCCGTCATTTTTGCGGGTCCAGGTCCGTCGGTTTCGGTCCCAGGCCGTTTCCATTCAGGGGAGGTCTACTAAGGGGAGGTTTGTCCACCGCCGATTCAAGGGGGAGCGATGCACGCGGTGTTAGAGACCAGAGGCCAATGCCGCAGTCGTCACGACGCGAACCTGCTATGGCTCGGCGGCGAGCCGCTGGGGGGGCGGCGGATGGGGCGGGCCTCAGGCGTTGTGACGAGTTTTCTGGGCTTTCTCCGACCCCGCAGAGGGCTTCTCGAAAGGCCATGGGGCTTCTGAGAAGCCCCGCCGCCTTCGAGATGGCCTGCCCCCGCTCACTTCCCCCCTCGGCGCGCCGCCGAGTAGCGGCATTCGTATCCTCCCGCCCAAGCAGCTCAGTCATCCGGCGTCGCGTATTGTTTCACAACGTGGTTCTCAAGAGGCCTGGACCTCTTCCCCAGGACAGCTTTTCATCCCGAGTCGTTTTTTGACGCTCGCTGGGCCCAGCGAGGGCCCGCGAAGACCGAAACTGAGCAACAATTTTCTGTCGTGATTTTCACAACAGGGATGCCAGGCTCTGCCCGCCCCGTCAGAGGCGGGGTCCAGCGCACAGTGGGCCTTCATACCAGCCATCACCATCTCCCAGAATTGCCTGTTCACCGCCGATAGTGGCCTGATCGCTCGGCCCGCCCCGGAAAGTCCGTTTTCGCTTTCAGGGGCGTATCGTCGATCTATCGGCGATGAGCCACCGATTCAAATGCCCTAGGCTGGTCTTCTAGTGTTCCCCCTCGCAGAGATCCGATGAATTGTTTTCGCTTGAAATGCGGGGTCCACGGAAGTCCCGACCCTTCGCCCAGGGCCAGGTTTGCATTTCGAGTCGTTTTTTGACGGTCCCGGGGTCTGGCGAGGGCCCCAGGAGGCCGGAACAGTTGACAAATTTCCGTATTGAATTTTTCAATCGCCGCCGTCGTCGTCGTTGGTCTCGTCGTCCTCCGTTAGAGGCGGGGTCCAGCGCGCAGTGGGCCTTCATACCCGCCATGGACCTGCTGCTCACGGTGGGCGACGGGATGCTCACCGTCACTGCCGAGGTCGACTAGACGCAAGGGTGACCCTTCGCTGGAGTGACATTTGGTGCGGGCCCACTGGGGTCCCCCGAACGCCGAACGCGATGAGGTAGTAGCATGTTCCGCGCTTGTGTTTGGTCCCCCCGCGATCCCCAGAAAGCTGCGCACCAAAGGTCACTCTTAACCGCTCAATGTCTTTGGTTTTTCCCCCCCCCCCCCCCTCTTTCTCTCGGCGGTGAAAAGGACTGGTCCTCAAACCTCCTCCTCCTCCTCCTCCTTGTTGTTGCGCGGCGTGTGCCGCGGGATAACATGAAAGCAAGTAGTTACCCCCCTTATCGGGGGGGGTTCTAAAGGCCTTTCAGGGTTACCCAGGGCCACTCTCGCGCTTAGTCGAAGAGGGCGCGTCCACGGACGCGCCGACGGACCACCAGCGCCGCAGCTTCGCGAGCGCGCTCCGAGAGGCCCACCGCGGCGGCAGGAAGCGCGGGCTCCAGATCCTGGAGGGCGAGGCTCCCCGGCGCGCCGGGGGGGGGGGGGAGGCAGAGGGTCAGGAGGAAAAGAAACACACAGACACAAGTAATCCTCGACTCCCCAGAACATATGGGAAAATATGGGAAGTGGGGGGGAAGACAGAAACCCTGAAAATATGAGAAAATATGGGGAATCGTTTTATTTGTGTGTATTTATTTGTGTGTCCTGGGACCCCTTCAGAGGGGGTCTGCTTTTGCAGAAGGCGCAGGCGGCCTCTTGCCTTCTGGAGTGCTCTCGAAGCCCTCTCCGAAGCGACGGAGAGCTTGTTCGGAAGGCCGGAGGGCCTCTGAGGCAGCCCCGCCGCCCTCTGAGAAGACCTCTGGCCCGGCTCACCTCGATGATGCTGCTGTTCACTGGTGAGGATGATGCTGACGATGACGGTGACGATGACAATGACGATGACGATGATGACGATGACGATGATGTTGATGGTGATGCTGATGATGATTGCACTAATTATGATGCTGGTGATGATGATGCTGATGATAATGATATGATGCTGATGTTGATGTTGATGATGATGATGATGATGATGATGATGATGATGATGATGATGATGATGATGATGATGATGGTCATTGTGATGGTGATTGCGATGATGACGACGATGATGATGATAACGACGATGACGATGATGGCGGTGATGATGATGCTGATGATGATGCTGATGATGATGATGATGCTGATGATGATGATGATGATGATGATGATGATGATGATGATGATGACGGTGATGACGGTGATGGTGATGGTGATGGTGATGATGACGACGGTGACGGTGATGGTGACGATTATACGACGACGAGGACGATGATGATGATGATGCTGATGCTGATACTGATGATGATTGTGATGATGCTGCTGATGATGATGATGATGATGATGAAGATGGGGATGCTGCTGATGGGGTGATGATGACGACGATGCTGTTGATAATATTGTTGATGATGATGATGCTGCTGCTGATGATGATGATGATGATGATGCTGATGATGCTGATGATGATGATCCTGATCCTGATCTTGATCCTGATCATGATGATGCCCCCTCTCACCTTCCCCTCGGCGCGCCGCCGAGAGGCGAAAGAGCGGGAGGTGAAGAAGACCAAGCTCAGCCGGGGGCCGACGCGGGTCGTGATGCTCACGAACATGGTGGGGCCTGGGGAGGTTCGGGGGCAACGCTAGGGGGGGTTGTAGGCTCTGAGGTGGATGCATCGACCCCCAGTCGCCCAGTCGTCGCCGATAAGGTCCCGACAGCCTACCCCGCCTAGGAATTTCCGGATGTGCCATCCTGGGCCAATCGCCGATCTATCGGCGATGTTTCGCCGATTCCATGTCGACGTTTCCCCTCCTGAGCTGGTCCCTCCACACGTTGCCCCTCAGAGGTGGACGAGGATCTCGAGGGGGAGACCGCCGAGGAGTGCGCGAAGTACGGCAAACTCGTCAAGTGTACCGTCAGGGAGGCGCCCGGGGCTCCCGACCACGAGGCCGTCCGGATTTTCCTGGAGTTTGCCAAGGTGCAGTCCGCGTCCAAGGCGTATTCCGACCTGAACGGGCGGTTCTTCGGCGGGCGCTCAGTCAAGGCCCGCTTCTACGACGAGGAGAGGTATCGGCGTCACCCCAACATGCTAATACTATGTGTGCGTCGCCCCCCCAGAGGCAATTCGCGCGCCGAGAAACTACATAGTATAGGCTTCGTGGCGGTTGCTTTCTGGCCACACCGCTCGGGAGTAACAGACTGCAGGATACTTTGACTTCATGCTTGGTTCGGACGTGCGCTTCCAAGGAAGACATTTTGTACTAGTATGTCCTTCTGCGTCCCAAGGTACGCGAGGGGCGACTTCGAGAGAAGGGGCCCGACGCGTACGCTGCTGCTGAGCAACCTGGTCGGCAGGGAAGACGTGGACGAGGACCTGCAGTGGGAGACGGCCGAGGCGGCCGCGAGGTTCGGCGGCGAAAGCCGAACCCTACCCTCGACGATCAACGACTCAGGCAACTCGATGGGCGGCGAGGGCAGGGTTCGGACTTCGTCGAACATGTGGCAGGATCCGAACCCTACCTTTGTTTCCCATCGACTCAGGAGGATCGATGCTTGGTGGGGGTAGGGTTCGGATGTCGCCACCTGGGCGACAAAGGAATACGGGGTCGACTGCGCCGACATTGGCTCGCAAGCTGCCCGCGTAAGGTCGCGCGTAAGCGCCCTCGTGTCCAGTGTGGCGTGCCGCGCTGGCGGCCCGCGTAAGCCACCGCGTAAGATCGTTTTGCCATCTCGCATAAGATCAGTTTTCGATCGTCGCCCGCCTAGAGGTACGGGCGCGTACTGCGGTGCACTGTCCAGGTCGTCTCCGATGCGGCCCAGGAGGCCGAGGCGGTCCAGGCGTTCGTCGAGTTCGAGGCCACCTCCGACGCGGCCAGGGCGCTGGCCGAGCTGGGCGGGCGGACGGTCGGGGGGCGCGGCGAGCTCCGGGCGCGCTACGTGGAGGACGGCACCACCTCCGTGGAGGTGGTCGGACGGGGCCAGGACGGCAAATCCTGGGCCTACTTTGGCCTACCCCAGGCGTGTCCTGGGCCTTCCCTGGGCCTACCCTGGCCTACCCCTGGGCCTACCTAGGCTTGTCCCTGGCCTACCCCGTGCTACCTCGAGGTGGTCGGACGGGGCTCTTCGAAGGCCCCCCCCCAAAAAGCGCTATGGCCATACCGTGTGGTGAGGGGTGGTGTGGGGACACTTGGAGTTCGCATGTTGTCGTCAGTTCCTCGAGGTGTTCCTGCCTCGGATTGCGTCCCAGCAGCTGCGCCGCGCCGAGTGCGTCCCAGGGGGTGCCTGGATCACCCCCGACGGCTGCCGGAGTCCCGAGCTATGGCCCGGAAGCCAAGCATTCGGGAGAGGGTTGGTGTCGGACGGGGCCAGGACGAGGGCAAACCCGTTCAAGAGCATTCCGGAATGCTCTCGGAGCGTTCGGGAACGCTCTGGGAGGGCCTCGGCGCCGGAGACGTCCTCCAGAGCCGCCGGATCTGACAGATTCTCGATGTATCCTCACACGATGTTGCCCTCGTCCTGGCTTCGTCTTAGGATGTGGATGGACCTCGCGACCCTGATCACATGTCTGGGGGGGGGCGGGGCTGGACTCCGTCTTTCTCCCCACCGATTCAATCCTGACCCGATGGAAGCCGACGTTCTCCTCGTCCTGGCTCTGTCTTAGGTGGAGCGGGCCCAGCCCGAGCCGCCGCGCGCCGCCGCGGAGCCGGGCCCGGAGGAGGCGGGGGCGGGCGGCGCTGCCGCGGCCACGGCGGCAGCGGCCTCCGCCGCCGTGGCGGCCGCGGCCTCGCCAGGGGCCCCGCCCGCCCGAGAGTCCGCCGCCGCCGCGGGCGGCGACGACGCCAGCCTCTGGGAGCTGTAGCCGCGCCCGCGCCGCCGCCCGCGCCGCTCCCGCGCCGGGGGAGAGGAGCCCCTGGGGGGCTTCAGGGGCCTCAAGAGAGGAGGAGGAGGAGGAGGAGGAGGAGGAGGAGGAGGAGGAGGAGGAGGAGGAGGAGGAGGAGGAGGAAGAGAAGGAGGAGGAAGAGAAGGAGGAGGATGAGGGCCAGCGTAAACCTAAGACTCATCGGCGATGTTGGAACACACCCTCCCTCCAGGCTCCCTCTTCATATGCCCAATACAAGGGCTCGTTTCCACGGAAAGAGTCGCCCAGTTAGGAGACAACCGTGTAAACATTTTGAAGCGTGTCAAAGACCTTTCTCAGGATTCCAACGGCACGAGTTAATATTTATGTGAGGTCTTGGCGATCTTGAATGGTCCCAGATTGCCACTCTTGGGATTTCAACTTTCGAATCAACGTAACTGTTGCGCCCTGACATCCATGACTCGGTCCGAAACCCCATTTCTGGTATCATAAGCATGAGAATGCGTTAAACGTTTGCGAACTTTTAATGCGGATGTGCGCGGCTTTATGGCGAGAGCCTCATTTTGAAAATGACCCGCCCTCAACCCGTGAAACTCTTTCTAAAACGAATGTGCGCGGCGACCCGCCCTCAATCCGTGAAGCCCTGGCAAATGTTTAATACGAGTGCACGCGTCGCGCATGCGAGAGCCGCATTTTGAAAATGACCCGCCCTCAACCCGCGAAATTCTTACAATATTTCAAGCGAACGTGCGCGGCGCTAACGCGAGAGCCACAAATTGAAAACCACCCGCCCTCCATCTGTGAAGCTGTTGTTAATTGAGACTTCAAGGTCACAAATGGCGAGGAAGTCTCTGGCGAAACGGCTGGCCCGCCCTTTCGACTGGCCTCGGGGTGCGACAGGGAAGAGTTGTTTGCAAGGAAATGGACTTCGAGGAGGAGGAGAGGGAAGGGGAGGAGGAGGAGGAGGAGGAGGAGGAGGAGCAGGAGCCAGGAAGAGAAGGAGGAGGATGAGGAGGGTCCCCCCTCCATCCCCCCCCCTGGGGGGTGGGCCCCCCCCGTCCTTTTTCGCCCTCCCCCCGACCCCACCCATGGGGGGGCTCCTTTTGGGGGAGGGGAACGGGGGTGCTGTTTTTGCCCGCTCCAACCCAACGGGGGAGAGGGGGCGGGGATAAGGGCCCCCCCCCCCGGGTTTCGGCGGAGGGCGGGGGGGGGGGAATTGTTCGGATGCTCCCACTCCGCCTGGTTTTCGGAAGGGCGGGGATCCATGTTTTCAAGCCACGCACCAGTGAAACGCGCTCTCTCTGATGATGAGATGGTGGTGGTAATGCTGATGCTGCTGCTGGTGATGATGCTGTTGCTGATAATGATGATGGTGATGATGATAGGTGGTGGGTATGGTGATGGTGAGGATGATGATTATGATGCTGCTGATGCTGATGATGCTGCTGCTGATGATGATGGTTATGATCATGATGGTGGTGGCGAGGACGATGGCGATGACGATGATCATGCTGCTGCTGATGATGATAATGATGCTGTAAATGATGATGATTATGCTGCTGCTGATAATGATGATGATGCTGATGATGATGATGATGGCGATGGTAATGATGATGGTGGTGATGATGATGGTGATGGTGATGATGCTGATGCTGGTGCTGATGCTGCCGATGATTGTGCTCATGATGGTGGTGGTGATGAGAACGGCGACGATGACGATGACGATGGTGATGACGACGATAGTGATGATGATTCGTACGAGGATGAGTATGTTGCTGGTAATGATGATGACCATGATGACGGATCTGATGGCGATGGTGACGGTGAGGATGATGATGAGTATGAGTATGATGATGATGATGATGATGATGATGATGATGATGATGATGATGATGTTGATGATGATGATGAGGCTCAGCGTGGTGATGGTGACGATGCTGATGTTGATGCTGATGCTGATGATGATTTTGAGGTTGATGATTATGATGATGATGGTGATGATTGTGACGATGATGATGTGGCTGACGCTGATGCTGATGATGATGATGATGATGATCATCATCATCATGATGGTGGTGGTGGTGACTAGGACAGAGGAGGAGGTGGAGGAGGATGGGGAGACACGCAGCGGGAGGAGGGTGGACGGGGGGGGGGTCGAGGATGGTAATGAGAAGGGAAGCAAGGTGAGGAGTGGAGGAAGAGGATAGTGAGAAAGAAGGCGTGAAAGAGCGTGAGGAAAAACTGGTGGAGAATAGGGTAGAGATGAAATGATTGGGCAAGGATGGCGGAGCAGGAGGAGAAAGAGGAGGAGGAGCAGGAGGAGGAGGAGGAGGAGGAGGATAATGCGGCAACAGGGAGGAGGAGGAGGAGGAGGAGGAGGAGGAGGAGGAGCAGGAGGAGGAGGAGGAGGAGCAGGAGGAGGAGGAGGAGGAGGAGGAGCAGGAGCAGGAGGAAGAGGAGGAGAAAGAGGAGGAGAAGGAGGAGGAGGAGGTGGAGGTGTTAGTTTATAGCGTTCCGACTGAGTGAGCAGGTGCACCAAGAAGTGTGTAAGGTGTTGCTGCCGGACGTTCGTCGCTACCGACGCCGATTGGCTCGAGTATTGTTTTCATGGAAGCGGAGCGCCTGGTTCGCCTCACGGGTTCCAGAGCAGAACTGGCAGCGGTGACCGTTGCAGTGGCCCCAGTGGACTGCGGCAACAACGACCCGGGTCAGACCGCATCTTTGTTTGAAATACGCGAAGCCTTGAAACATCTAAGCGCAAAACCTACCGCAGAAGTGTGCAATGCAGGTTGCGAGAACGGGGTTTTCAGCTACTTTGGCCCGGCGCTCAAGGCCAGCCGCGAGTACATGAATCTCTTATTTGGGCGCAGTGCCACACAGGGCACCAGGACTGTTGGCAATGATGGAACAGCTCATCAAGCGGACGCCTCGGAACATGTTACCTAGATCGCAGAGGGCAATACAGTCGGCAGGACACGCCAGGGCAGAACGAGGTTGAAACAATTCTGTGAGCGACAGTTCAAAACCGTCTCGGGCGACAGGACCACTCTCAAAGAATGGAGCGAGAGGCTCCTGGATGCGCTCGCCCAACTGAAGAACGGTTGCCGGACAACCCTTAAGAATTTGAGCAACAAGCTCGAAACGATGGATAGGCGCTACCCGATTACGGGGAATATTACCTCGGCAAAACCATAAATTGAAGGTTGACGCTGAGCGAATACACCAAGGCATCGCTTACCAAAGGACGAGAGGATCATGCAAACAAGAAATCTGATATTGACGAAGATGAGATTACGCCAAGTTGGACGAGGACCTCCTGGTAGTGGTTGGAGACAAATTGGAGGGCACGGAGCCTCGCGGAAAGCTTACACTATTACATGAGGGCGACGGCCTACTTGCACAGCAGAAGCTATACAAGTGGCATTCGACCGATACCAGAGTCACGCCCGCACAGAAGGTTAACCTGTCCATGAACCCTGACAAGCCCAAGGAGGTGATCGATGCGGCGACCCAACTCGAGCAACGCAGTGCGTGTGTGGAGTGCTTGGGGACAAATGGTTCCTCATACTCGGTACACTTCACGTTAAGCGTTACCACGCTAAGGACTAGCACGGCTTTCTCTGGCGATTGGCCCGGCGACTGGCAACAGGATTGCCTCGAGACCCCAGAGTCGTTAAACGTTGACACCAACGAACAGTTCTTCATCAGCTGCGAAGACTTGGCAAGGTAGAAGAGATTGCACGCCTGCACAAGAAACGAGAGTTCGACGCAGATCGGTCGAGTAAACGTTGATGGCACCTGCGAGTGATGCAGAGGAGCAAACGAGTTCGAAACTGTTGGGCCTGGAGCGGGGAAGACGCGAGCGGAAATGGCGACGTGAGGGGGGTGGGCAAAGGAAAACGCACAGGGCGCGGGCTCACGTGCTACAGGTGCGGAGGACACGCGCACGTTGCCGGAGACTTCGCCAGCAAAGGACCCACCACATGAACGGGAGGCTTCCAAGGAGCGCAGGTGGGAGGATGCAAAGGAGGGTGCCAGGGCACCGCGGGTTACCAGGAGGTCGCGTCAAAGGAGGCTAGACACGCGGGGGGCCCAAGGATATGACCAAGGGGAAAAACCCAGGATGGGAATGAGGAGGTAAGGTAGCACTTGCGCCGATCAGCAACACCGTCGCAGCCAGCTGCCCCACAAGCGCGCACGAGGCCACCCCGAACAAAAGATGGCGGCCCAGAAGAGCCCGCGCAGATGTCGGGGCAACCCCTGCCTGGACCAGGGCGGCACAGTGTCGAAATGGGCGAAGGCTTTGACAATGGCGGAGCCACGGGCAACATCATTGCAACAGAGTCGGCTAAGGGGGCCCGCGAGTCGAGGATGCAGCGCCGGGCGGCGATGCGGGAGGACCAGGAAGCCAGGTTTGTGACAAAGAGGAAGTATGCACTGCATGAGTACGGCGCCCCCTGCAACCATGGCGCCAGCTGGGGCGCTTGGATTTCGCGGCGCATCAAGCCGGCGAAACGTTGGATGCTCGAGCACGCCGAGCAACAGTTTATGGGCACGAAGGCCCCCGACAAAGGTAAGTATACGCGGTGCCAGTGGGGGGCCGGGTCAGTGCGACGGATGTGTTTGCTGCTGCCGCGGGCCCAGGGGCCCGCGACGCAGTTGGACCTCCAAGCGTGGGAACTCACATCCCAGTCCAACCCGCGGACGCTTCGAAGAACGGCAAACGCTGCAGCTCCGCGGATGGGCCAATCGTCAGAAACCACGGGCAGCCGGTTATTGCGGGGGAAATGCAAGGGATCCATGGTGGGCATGCCCATCCAAGTAGCTGGCGTTGAACAAATATTGGGCCTGCTCGTGAGATTGCTGGCGCAGGGGGCCGCGCAGTTCTAGATCGAGGCGACGATGGGCGACCCTGCAATTGCCTTGAGTCCAAGGGGCCCAGATTGCGTGGATGCCTCGAGCGATTGGCTTGTCAGCATGCTCAACATCCTTCGCTTTCGGAGCAGATTTGGGGGGCGTCTCGAGCGAGGCGCTCACTTTCGCTGCCCAAGGGGGGGGGTTGAGGATGTCTCGATCGGTTTGCTTGTTTTGGTGACCAGACTCGTGGGCGCAGATTCTATCCAGGATGCCGCGGGGGGCTCCAGCAGGTTCCAGGATGCCCCAGGAGGCCACGCGAGGTCCCAGGAGGCATCCGGAGGCCACAGGAAGACCCAAGAAGCCACAGGATGTCCCAAGAGGCTCCAGGAGGCACCAGGAAACTCCAGGAGGCTTCAGAAAGCCACAGGAGGCCACAGGAGGCCACAGAAAGCGCCAGGAGGCACCGGAAAGCAACGGGAGGCCCCAGGAGCAGTAGGCGTCAGAAGGCAACAGTTGCGGCTCCGATCCCGAGTGTTTTACATATGCCCCCATAAATTGGGCCTAACCTGGAGCACGAATCGTCGATGTTGTACGTATGTTTCTATATATTGTCCTTCTCCTGTGTGTGCAATCCCACATGTCTTACATGTGTTCCTATAGATTGGGCCTCCCTTGGGGCAGGAGTCCTAAGTGTTTTGCGTGTGTTCCTATAGTTTGCCCTTCTCCTGCGGCTCCAATCCGCAATGTCTTATGTGCGTCTGTTCCTATAGATTGGGCCCCCCCCGGGACACGAATCCTCCCGAGGAGGTCCCAGGGGGCTCCGGGGCGCCGCGGGGGGCCACGCGAGGCCCCAGAAGGCCTCGGGGGACCGCTCGAAGTTCCAGGAGGCCACAAGAGGCCACTGGAGGCCCCAGGGAGCCCCAGGAGGTTCCAGGAGGCCCCAGGAGGGCCCGGGCTCATGCGCAGAGACGCGCTCGTGTTCCTGAGAACTCATGCACGCTCCAAACATTCGCAGTTAGGCTCGCGATCAGACCGCAACTCTTGCGGCAAGACGCTCGCGGCGGACAGGTCCGCGCGAATAAATGCGCAGATGGGGATCTCCACGCAGTGAATAATTCCAGGCTCGTGCAGCTCACCGAGCAGTGGCCGGGGGCCCCCTGGCACAAGCAGTGTCAGGCCCTTTCGCCTGCCCCTCTCGCGTGAGAAGCGCCGTGTTCGGCGCTCTTGCCGATGCCGAAATATTTCGATAATTCAATCCGACGTAAGGAAGTTGCGACCGAACTACGGCGTTCGTCGCCGCGGCTGCCCGCGGCGCCAAACAGGAAGAGCGCGGTTCATCGCCCTTCCGCCGGTCTGCCGCTTATTTCTCTGCCCTCTGCGCGTGTTGCTCCTATCCCGCTCTCCCGCTATCATTGTTGCTCAATATACGTCAGGGCCCTTGGCCTAAGAGCAACGCAGATCGCTCGAGCCTCGGTCGCTTTCGACAAAGCCATCGGTGGTGCGCGCCATTCCATATCACAGGAAAGGCCTTCCGCGAGTTATGCCCATGTCAGCGTCGACGCATCGAGTTATACGGGGGAGTCAGAACAATGAGATCGGAGTCGTACCCGAACTATCTTTGTCGGGATATACTTAAAGGGCTCAATTAACCAGATGACGTCGGATGATCGATTCGGGCGATCCTTTATGGCCTGTCATCCAGGGCTCAACTGGATTGGACCAGACGAAGAAGTTTGAAATTCATGAGATCGGGCACGCACTGAATTAGCGTGGACATGGGGCCAGAGGGCTAGAATCATCCATGGCGCATCTCGTCTCGCGCTTGCAGGACATTCGGGGCCAGCGCGGCGCGCATGCCTGCGCGGAGTTGCTCTGGACTTGGACTCCGGCCAGGTGCTCGAGGACAGGGGCCCGTGATACTGCGAGAATGGAGCGGGGGGGGGGTCAAGGGGGGCGCGCGTCGCCATCTTGCGCGCTTGCCGAGTTACCCGGGACACGCAGCCTCGGCAATGGATCTGCGTAGCGCGCCAGCACTAGGGGCGGTTGAAAGCCCCAGGGGCGCGCGGGGCACGCGGTGGCGCAGCGCGAGAAGTCAGTTTGCAGCCGCGCTTTTTTGGGAAGCCCAGAAACTGTCATTCTCGATGACCGCCGCTGAAGGGGCAGGAAACAATCGTGGTGGCGCCAGGAAGTGCCGGCGTTTATAGGCGATCGACGGGTGTGCTTGCGCGCCACGGTCAATGAGGACATCTTCATCGCAGCGCCTGAAGAAGATCGTTTACCTGGCACGTGGACGAGCCCGAGTCCCCGCCAGCACATGGGGCGATTGCTACATGTATTCTGCACGCGATATCGGTTTTGGCACGGGGAGGCCATCGCCATGTGTACTTACACATGAAACGCGGCGAAGCTGTGTCACGGTGCGCGGGGATGATTTTGAATTATTTCGTAGTTGCGTTGATCTCGACAGCTTCGGGAATGACATTGATGGGGGATTCGAAGTTCTAATTCGAGGTAGACTCAGACCTGGGCTGACATATTTGAATTCGGTCAGGATCCTCCACCGAATTGTGCAATGGGGCTGGAATGGGCCATGGTGCCAAGTGGATCACGGACATGCGGGGATAATTGTCAAGGAATTGGGTCTGGATCAGAAGACGGAAAATGTGTGAGGTACCAGGCAGGTCGCAACCCTGCGAGGGAGAGGACGAGGAGCTCCTCCAAAGTCATAAAGTTGCGAAATGCCAGGCATTAGTGGACTGGGCAACCGATATTGCGCAGGACCGCTCGGGCATGCAGTTTTCAGTCAAGGAGCTTGCGTGTTCGGACAAAGCGTGTTCTACCGCTGCTGGCGGAAAACCGGGGGCGTCACTGCCGGTTCGACCCCCCTCCCCTCCGGAAAGTTATGTGCGGGAGGCCACTGCCTGTTCGAACCCCTCCTCTCCCCCCCCAATCCATCATGAGAAGGGAAGGGGGGTGGGGGTCACTACCAGTTCGAATCCCCCCCCCCGTCCGGACAACCGGGGGGGGTCACTACCAGTTCGAATCCCCCCCCCGTCCGGAAAACCGGGGGGGGTCACTGCCGGTTCAAACCCCCCCTTCGAAAACCGGAGGGGGCCACTACTGGTTCGAACCCCCCCCCTCGAAACCTGGAGGGGGTCACTACTGGTTTGAACCCCCCCCTCGAAAGCCGGGGGTGGGTGCGGACAGTGGTGTGGGCGGTGGCGGTGGGGACAGTGGTGAAGGGGACAGCGGGACAGTGGTGGGGACAGTGGGACACTGGTGGGGACGGTAGTGGTGGGGACAGTGGTGAAAGCGGTGGTGAGGACAGTGCTGGGAGAGTAGCACAGTGGGGAAAATTGTGAGGACAGTGGGGACAGTGGGACAGTGATGGGGACAGTGGGGACGCTGGGACAGCACAGTGGGACAGCAGCGGGGGCAGTGGGACAGTAGTGGGTACAGTGGGTACAGTGGGACAGTGGTGGGGACCGTGGGGAAAACGGGGAGAGCGGGTCCGTGGTGGGACATTGACGCACTGGTGGGGGCACTGGTGGGAACAGCGGGGACAATGGTGGGAACAGTTCTGGACAGTGGGACAGTGGTGGGAGCGGTGGTGGTGGAGACACTGGTGTGGGGACAATGGGAATGTGGTGGAAACAGTGGGACAGTGGAGGGTACAGTGGTGGTGGGGACAGTGGTGAGGGCGGTGGCGAGGACGGCGGTGGGACAATGGGACACAGGTACAGTGGTGGGTGGGGACAGTGGTGGGAACAGCGGGACAGCTCAGCGGGACAGCGGAGGAGACAGTGGGACAGCGGGGACATTGGGGACAGTCGGGCACTGGTTGGGGCCGTGGAGAAAGTGGGGAGAGTGGAAACGCGGTGGGAACAGTGGCGGGGACAGTGGTGACAGTGGGACAGTGGTGGGGGCACTGGTGGGGACAGTAGGCACGGTGGTGGAACCAGCGGGGACAGTGGTGGTGACAGTGGTGCTGGGAACAGCAGTGGGGGAAGTGGTGCGGACGGTGGTAGGGACCGGGAGTCGTTTGCTGGCGGTGAGGGGGGGGTGAGGGGTTCGAACCGGTAGTGACCCCCTCCGGTTTTCGAGGGGAAAGGGGGGGGGTTCGAACCGGTATTGACCCCCTCTAGTTTTCGATGGGGGGGTTCGGACCGGTAGTGACCCCCTCCGGTTTTCGAGGGGGGGGGGTTCGAACCGGTAGTGCCCCCCCGGGGCTTTTCATGATGGACTGGGGGGGGGTGGGGGGTTCGAACCAGTAGTGACCTTTCTGTGGTTTTCGAGGGGGGGGGAGGGATTCGAACCGGTAGTGACCCCTCCCGGTTTTCCGAGAGGGGAAGGGGGGTTCGAACCAGTGATGACCCCCTCCGGTTTTCTGGAGGGGTGGGAGGGTTAGGGGAGGGGGGGTTGTTTTGCTAGGGGAAGGGGGGGGTCCAGCAGGGGGGGGGGATTTTCGGAGGGGGGGGGGAACTCCGGGCTCCGGAGGAAGAGGGGGGGAATTTTCCAGAGTAAGACGGCGTCGGATCACGCTCTCTCCGTGTTCGATGTCAGCCCCAACACGTGGGGCATGGACAAGTTTCAAAATGTTGGGCAAGTGCCTCAAGAACCACGGCATGTGTTGGGACCGGTATTTGTACAAGAACGACCGTTGGAGTGTTTTGTGCGGGCGGGCGCCGTCTATGAAGGGTGCAAAAGAACACACAAGTCGATGAGTGAAGGAACAGTGTTTTGGGGGCCGCACTTCATAAGTTATTGAATTCGATTCAGGATGTCGTAGCATTGTCTTCTGGATAACTCGAATCTTTCGGAATGTTTAAAGGTGCTCATGTAGCATTAATTAGGACTACAAGCGGTTCTTAGGACGCCGAGATTGATTATGGTATCTCGTCCAAGAGCGATGCGAGCGCAGTAATTGCCAGAGCGAGCAGGCGCGGATTCTGACACATGGAAGTCTGCCAACTTTTATTTCAGGAGACGGTACGACGAGGGGACATCAATGCGATCAAAGTAAGAGCTCATTAAAGCTTCTGCTGGTGTTCTCATGAAGTACGAGAGCAGAGAAAGCAGATCCATGCAGATGCGAGGTGCCAACCAGCACCTTGTCAGCCGAAGGCACGAGCTGGCACCCGCCACCAAGTGTTCGCTGAATCCACATCCGGTATTCATGACGTGCCGCTTTGCTTGGGATTTGAGCTCGGGACCAGTTTCGGTCCTGGTACTAGTGTGTACTGCTTGTTAGGAGGCACCCGCACGTTTGCGTCAAAACCATCGGCGCCTTCTGCTTGCACCAGTCATGTTCACAATCACTTTAACCGAACTTGACTTGCTAGGTTGGACTCCTGGCTTAGCCCTGCCCACTTGATCAACACTTCTTCGTTACCCCGTCGCTTTTGCTGTTATATCTCATACGCCTCCACATCCGGCTTCTCACCCGAAGAGGGGATCCTAGTTTATAGCTCCCCGACGGGGCGAGCAGGAACACCAGACAGTGCGTAGAGTTCTTGCTTTCGGACGGTCGTGAGTGCCAGAAGGGGGAGGAAGAGGAGGAGGAGGAGGAGGAGGAGGAGGAGGAGGAGGAGGAGGAGGAGGAGGAAGAGCAGAAACACGAAGATAAAAGGATGATGGACATGGGTGATGGTCACGACAATGGATGACGGTTGTAGCGGTGTTGGCGTTGATGATGGTGGTGGTTGTGATGAGGGTGATTGAGATAAAAAACGGGAGAAGAATGCGGTTTTCAAGGATGTCGGGGGAAAAGTGTTTCGAGGGATGAGAGGGGGAGGGGAGAGCGGGTTCGGCCACGCGCGAGGAGGGTGGAGCGGTAGGAAGATGGTGAGGGCGGAAAATTGGCTATCCGCCGGCGTCCCTCATGCCCAGAGCGTTTCTGAACACGTGCGTGACATCTGCTCGAATGGGGACCGGCAGCGCAGACTGGCGGTCCAGCAATTGACAGGCTGGGTATAGCTTCGCGCGCGCGATGGCAACAACCATTACTATTGTTGTCGTGTTCAATCTAGGGCAATGACGAGGGGGATCGAGGGTTGCAAGCACTGGGCCCTTCAGGGGCTTTTGAGGGGTCAACTGGGGCCCCGAAGGTGACGAAATTTGCACATTCTTTCACCCCCGTTCATTGCCCCTCACATGATGCAACGCCCGCGATCATTCCTTCTCTTTCTCCTCCTCTCTCATCCTGCTTTTTCCTTCTTCCCTGGCGGCCGCAGTCTTGACGCCGGTTTTCGGCTTTCACGCGCGGCCAATGCCCCAACACCCGAGAGTTGGGCCAGCCTGCTGCCTGGAGGAGTACCTTCCAATGTACGCACTCTTCTCGGCATTACCCCAACCCGATGTTTGCTATGTGTGCGTCGGCCCCTCAGGGACGACGCGCGCAGGAATCTGACAGTATGTGTTCGTTGGCGGGCGCTTTCTGGCTACACAGCCTGGGTAGCAACATGCTACAAGGTGTCCGGGTTCCATGTTCGGCTCGGGCGTGCGCCTCCAACGGGGGCGCACAGTACCAGTGTGTCCCGTTGCGTCCCATCTTCCAGTCTTGGTTCGACGATCTGCCCAGCCCAAAAGTGATCAGCCATGACATCACGATGGGCAGGATCACCGGCCGCTGCGCCCTGGGCGCCTGCGCACGAAGCAGCCCTATTTGCGTCGCACCTTCATTTCTCTGCTGCATCTTCGGGGGGCCCTGTCTGTCCTGCAAGCTCTGTTTGCTCTTGTACCCGATGCGGTTCTGCCGTGGATTCAACGACGTGAAGTCGACGCGGATTCGACAAGTTCGACATAGGAGTGCTTCGGCGAGGGTTCGATGCGGATGGCGGCCCGATGAGGCAGAGAAGGTCTTTTAAGAGTTGCAACATAACATCTTTCCCCGTCTCCCACGCTGGCCCCCCCCCCCCCCCCCCGCCACAGAAAGTACAAACAGACACCCTCCAACGGATTGTTCGTGTGCCTCAGGGGAGGGTGGCGGTGTATCACTCACAACTAAGAGCCAGCGAAGGTATACGCCGCCGCCCTCCCGGAAGGTTCGAGCAAAGCTAGTCGGAGGGTGCCTCCATGTGTGTATGTATGTATGTCTGTCTGTCTGTCTGTCTGTCTGTCTGTCTGTCTGTCTGTCTGTCTGTATGTATGTATGTATGTATGTATGTATGTATGTATGTATGCGTGTATCTATATATATATATATATATATATCGATCTATATGTCTGTCTGTCTATCTATCTATCTATATATATCTATCTATCTATATATGTATCTATATATCTATATATATATATCTATATATATATCTATCTATCTATCTATATATATATATATATCTATCGATCTATCTATCTATCTATCTATATATCTATCTATCTATCTATCTATCTATATATCTATATATCGATCTATATATCTATATATCTATATATCCATCTATATATCTATATATCTATATATATCTATATATCTATCTATAGATATCTATCTATCTATATCTATCTATCTATCTATCTATCTATCTATCTATCTATCTATCTATCTATCGATCGATCTATCTATCTATCTATCTATCTATCTATATATCTATGTATCTATCTATTATGCTGGGGCGCCGGGGACCGCGACCTCGACAGCGCATGGGGGTTCCGGGCGTCGTTTTCCCTCTGTTTTTTCAAGGTTTCGGCGTCCCGGAGCCAACAGGGAACCAAGAGGATGCAGGGAGGCCCCAGGAGGCCGCAGCAATGGCTCCAGACGCTTTTCGAGACGACTCCCATGACACCAAGAATGCCCCCGAAGACACCCCAAGAAGCACCCCGAGAGAGCCCAATAAGCAAAAATCGTCGATTTCCTATGGGAAAACTGATACCTTTGGCGTGTTCGCCTTTTGGGCGTCCACTGCGTCCAAGACGGCCCAAGAGGCACCCAAGCCGGTCGAGGATGCCCCCAAGAGGGCCCCAAGACGGCCCACGAGGGGGCCAAGACGGCCCACGAGGCGCCCACACCGCACAGGAACGCCCCAAGGCGGCGCCCAAGACGGGGACGAGGAACCGGAAATTCATGCCTTTTGGCCCAAGAGACCCTAGGAGACCCCAAGACGCTCCAAGAAGGGGCCCAGAAGCCCCAAGAGGCCCCCATGAGACCCGACAAAAACAGCAAAAGAGGCTCCGAAGACGCCCCAAGAGGCACCCCCGAGAGTGGCCCAATAAGCAAAAATCGTCGACTTCCGATGGGAAAACTGATATTTTTGGCGTGTTTGCCTTTTGGGCGTCCACTGCATCCAAGACGGCCCAAGAGGCACCCAAGGCGGTCGAGGATGCCCCCAAGAGGGCCCCAAGACGGCCCACGAGGGGGCCAAGACGGCCCACGAGGCGCCCACACCGCACAGGAACGCCCCAAGGCGGCGCCCAAGACGGGGACGAGGAACCGGAAATTCATGCCTTTTGGCCCAAGAGACCCTAGGAGACCCCAAGACGCTCCAAGAAGGGGCCCAGAAGCCCCAAGAGGCCCCCATGAGACCCGAAAAGATAGCAAAAGAGGCTCCGAAGACCCCCCAAGAGGCACCCCGAGAGTGGCCCAATAAGCAACAATCGTCGACTTCCGATGGGAAAACTTATATTTTTAGCGTGTTTGCCTTTTGGGCGTCCACTGCATCCAAGACGGCCCAAGAGGCACCCAAGGCGGTCGAGGATGCCCCCAAGAGGGCCCCAAGACGGCCCACGAGGGGGCCAAGACGGCCCACGAGGCGCCCACACCGCCCAAGAACGCCCCCCAGGAGCCCACGAGGCCTTTCCGGGGAGCCTCCACAGCGCCCCAGGAGGGCCCAAGACCCCTTCCAGGAGCACCCAGAATGCGAAAAGATGGTCCAAGACGTTCCCAAGCAGCCCAAGTCAGGGACGGCTCTCGAGGCTCCCAGGTGGCCTCCAAGAGACCCCAAGAGAGGTCCGAGAGGCGTCCTGGGACGGCCCGAAGAGGCCCAAATCGTCGATTCCCATTTGTTTTTGCAATGTTTTTGGCTTCTCGCGTTTTCGAGCTTCCAATGGTCAAAGAGCGCAGAAGAGGCTCCCAAGACCGCCCCAAGACCACCCATGAGACCCTCAGGACGGCCCCAAGACGAGCCAAGAAGGCTCCAAGATTGCCGAAGAGGCGCCCAGGATAGCCCCAGACTGCCCCAGAACAGGCCCACAATGGGCCCAAGAGCGGGAGCAGGAGGCTGGCGAGGTCTCGCTCAGATCTGCGCGGCGCCTCACTCCGCAGGACCCACCAGCAGCCCTCGAAAGTGGCGACAGCTTCGCAGATCGCAGCCCCCCAGAGACGGCGAGGTCTCGCTCAGGTCCCCGCGGTGCCTCACTCCGCTGGACCCACCACCAGCCCTCGAAAGTGGCGACAATTTAGCAGATCGCAGCCCCCCCCGGGGACGGCGAGGTCCCGCTCAGATCTGCGCGGTGCCTCATTCCGCCGGACCCACCAGCAGCCCTCGAAAGTGGCGACGGTGTCGCAGATCGCAGCCCCCCAGGGACGGCGAGGTCTCGCTCAGGTCCCCGCGGTGCCTCAGTCCGCAGGACACCCCAGCAGCCCTCGAAAGAGGCGTCAGTTTCGCAGATCGCAGCCCCCCAGGGACGGCGAGGTCTCGCTCAGATCTGCGCGGCGCCTCACTCCGCAGGACCCACCAGCAGCCCTCGAAAGTGGCGACAGCTTCGCAGATCGCAGCCCCTCCGGGACGGCGAGGTCTCGCTCAGATCTGCGCGGTGCCTCACTTCGCTGGACCCACCACCTGCCCTCGAAAGTGGCGACAGTTTCGCAGATCGCAGCCCCACAGGGACGGCGAGGTCCCGCTCAGATCTGCGCGGTGCCTCACTCCGCTGGACCCGCCAGCAGTCTTCGAATGTGGCGACAGCTCCGCAGATCGCTATGCTGGCCCCCCAAGCACCCCTCGAAAGTTGCGACGGTCTCGCAGATCGCAGCCCCCCAAGGACGGAGAAGTCCCGCTCAGATCTGCGCGGTGCCTCACTCCGCTGGACCCACCAGCAGCCCTCGAAAGAGGCGACAATTTCGCAGATCGCAGCCCCCCAGGCACGGCGAGGTCTCGCTCAGGTCCCCGCGGTGCCTCACTCCGCGGGACCCACCACCAGCCCTCCAAAGTGGCGACAGTTTCGCAGATCGCAGCCCCACAGGGACGGCGAGGTCTCGCTCAGATCTGCGCGGCGCCTCACTCCGCCGGACCCACCAGCAGCCCTCGGACGTGGCGACAGTGTCGCAGATCGCAGCACCCCCCAGGGACGGCGAGGTCTCGCTCAGGTCCCCGCGGTGCCTCACTCCGCTGGACCCACCAGCAGCCCTCGAAAGAGGCGACAATTTCGCAGATCTCAGCCCCCCAGGGACGGCGAGGTCACGCTCAGATCTGCGCGGTGCCTCACTCCGCAGGACCCATCAGCAGCCCTCGAAAGTAGGGCCCGGCAAGGGCCCCCAGAGGCCGAAAATACTACAAATTGTCCTCCGTGAGTTTTCACGACGCGAGGATTTCCGTGAAGGTTGGTGAACCTAGAAGCTTTGATGCTCCTGCCTCTGCTCTCTACCCAACTCCACTCCCAAGCGGCGTCGGCGCGACCTCGCACCGCGCGCTCCTCGCTCTGGGATCGGCACTCGCGTGGGGGTGGCGGACGGAGGAATAGGGAATTCGGGCGAGTGAAATACCAAGGGATGACTATGAGGAGGATGCGGATGAGGATGCGGATGATGATGATGAGGAGGAGGAGGAGGAGGTGGAGGAGATGGAGGAGGGAGGAGGAGGAGGGAGGGAGGATGTGAAGGATTTGGAGAAGGAGGAGGAGAAGGAGGAGGAGGAGAAGGAGGAGGAAGAGGAGGAGGGATGAAGAACGTATGGGAGGCAGGAGCAGGGGGAAGAGGCATGCGGAAAAGGAGGAGGAGGAGTATAGCATAATGGTCCGCAGCTTGAAGCTTGAAGGAGGAGGAGGAGGAAGAGCACGAGAGAGGCGCAACAGGATGAAGGAGGGGGGCAGGCAGGGAGGCAGGCAGGAGGAAGCATTGAGGACCATTGGACGGGACGGGACGACGACGACGACGACGACGACAACGACGACGGCCTCGGCGGCGGCGTCGACGGCGACCGCGACGCGGCCTCTGGCGGGAGAGGCCCTCGAGTCGCAGGTGGAGGTGTTGCAGCTGCAGCTGGTGCACCTGCAGCAGCGGGCAGCCGCTTTTCGGGGGGAAGAGGAGGATTTGGAGCCTCCTCTTCTTCCTCCTCCTCTTTCTCCTCCTCCTTCTGCTCCAGGAATCACAATTTCACCCGGAAGTCGACGGATTTCGAAGCTTCCTAGGGCGAGGGCTTTGGGCTTCTTTTGCGGGCGGGGGTCGAGGTTGTTCTCGGGCGAGGATCGAGCTCTTCTCGTGCGAGGATCGGGGGTAATGCAGCAGGAAGTGACAGGAAAAGGATGAGGACAAGGAGGGGCACAAGGAGGAGGAGGAGGACGAGGACAGGATGGATGAGGAGAAGATGGAGGACACGGATGAGGAGGGTTTTCCCCCTCCGAGTTCTCGGGGGCGTACGCCAGGTTCCTCCGCGAAGGGGCGAGGTAGCCTTTGATTTCTCTCTTTGTTGCTCCTCCTCCTCCTCCTCCTCCTCAGCCGCCGTTTCGCAGCGCGGGGGGGGATTTCGGCGCGCGAGGCGAGCCCGACGTGCTACCGCGTCCAGTCGCGGGGTCGCAGCAGGGCAGGGGGCCGCGGGGAAGGGAGGGGTGGCATGCGTGGCGCGCGCAGCACATCGTGGTGAGCGGCACGTACGGCACGAACGACAGCATGCGCGTGGCCACCTACAACCCCATGCACGCCGCGTACCACGATAGGATCATTGACATCAGTACTGCATTAAAGGACTGGGAAGTCATCATCCTCACCGGTACGAGCAATCGTGCCCTCGAAGACCAGCCAGCACAGCAGCACCATTTCGGACACCATTGGGGGGTGCAGCTTGGTTATAAGAAGGGCAGGTTGACGAGCACGGCGTGTGGGGTCAGTTTTCTTGTCAAAAGCAACCTGCCCACGCAGTCCCTCCACACGGTGATGAGACCCCCCTCGGAACTCCAAGGTAGAGTAGCAGGCATCCGACTGCAGACAGCACAGATCGACACGGCGATTTTCGGTGTATACTTTGCCCCCACCTCGGTGCAACGACATGGTGAGATAGCTCGTAAAATAACTAAGTGGTTGGATGACCAGATAGATAAGCTGGGGGTGAGGACCAACATCATCGTAGGTGGTGACGTCAACTCGGACTTCGGTCTCTCTCGAGACCGCGACGGCAGCGTCCACACTACGAAGAGTATCAGCTTAGGAGGACATCGACCGAAACTTGAGAACCAGAACGGTCTCGAGTTCAGAGAGTTCTGCGAGCGCAACCAGTTATTCATAGCATCGGCCAGCAGTAAAGTCAACGACACCTTTTTCGGCCCCACTGGTGGACAAAGCCGTATCGATCACATAGCGTTCCCAGTCAATGCAAGACACCAGCTACGAGCGTGTGCTGCACTTACGACAGCTGGAAAAAGGTTGCAAACGATCAAAGCACGAGGCCATCGAGATCACGTCCCTGTTGGTCTCGACTTGGATGTCAGTCTTTTCCATCATCGAAGTAAGAGGCAAAAAGAAGAGCGCCCAGACCGCAGTGCCCTGATGAGATGTCTGACCAGAGGCTACAAGAGGAGAGAATTCTTCGAGAATGTTGACAAGAACCTATCGGAGGTAGGAGAAGACTCTTTCCAAAAAGCTCTTCTGCAAAAATCACCAGACGCATATTGGGGCATCTTCGGCCTGTGTGTGAGACAGGCTCTACTAGACACGTTCCCAGAGCAGCCCCTGTACGTTGACAACATGTACGAGCACATGCGCGCGTACCGCATGCACATGTTGGGCAGGAGGAGGGAGCTGAGGGAGAAGATGGTGGACTGCAAGGGGGAGGAGGAGTTTTTGGACGTCTGCGAGGATCTAAAGGAAATCACAGCATGCATGAACAAGATCAGAAAGCAGCACCTCCTTCGGAAGAGAGCGGATCTCGCAGGCCAGATTTGGAACGCTTATGTGGAACAACGTTATTCGGACATGCACAAATTGAGAGTACTCTACCAGGGCAACGGGAGGGGGCCCAAGCGTCGGTATTATTACAGCCCCAGAACAGGATGGAACAACAGGACATGGGAGGAGGAGTTGGGGAAGGCGGCAAAGGATGGAGGATTGGCAGGTGTAGCTATAAACTGGAACGACGAGCTCAGTCATTATAGGTACGACTGTGAAGACTACGAACTTGCCTATGTTGATGCTGACCTTCTCCATCTAGTACAGAAAGACCGACGTTCGATGCTCAGATATTGCCGCAGGGCGGCAAAAAGACGCGCTTATCCCAGCTGGGGCCTCCCCACAGAAGCAGTGTGGTTACTATTGCAGCCGAATGTCAACATGGAGTCTCCTAATAAGTTGAGCGAGTTGAATGAACAAAGGCAGATTAGACAGGCTGAAAAAATGGAGGAGGAGGAGGAGATGGAGAGATTCACTGCGGAGTTTAAGTATCGAGTGGGCAGGAGGCTACTGGAGAGGATGGGGTGGGCCAGGGGAGAGGGGCTCGGGGCGCCTGGACCTGACGGCGCCGCTCGACCGCCAGAGGAGCCGCCGGTGGGCGACTTGTGGCAGTTTCGTCGGGAGGAAAGGGCAGGCTTGGGGAGTACGGAGTTGTGCGCCGAAACGTGCGCGTTTGAGAAGGTGCTGCAGGATTATCTAGTACACATCCGTCGGTGTCAAGCCATGCCCCTCTGCAGTTACCGGTCCCTGAGCTTCTCGAGTGACAAGGCAAATGGCAAAAACAACATAAGTGGCAAGCGCATCATGCACTGCTATGATGCATTCTCCATGGCCTGGCACTCGGGGATACCCTACCGAGCACAGAAAGTATGGACGCCTACATGGGCACAGGGGGGGATAGCACACAGAAGCAGAGAGAGCATCATCACCATCATCATGTGTAACAAGTGGAGGGCGGAGTGCAATAAGAAGAGTCTCATCGTGAGCAACTACGATTGTACCAATGCTTTCGCAGCGACAGAAAGAGAACGTCTTGAGATCCAAGCAGAGGAACATGCATGCCCCGAGGACGTACCATTTGCTATTGCGACGGTGAGGCAACAGACGATGACCATGGAGACGTCAGACGGTACATTAGATATCAGGTCCACCACAGGTACTCAGATGGGATTTACTACAGCTCCCAGAGATTTTATCAATACATACAACAAGGAGGTGGAGGAGTGGAGGATGGGAGAGAGAGAGAGCACGGAGAGCACAGATGGTTCTTTACCACAGATCCTCGTCACCCTGACCTACCCCCTATTGATACCCAATTGAGTGTGTTCATGGACGACATTACGAAGAGCACTGTCATTGAGGAGGGGGCATCGGCGGCTAAGGTCACCGAGATACTGAACGGAAGCACATCTAGGTTGGAAAGTTGCTTGGCCAAAGGGCAGTGGACGCTCAACCCCAGCAAAACGAACCATCTACTCGATCTACGGGGGGCTCGACACTACCAGACTACACGCCGCTTGAGACGTAGTAAAGAGCTGAAGGGCCAAGCCCTTCGAGAGATGCGCGTGTTAGGTCCGCATTTGCCGAGCGAGCAGGGCATGTTGAGCGAGGTACTCAGGAGAAGTCAAGCTGCCAGACAGGCTTGGCGACAATGCGGGTGCTTCTGGACGTCCTCCACAGCTAAATGTATACGACGGGCGATGTTTCAGGCCTTCGTAGTGGAAGCCGCTCTTAGTGGATTATCTGCCTTCGTCATCCCTGATAAGTTTGTCAGCATCCTAGACCAGACCCTGGGGAAGTTTTTGAGGGTGCTATCTAAAGGAGAGATGAGCTGGGTGACGGAGGAGGGGGAGAGGAGGTGCAGGTCCACGAAGTTTGTTTTCAGAGCATGGCAGATACCTAGATGTGCTACACAGTTGAGAGTACGAAGGATTCGCAATTACCTCCGCTGGGCGAAGTATCCAGATGATCATCAGGCGGTGGTAGCAGCGGTGTTTGGCACAGCTTGGATGGACCAGGCTCCCAGATTATCCGAAGACTTCAGAGTGCACAGCGAGTCGACCCCCTGGGCTAAACAATTCGTGTCCGACCTCGATCATTTGGCTTCCGTCGACCCCGAGTTCGCCGACTGGTACCATGCGAGAAGCGACGATATCAGCATATTGAAACGAGGGAGCCCAGAGAACGACAGGTTTCTGCAAACGGACCCGTCGCACTTGAATGCAGTCGAGAGGCACGGGGAGGTGTCACCTGATATAGAGGAGAAATCGGGGTTAAAACTGAGGGCGGAAATTCGGGCAGTTATTCTTGAGGAGGAGGAGCAGGCGATGGAGGAGTACTACAGACCCTATTGGTGTGATCACACGAAGGAGGAGGAGGGAGGAGAAAAAACGACCTGTGGCAAAAGGTTTTTGAGTGCAACAGGCCTTATCGCCCATCGTCGTGAGGCACACGGTGTGACACCTCTATTGAGCAAGATTATCATCACAAACCAGTGCCCCTGGTGCAGGAGCTGTTTCGTGAATAGAGCAGGTGCCTTGGACCATGGTCGCAGGGCAGCATTGAGGTTTGGAAAGTGCTTCGTAGATCACTCGAAGTGGAGCCACGATGTGAAGGTCCCCGATGACTTGAGTTGCCGCGTTTGTGCTTTCTCGGCTCAAAATTTCGAGAGCTTTCAGGGGCACGTCCGACAGCACCTGCCTGGACCACATTCGGTGGTGGAGGCTGCCGATCGAGACTGCGCGGGCGAGGATGGCGTGGAGAGTGAAGAGAGCACCACCAGGAGGAGAGCCTGGCCTAGAACGAGACAAGAAGGAGGCACGACAAGAGGGTGGAGCTCGAGGAAAGGGCGGCAAGTCGAAGGACGGCGAGAGCACGGACATCAGGGGGGCCCTCGTCACCGTGCAGAAGCTCGCGCTGCGCAACAGCCAGGAGAACCGCGACATGATGAACGGCATATTCGACTTCTGGCTGGTCCCAGGATCGTCGGCAATGGTCACGGCAGGGGCCGACACAGGCCTCGACTACAACAACACGGTGAAGAGGTTGGGGAAGGGCCATGGGCAGGGGCCGCCGCATGTGCACATCGCGATGGCGGTGGTCGAGAAGGCGGTGGAGGTGCTCGACGAGCAAGACAAGTGGCAGGCGGAGAGCAAGCTCTTGCTCAAGGAGTGGGTCGGGGCGGCCAGCGGCGAGCACGGACAGAGGCTCGTGGACGCGACCTTCAGCATGTTCAGGATCAAGAAGGCCTACCAGCGCGAGTCGGACCTGGAGGAGATGTACAAGGTCATGTTCGGCATCAGGCCGCTGGTCGACTTCAAGACGGCGCTGCGCTTGGCGGAGGCGTCCTCGGAGGTCATCGCACAGGTGCGCCAATTTCAGCCAGCGCTGCTTCGAGAGGCGCTGAATCACGCGTGGTTCCTGCAGAAAGGTGTGATGCCAATGGGAGCGGGGCCGAAGACAGAGTTGGAGAGGGTAGTAGAGGCTCAGCTGAAGCAGCTGATCAAACAGGGAACGCTGAAGAGGAGCTGAGAAGTAGGTACGGTCAAGTGATTGTAGATATTGCACACGACCCGAGGCGGCAGCAGACGCTTCGCAGCATGGTAGCAGGTGGCAGTGAGCATGCGAGCAGACTCTTGCAGCAGGTGAAAGAGTATCGCAGCTCACTGCAGAATACGCTTCAATTTGACAATATTAGAAGAGATGCCGCCCCTGGCGGCAACGGCGCGCCTCCCAGAGAGGCAGCAGGCGCCGCCCCCGATATCGCACTATAGGGGGGAGGAGGCTCAGCCCCAAGGCATCCCCTAGCCAGCTAGGGATAGCCTAGAGGCTTTGCCTCCTCCCTCCACTTCTTCATATCCCCCGCGGGATCTTCCTCGCCGACGGGGCATCGCGCGCAGTCTTTGCACCGCCGCGTCGCCTCATGCCGTGGCGGCCTGCTGCTTTTGCAGGCGGCCCAGCCTCCATATTCAACGGAGGGGCCTCGCTCAGCTGCAGGATGACAGACTGATGGCCCCCAACTGAGCACCACCACCACCACCTCCTCCTCCTCCTCCTCCTCTGGCTCCTCCTCCCCTCCTTGATGACATATCTGTCCGTATGTGCCTGGCTGTCTCGGCATTGGCGCGTTGGCAGTTGCGCCTCGCGATTCTCCCACCATTCGTGGCTTGGCTCATCCCGTCTGTGTGCTGCCACTTGCCGGGCGATTGAGTTTGCTTGGTTATTCACGGAGTTTGGTCTCCGACATTTAACTCTGCAGCATTGCTGTCAGCTCGGTCTGACCCAGCTCCGGTTCGATCGGTGTTTTTGCTTATGCTACGCTCGGCGACGCATTGAGCTTTCTGCGTGTATTAGATAAACGGTTGGAGGCCGTCTGGGGTTCGCGCACACGTGCTACGTTTGTCTAGTATGGTCGACGCTGCCAGCGAGCGCGAATGCTGTCCGACTCGCCTGGGAAGGTAAGACTTTAAGCTGACAGGAATCGTTTTTGTTTCCCAGTGCGTCTGGTCTTCAGCATAATCAAGATGAGGTGGAAGAAGAGGAGGAGGAAGGAGGCAGAGGGGCAGGAGGCAGGACGAGAAGTTCGAGGACGAGTAGGGGGAGGGGAGGAGGAGGAGGAGGAGGAGGAGGAGGCGGAGGAGGAGGAGCAGGAGGAGCAGGAGGAGCAGGATGTGCGGGAGTTGGGGATGAGGAGGAGGAGGAGGGGCATTAGGAGGAGCAGGAGGAGCAGGAGGACCAGTGTAAACCCAAGGCGCATCAACGATTTTGCAATCAATCCTCACTCTGAGCTCTATCCTCAGCGGTCCCTACAGGAATGTAGCTTCGTTGCGGGAAATGGTGCCGCATTTCAAGAACATCGAATGAAACTCCTCAATCGTGCCAGACAGCATTCCTGGGACTTCAGCGCCGCGAATTAACGGGACTGTGCGTCTTGACTCCCGAATCGTGCCAGAACACCTTGTAAGGCACCCCAACACCGCGAATAAACGTGATTGTGTCGCGTCCTGACAATCCTGACCTATGCGAGGATACCAATCCTGTGTTTTCAACCATACGGGTCCTTTCCATGGTGCCAACATGTTACAACGAACGTGCGCGGCGCAAGGGCGAGAGCCACACGTTGCAAAGGAGTTGCCCTTCATCTGTGGAACGGCTGCTAACGTTTAAGACGAATGTGCGCTGCGCTAACGCGAGAGCCATATTCTGAAACGGCCAGGCGTCCATCCCTGAAGCTGTTGCGAGTTTTTGGAGGCGAACGTGCGCGGCGCAGATGCATGTCTGCAACCACCTGCCATCCACCCGTGAAACGTTTGCAACATCCGAAAAGGACTGTGGGCAGCCCCAGGGCGAGAGGCACGTTTCGAGAGCGGACCCGCTCCCCATCGCCGAAACGTTCGCGAAGTTTTGAGATGACTCTGCGCGGCGCTTAAGACGAGAGGCAACTGCTGTGCACCGCCCGCCCTCCGTCCGTGTGGCCGTTGCCGATGGCGAGCTTCGGGGCCATGCGCGGTGAAGAAGTCTCGGGCGAAACGCCCGGCCCGCCCGTCCCGAACGTCTTGGGGCGCGGCAGGGACGAGCTTTTGTGATAGGCAGAGGGATGGGCGACGAGGAGGAGGAGGAGGAGGAGGAGGAGGAGGAGGAGGAGGAGGAGGAGGATGGCAGAAGAAGAAGGGCAGGAGGAGGATGGAAGAGGAAGACGCGTAGGAGGAAGAGGAGGAGAAATAGAAGGAGGATGAGGTGGAGATGATGGGAAGGGGGAGGGGGAGGAGGAGGAGGAGGAGGAGGAGGAGGTGGAGGAGGAGGAGGAGGAATACGGACAGTAATATGACCGGTTTCATGACGGTGTCAATGCATTCGACTCACCTTCAGACTCGAGTAGACCTGGGGCCTTACCCGTAACTTTTGGGAAATCACCCCAGGGGAAGCGATTCAGGCTTTCCTTCTTGGTCTCGTTCAGGGAACGCGTGCACTCTAGCCTGAGGCCCGCTTGTAGGTAGCCGGAAGGACAAGCCCGCAACCCCCGCAGATCCAGAGACCAAGTGTACGCTTTAATAACATGTTGTGAGATGCGTGAGCCCACCCCCCAGCAAGATGCAGCTCCGTACCCCAAGGCCTACGTGAAAGCCTGGCGTCGACCCCTTGAAGCCAAAAGCAATAGGAGTCTAGCCTCTCGCGCACGGTCTCTTGAGCGCTACTGCTGCGACAGGTGGTACACTGAAGACCACAGTCACTGGGGGTATGTGCCGTGGCAAAGCTAGCCACAGTAACAGGAGGGGGCAGAAGAGGGACATGAGCGGCGGCAGCCGTAGGAGTATCATTGACGGCTTGTCTGGAAATCCTGAACTCGCGCTGAGCATTCTTGTTGGCTTCTGCCGCTTCGAGGGTGGGTCTCAGAATACGGCACCTAACAAGTCCTGCCTTGCGTTCAACATCAGCTATGACTACACGGTTGGACACAGGGACCCTGCATCTGAATGCCGCCCCTTTGCAAGGGCATCTGCAACAGCATTACCGAACACAAGCCACGCTTCGATCCTCCTTCGAGCTGCATCTTAGGCCGAAAGGTGGGAAGGGACCTCCAGCATTTACACTCAGAAAGGCTCCCGGCAACAAGATGCTTGCCTGCCTCATTCCAAATGCTGCTCACCTCACTTTTACCCTCGGCGGTAGAGCTTGTCGTGTCAACCCTGATGGATTGCTACGTTATCTGTGGTACACACTGTACCCTGAGAACCCTTGGCTGCCAGCTCAAGGGCCTGCAGCTCGCCTCTGGGCATTGTCTGCACCCGTCCCGCGAGCGGACCGACCATCATTGGGCCGGTCTCCAGCGACTCCTGATCTCGCAAGTCAATTCGCCTGGGCAACGGGTGCCTGCTGCCAGGGCCGCCTGGCGCGTCGCCAAAGATGATGAGTGGCTCGGCTATCGTGCCGACGCCGAGGCTGCCAGCATACGGTGCCGTTTTTAACACATGCTCCGCGTGCGGATCGTGTTTTAAAGATGCAGGGATCTAGTATAGAAAACAACGAGGAGTTCATGCATACATTTATTCATACATTAATGATGTATTAGAAATCCTATATGTTTCAAATCCCATGTATTAAAAATTGCCCTGTAGATCTCCTGGCCCTCGAAGCCCACGCTACTCAAGTCATTGGCTTGCGTTAGCGGCGGCGTGTTGGTCCAGCTGCTGGGGATGAGACCCCTGAGCCAGAAGCAGCTGTCCGCCTGCGCCAAGGCCGCTGGCGACAGCTGGTCGGAGTCCGTGAGCGCCCTGAACCCTGTGTTGCAAGGACACAGCCATACACTATGCAGCATTGTCCTGGGCCCACCCTTGCATCTCTGGCATATGTCAGAACCGCGTTCCCGTGTCCAGCATCCTTTTGTGGCGATGGTGACCATGAGCTCAGCTAGCTGATTGCCGTGGGGAACCTCACTCATTCGCTGCAGCAGAATCCGCATGGAGTCGTTGTCGGCCCCGAGCTCAAGTCCGCTCCCACAGAATTCCGCCGCCGCCTTGGCCCAGAGGCCCTTCTCCAGCGACTGACCAAGATCATGGATGAGATCTGCTGTGTCAACTGGCCATGCGTCTATGCACTCATTTGGGAATATCCAATCGACTGATTCGATGCCGTAACCGTCAGCCCCGCTTCAGTGCGACGGTGTCGGAACTTCCCACCTTGCATTCACACATTAGGTGATCGAGGACGTAACAGCGTAGTCAAGTCTCGTCCCCTCTGCGCGGTGCCCGAGACTGATCCCGATCGTCGTCTGAGCCGTCGAAGGTGATCGCCAACCGCTCCGTGAATTCTGATGTGAATAAGTCGCTGCATATTGTGGGCTTGCAAAATTAATCCTTTTGGTCGCATTGTAGCATCTCGAGGCGAAGGCGTGACGAAGACGTGCATTCTGCGGTCCGCGCTGCACCAGCTGAGCGCCTCTTACCTCCCAGGTCGACGCCTAAGTAGCTCACTTGCGGAACCGCACTGCGGGGAGGATGACGAGATTTTTCGCGCGAGGATCGGTGGAAGGAGGACGAGGGTGATGATGATAATGATGATGATGATGATGCTGATGCTGCTGCTGATGATTCTGCTGATGGCGATGATGGCGATGATGATAATCATGATCATCATCATGAAAATGATGATTATGGTGTTGATGTTGATGTTGATGACGATGATGATGATGAGGATGATGGTGATGATGCTGATGCTGATGCTGATGCTCATGCTGTTGATGATGATGCTGAGGATCATGATGATGATCTTGATGATGATGATGATGCTGCTGCTGATGATGATGATGATGATGATGATGACGATGACGATGATGATGCTGATGATGATGATGATGATGATGATGATGATGATGATGATGATGATGATGATGGTGATGGTGATGGTGATGATGATGGCGAGGAGGAGGAGGAGGAGGAGAATGAGGAGGATGACGAGGATGAGGACGAGGAGAAGCAGGGAGGAGGACGAGGAGGGAATGAGGACTCGGAGCATCGGGGATAGAGGATCGAGCGAGGTGTTCGAGCGGTTTCTGGAGTACTAGTTCGGGACGTGATATGAAGTTCAACGTCGGATAAAGAAGTAGTGGCGAGGAGGAGGAGGTGGTGCAGGAGGAGGAGAAGGAGGAGAAGGAGGAGCAGGACCAGCAGTATGAGGAGGAGGAGGAGGAGAAGGAGGAGGAGCAGGAGGAGGAGGATTTCGGATTCGAGTATCCAGGCTGTGGGACGCGCCTCATTTTCTTTGGGCCTCTGGGGGGCATGCCTCCGCGACGGCCGCGGTCGGGAACTTCTGGACGGCGTGTCGCTTCGCCTGTCCGAGGCCACCGCGCCTCGGCGCGTACGCCATCAACGGCAAGAAACATCTCGACGGAATTTTTGCTGACTTTTGGTCGGTTAAAAATTTTGTTCTCGAAATTCAACAATTCGTTAGAGCTCTAGTATTTTTTCCCGTGATATTCGATCTTATTCCCGCTCGCCGTCCCGGCCCACCCGTGTCGACGTCCCGAGCCTTTCCGGGCCTCCCACCCCGTCGAGCGGAGCGACGCGCTATCCGCTTGCAGGGCATGCCGTGTCGACGGGGCCGCCGCCGCCGCGACACGCTGTCCAAGAGTTCTTGTCACCAGCCTGCGGCATATCCCCATCCCTACAGTCGGTACCACCTTATCTCGATGCGGATTCTAAGGATTCCCACAGTTTCCGAGTGCGCATCCCATCGCCTCTGGGGCGTGTGTATCTCAGGGAGCCCAGTTTTCCTGGCCGTAGATCCTGCTCAAATTTTTTTCCTGAACTCGCCCCATGATGCGTCTGGCGTGGAGGCTGGGGCCTCCTCGAGGATCGAGGATGGGGGGCCTTGTGTTGGCCCTGGACAGCTCGGGATGAAACGCCAGTTCGCAGGGTGGGACCCAGAGGTCCCTGTCGCGAAACAGTCGTGACGTCGGCGGAGGAGAAGGGGAGGAGGAGGAGGAGGAGGAGGAGGAGGAGGAGGAGGAGGAGAAGGAGAAGGAGAAGGAGAAGGAGGAGCAGGGAGAGGAAGATGAGCATGAACAGGAGCAGATCATGAGGGGGAGGCTGCGTTTCTTCTTCGCACGCTTTGGGCCTCTTAGGCGGGTCGCGTGCCCACGGCTGGACGCAGCTCGAAGCACTGGTCGGGATGGCGTCGCGTCCTGGAGGGGCAAGGATGCCGACCCGGGATGCGATCGCCGGAGGCTCGCAGCGGGCACCGGCACCAACATGTCCCAGCCACGCGCAGAGGCGGGTAGGGAGAGGGGTGAAGCCTTATAAGCCTTCTTAGAAGCACTCGCGATTCTTGGAAGGCGCGGGCCTTGTCTGTAGATGTAGGGCCCGCCCTCTTCCAAGAAGCAGCCTCCTCCTAAGAAGCTATCCCCCCTCCCCCTGCCCCTTTGTGCGCGCCGCCCCATGTCGGCCGTCGCCTCCACCGACGGGGGGAAGGAGACCCCCGGGTCTCGGCCACATTGAGTGGCCTTCGGCCCATCCCGCCACCGCGCCTGGCTTGTGGGTATAGAGCCTAACTATTGGATGTTCGTTGGGATCTCGTGGGGGACCTCGGGGGCCTCTTGCAGACAGTTTTCGGGCCCGTCGGGGGCCGTTCTGGGGCCCCTGTCGGGCCTCTTGGGGGCCTCTTGGGGCCCCTTGGGGGCCTGCGGCACCTGCGCTCGCCAGCTCTACCTCGGCGCCCGCCGAAGCATCGATCGAGGAGGAGGAGGAGGAGGAGGGGGAGGAGGAGGAGGAGGAGGAGGAGGAGGAGGAGGAGGAGGAGGAGGAGGAGGATGGCCGTGGTCGGCGTCGCGGGGGAGCGCGCCGATGCCAGCCGGGCCTGGGGCCCTGCGGGATCGGGCCCGCCGCCCTCGCGCTCCCCGCTCTCGCCGCGCTGACCGCCGGCGTCGAGAGTTCGGGCCAGCGTAAGAGGTCGGAGGAGGAGGAGGAGGAGGAGGAGGAGGAGGAGGAGGAGGAGGAAAAGGCGGAGGAGGCGGAAAAGGAGACGGAGGAGGAGGAGAAAGAGGAGGAGGAGGAGGAGGAGGAGGAGGAGGAGGAGGAGAAGAAAGAGAAGGTCCCCGATGGCCTCCGACGGAAACCGAGGGCCGCCGAAGGCGACGACCACGGCGAATGGTGATTATGATGTTGATGATGATGATGATGATGATGATGATGATGATGATGATGATGATGATGATGGTTATGGTGCTGATGCTGATGCTGATGCAGATTCCGATGCTGATGTTGCTGCTGCTACTGCTGATGATGATGATGATGATGATGATTAGGATGATGATGACGTTGATCATGATGATGCTGATGTAAGCTGCTGAGGATGCTGATGATGAGGATGACGATGCTAAGGTTGATGATGGTGATGATGGTGATGATGCTGGTACTGATGACGCTGATGATGGTGATGATGCTGATGCTAATGATGCTAAATGTGATCCTTGATGGCGGACGACGACGATGATGATGCTGGTGATGATGCTGCTGATGATGATGATGATGAGTTTGATGTTGGTGTTGATGTTGCAGTTGCTGTTAATGCGGTTTCTGGTGATGATGTTTCTGCTGCTGCTGCTGCTGATGTTGCTGCTTCTGATGATGATGATGATGACGATGATGATGATGATGATGATGCTGATGATGCTTATGACGATGATGACGATGATGCTGATGGTGATGATGATGATGGTGGTGGTGGTGATGGTGATGATGCTGATGATGCTGATGATGCTGATGATGCTGCTGATGATGATGATGGTGATGATGATGCTGATGCTGATGCTGATGATGCTGATGATGATGAGGAGGAGGAGGAGGAGGAAGAGGAGGAGGAGGAAGAGGAGGAGGAGGAGGAAGAGGAGGGGGGAGGAGGAGGAGGAGGAGGAGGAGGAGAGGAGTGGGGAGGAAAAGTTACCCTATACCGCTACACTTTAGCCGCTTTTCTCTTTCGGGGCCTTCCGAGAGGCCCTTGCCACCGCCGGGTTCGCCTGGAAATCCTGCTCAGAACGCACCCCGGGAGAGATCTTGGGAGTTCGTGCGAGCTTAACAGATGCTCCCACGGTGGGACCGAGGCATAAGATCGAGGTCGGTTCGGGGAGGGTACCCTGTTGTTTTTCGTGCATGTGGGATGTTCTCGTGCATGCTGAGGGAGGGGGCCCTCGTATGTTCTTCGGTTTGGCCGGCGGCGGGTTTCATGTTCTTGAGGGATGCTATTTTGTCCTTTGACTCGCAGGATTTGAAAGCACGAACTCGTCCAGCTTGCTCTTCGCATGCCTGCACCAGCCGCGGGCTTCCAACCAGTTGCTCTCGCAGCGACCTTGCCACTCTCAGCCTCTTGAATCCTCCTCCTCCACCTCCGCCCCCTGTCATCCTCCTGGTCCAGCTCCTCCGCCTCTTCCTCCTCGGCATCCGCTTCTTCATGCTGCTGCTCCTTTTCATCCTCCAGATTCCCCCCGCTGCCCTCTTCCTGCTCCTCACCCTCCTCTTCCCGCCAAACCCGCTTCCTCCTTCTCCTCCTACTCTTCTCGCGCCCCACCTCCTTCCCCCTCCTCTCCCCGACTTCCCCCATGCCCTATTCCCGCAGTTCCTCTCTCACCTCTGTCTCTCCTCCCCTCCCTTCTCCTCCTCCTCATCTGCCTCCTCCTCTGCCTCCCCCTCCTCCTCCTCTTCCTTCTCCTCCTACTCTTCCATTGCCTTTCCTTATCGATGGCTCCTCCCTCTCGCACCTCGAGGCCGGTCGAAATGGTGGGCAGGGCGTTTCGCCTGAGACTTCTGCATCATTCATGATCCTAGAGCTAAGGGTTGGCAATAGGTTCGCAAAAGAAGGGCGGGTGGTTTTCAACATATGACTCTCGCCCTAGCGCCGCGCACATTCGTTAAACAAAACATGCAAGAGTTTCACGGATTGAAGGCGGGGGCCGTTTTCAGAATGTGGTTCTCAGCATGGCGCCGCACACATCCGTTTCGGATTAAGAGAGTACCGTGATCCGCATGTGTTTTTTGCGCTAGCGCCGCGCACATCCGTTATCAACAATTGCAAGAGCTTCACGGATTGAGGGCGGGCCGTTTTCACAATGCGGTTCTCGCCTTAGGACCGCGCGCATTTGCTTTAACACATTGCAGGTTTCACGGGTTAATGGCGGGTCGTTTTCAAAATGTGGTTCTCGTTGCAGCGCCGCGCACATTCGTTTTGAACATTTGCAGGAATTTCAGTGGTTCCCTTGGGTAACGTACCAGAAATTGGCGTTTTGGAGCGGTTCAGGATTGTCGTTCCGCAACAGTTACGCTGACTCGCGGTGTTGAAATCCCAGGAATGGCGCTCTGGCGCGATTCAGGGTCTTCAAGACGCTCAGCCAGGTTAACTCGTGGCGTTGGACGGTCGTCCGCCTACGGGGCCAGCCTTTCATTGGAGATAAACCCTTGTAGGGGCCTATGAGGAGGGAGCTTGGGGAGAGGGTAGATTCCGACATCGTTGGTGAGCCTTGGATTCACATTGGTCTTCTTCCTCCTCCTCCTCCTCGTCCTCCTCCTCCTCCTCGTCCTCCTCCCCCTCAAAGAGGCCGACGAGGCCGACGCGCGCGCCCGCAACGCGCGGGTGCACGCCATGCTTGCTGACGGCACCAGGTCGGCCGCGCTTGTCGTCGTCGTCGTCGTCGTCGTCGGTGTCGTCGTCGTCGTCGTCGCCGTCGTTGTCGTCGTCGTCGTCGTCAGGGTCGCCGCCGCCGCCGTCGTTGTCGTCGTCGTCGTTGTCGTCGTCGTCATTGTCAGCGTCGCCGCCGTCGTCGTCGTCGTCGTCAGCGTCAGCGTCAGCGTCGTCGTCGTCGTCAGCGCCGCCGCCGCCGTCGCCGTCGTCGTTGTCATCGTCTGCGTCAGCGTCAGCGTCGTCGTCGCGGCCGCCGCCGCCGCCGCCGCCGTTGCCGCCGCCGTCGTCGTCGTCGTCGTCGTCGTCGTCGTCGTCGTCGTCGTCGTCGTCGTCGTCATCTGCGTCATCGTCGTCGTCAGCTTCGCCGCCGTCGTTGTGGAGGAGTTTCAAGGATCGAAGTTATTGCGTTGAGGGTTTTTGACGTTGTTGGGCCTCGTTGGGGTTCTGCGAGGTGGCTGGTGGCCACGGCTGTGTCCGCTTCGGAACCTTGGCCAGAGCAGACGCTTGGACAGGTTTCGGGGTCACCGCCGTCGTCGTCATCGCCGCTGTCGTCAACGAAGTTGTCGTGGCCGTCGGACTCGAACGAGGACTTCGTTTTCTTCTCCTCCTCCTCCTCCCTCTCCTCCCCCCATTGTCCTTCGTGTCCTCCTCCTCCTCCTCCCTCTGCTCTGACTCCCCACTCCCTCCCGATGATGATAATGATGATAATGACGATGATGATGATGATGATGATGATGATGATGATGAGGAAGAGGAGGAGGATGAGGATGAGGATGAGGACGAGGACGAGGATGAGGATGATGATGATGATGCTGATGATGCTGATGATGATGATGATGATGATGGTGATGATGATGATGATGAAATAGAGGATGAGGATGAGGATGAGGATGATGGTGAAGATAATGGTGGTGGTGATGATGATGATGGTGATGATGAGGATGAGGATGTGGATGCGGATGAGGATGAGGGTGATGATGATGCTGATGAGGATGATGATGCTGATTTAGATGATGATGAGGAGGAGGAGGATGACGATGAGGAGGAGGAGGAGGAGGAGGTGGAGGAGGAGGAGGAGGCGGAGAGGGAGGAGGAGGAGGAGGAGGAGACGAGCAGCGCGGCGACAGCGCTGGCGCGAGTGCTCACGGTAAATAATTCTCTGTTGTTTCTTGGAACCTCCGATGGCGGAGTGCATTCAGGGTCCAACGGGTCTACGGTGACAGGCATTGGAGCACGCGCCGCAACGGGATGAGCTTGTCGTGGTCCATGTGGAAGTGTGAGTTCGTCGTCTCGGTCGATGATTCAGCCAGCGCGCAATGCGTGAACACACTTGCAGATCCCGACGGCCTGTCGATCGGCCTTCAGCCGCTTCGACGATCGGGCGATGATATTCGCGTCGTTGCTCAGGAGGAGCGTTGCAACAGGGTGTTAGCCCTCGTAGCATATCAGGCTGCTTCTCTTGGAAGGGGCACCAGAAATTGTACCGATGGCAACCGCGCATTTCGAGACTTCGCTGTGCCGTGTCTATTTTCGATGGCTGTGCCGTGTGATGCGGCCAGTCTGGCGGTTTTGTCGAGTGCGACCGCGGTCCGACGTAGAACATATTTTCAGTAGTCAGGGTGGAGCTCCATTTTGCGACGCTGGGAGTCTGCGATCAACTGTAGATATTCTTTCTTTTCTCTGGCCAAAAGCTTGCAAGCGACGCGCGTCGCCGTGTAGTCGGCAGGCACGCGCCGTGCCCTCGGTGCCCCAGCGAGCTGGCGGGGTGCGTGCACTCTTCGCACAGTTGGCCCCCCCATCGCTGGCCGGTCGTTTCTCCAGTGCACGCTGTGGGGCAGCAGCGCCCTGGCGATTCACAGTCCTCGAGAAAGCGCAGTCATCGTCGCCACGTGGCTGTGACGAAAGGAGAACTATCGTATCGTAGATGCAGCGGGCACGAGGGTTAAGAACTATCCTAGCCTTGGAAGGGTACCCCGCGCACACCGCGCGCCAGGGAGGGGGTTCCAGCGCCGATGCGAGAAATCCGCGCGGAGCTCCGAAGGTGCATGCGCGTACAGTTGTTTGTTTCTCTGGTGAGCGTGAGCGCCGCCGCGCGGAGAGGCTCGACCCAGAGCTCGGGGGGGAGAGACGGAGTAGCAACCGCACCGCGCCGCTGGGGGGCCGTCGGCGTGCTGCCCCCTGGCTTCCGTCCCGAGGCCTGGTGCTCCTCCAGCGGCAACGCGCTGATCGTCTCCCCGCGGCGGCGTGTGGTTGACACCGTCGCCTGATCTCCGCCGATGCTCGGCGGGGCCCTTTGCCTCCTCCCCCCCCTCCTCCTCCTCCGGCCGTCCTGCGCTTGTTCCACCCGCCCTGGTGCGCCCAGAGTCCGGGGCGCGGCCCGTCGGCTCTCCACAGTCGCGCTGGCGCCCGCGGCGCACAAAAAGTTACCGACGCGGTGTTCCCTCCTCCGTTGGACGCTGTACGCAAAGAAGCGCCGCGCCGCGCGGAAGTCCCCGACCCGGAGATTCCGGCCGCCTGGTCTGGGCCTCCTGGCCGGGGGCATGAGTAGTAGCAGGCGGGTCGCAGGAACGCGCCGCAGCACCGGTGCATCGGCGATGCGGCTCGATGTAGACCTTCCTTTTCTCCACGTCGGCGTCGCCGATACGTCGCCGACGTCGCTGATACATCGCCGATGCGTCGGTGATGCATCGACGACGCGACGCGATCCTCCGACCCCATCGTTTCTCCTTTCTAACCCCATCTGGGAGGCTTCTAGCGGAGGATTCCCCGAGCCGTGCGGATTCTTGGAGGGCCCGTTGGCCTGGAACTTGGCACAGGTGCCAGTCATGGCCCTAACACGACGCCCGGGTCTGGGGTTCGTGCGCGCGTTGGGCGCAGAGAGTGCGGGGAGCAGGAAGAGGAGCAGGGAGAGGAGCAGGAAGAGGGGGAGAAAGAAGAGGAGGGAGAGGAGTAAGAAGGGAAGTGGGAAGAGGAGTAGGGAGATTAGCAGAAGTAAGAGCAGGAATAGTAGTATGGAGATCATGAGCACGGCAACCAAGACAAACAGCGAAAGGAATGAGGAGCCCACAGCGTCTCTCACTTCTGCCGGCGCTGCAGGCCCCACGAGGGCGATCTCACCTTTGGCGACAGCGGCGAAGACGCGCGATGGCCCCCATCGAGGCCGAGCCCTCATTGGCCGCATCTTCTCTTTCTCTCGTTTTCTAAAGGCCTGAATCTCTGTATCCTTAAACCGACCCCTATCCCCATCCCCATCCAGAGCCCCGCCATCTCAGCACCCCAGTTGTGGATATACCTTTCGAAATCCGAAGGAAACGGCCCACATCCCCGTCCAGGCGGTGAATCGGCGTGTGGGGCACAGGCCACGCCCGTGGGGATAGGAGTCGGTGAAACGATGCTCACAATCACATGCCGGACGGCCAGATGCTTACTGCATATTGCAAGTGTGAGTTTCTCTCCGAGTGTTCTACCGTTTCTCCTGCAGAACGATCGATTCTTCTTTGCTCCTGCTCTTCTGCTCCCTGCTCCCTCCATCCTTGCCGGCTGGCCCGCTCGCTGGCCAGCTGACCGACACAGAGCGATATACATTATATATATATATATACACGGGGATAAAAAACAGAAAGGGTTCGCCCCCTGCCGCCGGCTCCTTCTATATCATAATGGGAAATAACAGGGTCGCGTCGGTGCGTCTCGGCGCTGCCTTTGCGAGTCTGGGAACAGCATGCGGGGGCGGATAGGAATCATCAGCGCATATTGAAACGTTGGCGTTATCGAAGACGCCTATGGCCATATGGCGAATCCCCGCCGCCCCCTGCCACTGGAAGCGCCTATGTGGCCAACAGCTGGGCTAGAGCTTGGCCAAGCTATCGGGCCAGTTGTTCCCGGAGTCGGTTTGGAAAGCTTTCGGGGAACGCGTGGGGGAGCAACCAGAAGAGGGTCAGGAGAGGGAGGAAGATGATGATTAGGAGGAGGAGGAGGACGAGGAGGAGGAGGATGAGGATGATGGGGAATGAGGAGGAGTAGGAGGAGGAGACTTCTTGGGAACCGTCTTGCGAGGCGTCTTGGGAGGCCTCTGCGGAGCTTCCTGGGGGCCCTTTGGAGGCCTCTTGGGAGCCTCCCTGGGCCTCTAGGGGGCTTCTTGGGGCCCTCTTTTGCCGTCTGAGGGCGTTCCAGACCCATCTGACACCGTCGGAAGCCGTCTTGGGGGCCTCTCTGAACCGACTTGGGGCTCGCTTGGGGCGCTTCAGGGCCGTCTTGGAGAGTGTCGTGGACGTCTTGGAGGTCGCCGTCTTGGGGGCCTCTTGGGACGTCATGCGGCCATCTTGGAGGCCTCTTGGCCGATCTAGGGGCGACCTTGGCGACCTCTTGCGCCGTCTTGGGCAGTCGGAAGGCCGACAAGGCGCAAATGCCCAAATCTTTCGAAAACATAAGGGTAATCAATGATTTGGGCCTCTTCTGGCCTTCATGGAGGAACTCTTGGAGGCCTCTTGGGCCGTCAGGGAGGCCTCTTGGCGGCCTCTTGGGCCATCTTGAGGCCATCTTAGGCCGTCTTGGGTGCAGCTTGGGCCGTCTTGAATGCATCCTGGGGCCATCTCAGCTGTCTTGGAGGCCATTTTGGCCATCTCGGAGGCCTGTTGGGGCCCTCTGGGGGCCGTCTTGGGGGCCTCTTGGCCGTCATGGGGCCATTTTGGAGGCCCCGTGGGCGATCTTGGGGCGATCTTGGGGCCCTCTTGGGCCGTCTTGAGCCGTCGGAATGTCGAAAAAGAGCAAATGCCAAAATCATGAAAGCCGCGATTCGGTTCGGGTCGGCTCGGTTCGATGCGCGCCTGGTTCAGTTCGTCCGGTTCGGCTCGCGTGGCAGACCGGTTCGGTTCGACCGGTTCGGTTCGCGTCGCAGACCGGTCCGGTTCGGCCGGTTCGGTTCGCCCAGTTCGCTTCGGCCGGTTCGGTTTGTTTTTTCCGACCGGGCCTGTTCGGCCGATTTGGTTCGGCCGGTTCGAGTCGATGCAGACACGGTCGTCTTAGAGTTCCGCACACCGGTTGGTTCGTTTGCGTCGCCGTCGCTTGGAATCGGTCGGTTCGGTCGGTTCGGTCAATGCGGAGCCCCTGCGTCGTCGCCTTCTCGTCGATTGCTTCGGTTGTTTCGGTTGCTTCGGTTGCTTCGATTGCTTCGGTTTCGCCGCCACTCGCTCCTCTGTGTCATCACCCTTATCGTCCTGCGGGTCATCGTGCCTGCTCCTCTTCCTCCTCCTTCTCCTCCTTCTCCTCCTCCCCGCCGCCCTTCTCACTCATTACGTGTGATCCTTCATCCTTCATCCCTCTGTCGCTATCCTCAGCAGCAGCTTCGCTGCCAACGGATTTGCGCCGATCCGACTCCGTTGATCCTTTCCCGTTGAACAGAGGAGGAGGAGGAAGAGGAGGAGGAAGAGGGAGGAAGAGGAGGAGGAGGAGGAGAAAGGAGGGAGGAGGAGGAGGAGGAAAGGGAGGAGGGAGGAGGGAGGAGGGAGGAATAAACAATGAGGAGGGCGGAAGGTGGACCCGACGTCGTCGGGCGCTGAAGGGACCCCTGCACTTCTCGACCCCTTTCCCCGTGGATGTTTCCATGTTTTCTTCCGTGGCCCCGGGATCCGGAAACGGCCTCCCGAGGCCGCCGCCGCCCCGTCGTCGTCGTCGCGTTGCTGCCGCGCTGCTGCCGCGCTGCTGCGGCCTCTTGGCTCCGCGGCCAGCCCCGACGGGGCCGTGACAAGAGCCCCGACAGGACTTCTTGCACCGCAGGTGCTGCGGAGTGCGTTCGAGGCCCCTCAACACTGGCACGGGCCCCCCCCGAACCGGCGCAAGGAGCTGGGGACGCGACCCCGACACACACACACACACACACACACACACACACACACACACACACACACACACACACACACACACACACACACACACACACACACACACACACACACACACACACACACACACACACACACACACACCACACACACACACACACACACACACACACACACACACACACACACACACACACACACACACACACACACACACACACACACACACACACACACACACACACACACACACACACACACACACGCACACAACACACACACACACACACACACACACACACACACACACACACACACACACACACACACACACACACACACACACACACACACACACACACACACACACACACACACACACACACACACACACACACACACACACACACAAAAAAAGGTTCAGTTTGCGATTGAGTTTTCCTTGTGGCGACCTCGAAACAGAAAGTCCAGGGCGGCCTGGCGCCCCCCCCCCCGCCTGTGGCCCTGGGAAAACAGTTTCTTGGAGCTCGACAAATCGATTCCGTTGTGCTCAGGATTCGGGGGCCGCTCGAGGAGAGTCTTGGCCCGTGTGGGTTCGGATGGGCCCGAAAAACATTTTCCCCGCGCGCGAAAAATCGATTTCTTGTCCGAGCTGGTTCTGGTGACGTCATTTGGGCCGCAGGTGCTGCGGGTTGCGTTTGGGCACCCCCAAACTGGCGTCGGACCTCCCGGGGCCGCCCTCCCCGATCAGGCGCAAGGGGCGGGGGAACCGCGACCCCGACATACCCCCAAAAAGCTTCAGTTTGCGATGAAGTTTTTTGGAGGGCGACCTCGAAACATAAAGTCCAGGGCGGCCTGGCGCCCCCCTGACACTGGCCCCGAGAAAACGATTTTCCGGAGCTCGAAAAATCGATTCCGGCGCGCTCAGGATTCGGGGGCTTCTTGAGGGGAGTCTTGGCCGGTGGGGTCGGAGGGGCCCGAAAATCAATTTTCCGGAGCGCGAAAATCAATTTCTCGTCCGGGCTTGTTCTGATCCACGCGTTTGGCATCGGACCCCCCGATTCGGTGTTCGTCCGGTTCGGTTCCGCCGGTTCGGTTCGGCCGGTTCGGTTCGCCTGGTTTGGTTCGGTTCGGCCGGCTCGGTTCGGCGGGTTCGGTTCGTACCGCCGGCCTGTTCGGTTCGGCCAGTTTGGTTTGGCAGGCCGGTTCGGTTCGGCCGGTTCGGTTCCAGACTTGGTTCTCGGTTCTCGGTTTGGTTCGTGGTCATCGTGCAAAGTTGTGCCAAAACCCCCAAATAATATATGATTTTGATATCTTCGGGTCCTTCTGGGGGACCTATTGGAGGCCTCTTGGGCCGTCAGGGAGGCCTCTTAGGGGCCTCTTGGGCCGTCTTGGGCCATCTTGAGGCCATCTTAGGCCGTCTTGGGTGCATTTTGGGCTGTCTTGAAGGCATATTGGGGCCATTTTACCGTCCGTCTTGGAGGCCATTTTGGCCGTCTCGGAGGCCTCTTGGGGCCCTCTTGGGGCCGTCTTGGGGGCCTCTTGGCCCGTCATGGGGCCATATTGGAGGCCTTGTGGGCGATCTTGGGGGCCTCTTGGGCCGTCTTGAGCCGTCGAAATGCAGCAAAACACAAATACCAAAATCCGTCGAAAACCTTTGGGACATCAGAAATGATGGTCTCTTCGTGTCCTCCTGGCGGACCTATTGGATGCCTCTTGGGCCGTCTTGGGCCGTCTTGGAGGCCTCTGGGGCTGTCTTGGGCCGTCTGAGAGGTTTCTTGTGCGAACTTGAAGGCTTCTTAGACTCCTGGGCCGTCTTGGATGCCATCTTGGACCACCTTGGGCGAACCTGGAGGCCATCTTGGAAGCCATCTTGGAGCCATCTGGAGCGGGAAAAACTTTTGGAACCATCCTTTCCTGGCCATCCAGGGCCCTCTTGCGGGCGGGGCCGAAACCCCAGGGGGAGTTCATTTGCAAAAGAACCAAAACCAAGCCGGGCACCCATGTGATGAATCAACAGGGGGCGGCGGATCCTAGAGGCCTCCGGCCCATCCCGCCACCGTGCCTGGGTTGTGGGTCCGAGGCCTTTTGTATATGTGTATATGTGTTGGGTGTCGTGGGGAGCTCGGGACCCTCTTGGAGGCGGTTTGGGCGCCTCTTGGGGGCCTCTTGGGGCCTCGTGGGGTTCTGTTGGGCTTCTTGGAGGCCTCTTGGGCGCGTCCTGGGCGCTTTTTGGGGCCTCAGGAGATCGTGGCCTCGGGGGCGCGAGCGTGGCGTAATTACAGGGGATCGCGGCCTCGGGGGCGTGAATGTGGTGCAATTTACAGGGGAGCGTGGCCCCAGAAACGCGAATGTGGCGTAATTTAGAAGGAGTCGTGGCCTCAGAGGCGTGAGTACGGTGTTGATTACGAGGGATCGTGGCCTCGGGGACGCGAGCACAGCATAATTTACGAATGATCTTGGCCTCGGGGGCCGTAATTTACGATGGGTTATTGTGTCGGGAACGCGGATCTCACGTATTTTTAGTGTCCCGCGGCCCCGCATAAATTCTGAGGATTGATTCGGGGGTGCAAACAAAAATGGTTTTATCCCCCCCCTCTCGCGTGGACAGTAACAGTTTATAGTAAGAACAAAGGAGCAATATTGTAACATAGGAAACTGGAACTGGTGCAGGGAGCAGCGAACTCAATCCTCGCAGCCAGATGGCCCCGCAAGGGGGCCAGTCGAGAGATACATATTCATGTATTATATACGTGTGTATATATATGTATATATATATATATACTCGAGAGAGAGAGAGAGAGACAAAAAAGAAAGAGACGGATAGAGAAAGAGAGAGAGAGAGAAAGAGAGAGAGAGACCGAGAGATGCAGATACTGACAGAGATGCAATACAGGAATCCTGGGATCTAGCATGGAGGCTCCTAGTGACGAGTTCCAAGCCCATGTGGGACCAGACGCCAGACCGATCCACGGTGTCTGCAGGTTTCAGTCTTGTGGTCCAGCCACCCTAGTGGTGTAGACCGCGTGTCGACCGCACCGCCACAGCGTGGTGGTGCGGTCGACACGCGGTCTCCACCAGGGTACGCCGTGCTCCCGAGCTTGCGAGGTCGACCGACCGATCGTGGGACAGAGTGCACATCGACCCGCCCGCCGACCGAGCGAGCGGCCTCCCGGGCGTGACCGTGGGGTGCTGCTGGCCGGCCAGAGTGGCCGCGACGGCGCCCCGCGGCCGCGGCCAGGTCCACCGCAGGGCCGCGACGATGACCGGGAGCCGCGCCGCCTCGCGGCCCGGGCCACGCAGCTGCCCTTCTTGTGGCCAGGCAGGCCCGAGACGTTGATGGACCTGTTTTCCACCACCACCACCACCATAAGTTGGAGGGGGGAAGAAGGTGGAGGAGGAGGAGGAGGAAGAGGAGAAGAGGAGGAGGAGGAGGAGGAGGAGGAGGAGGAGGAGGAGGAGGAGACCCTCCCCCTCCCACTCATGGTGGTGGTGGTGGGAAACAAGCCCATCAAGACGTGGCCACGTCGCTCCAGAGCGGTCCGGCACGCTCTGCAGTGGCCGCGGCGCCCGACGGATGCCCCGGGCCTCCGCTGGCTCTCGGAGAGTGCCGAGGCATCCCAGCCCGGCCTCGTCCCGTCTCCTGCCCCGAGTCCTGCGGGCTCGGTTTGAGCGCTCGCGGGCGTTTCGCATGCCGGTGCGGCCCCGCGTGCGCCACGCGGGCCGATCTTGCCGCCGCCCCGCTCCCGCGAGCCCAAGCACCTGAGGGACACGGGCGCGGGACCGCCTGCAGGGCTGCGCCCCCAGTCATCCGAGGTCTTGATCTTTCTCAGTGCGGGGTCTGGGGAAGCTGGGAGTCCCGAGCCCCAGGGCCGATTTGCATCTTGAGCTGTCTTTTGATGGCCCGGGGCCCGGCTGAAGAAGCGGCCAGACGTTTACCGCCGTGTCTTTTTCGCTTGGACGCGAGCATGTCTAGGTCCTGGTCCTTGCCCTGCCCTGGTCGGGCGGGGCTAGGACGAGGATCAATCCGATCCAGAGCTGTCCTGAACGCGCTCAGAACGTTCTGGGACGGCCGCGGTGCCCGATACATCCTTCAGACTCGCCGGTTCTCAGAGATTTCCGGTGTATCCTTGTCCGAATGTGTCCTCGTTCTGGCTTCGTCCTACTTGGGTCTCCGTCGCCCCAGGCCGCCGCGGCGCAGCGCGAGGAAGCGCGAGCCCGCGAGGCCCGGGCGGAGAGTATCAGCGAGGGGACCTCGCCGCGGCTGCGCCAGTCGGGGCGCGTGGCCCCGGCCGCGGGGCTGCGCCGCGCCAGGGGGGTCCTCTCCGCCTGGGGTGGGGCAGAAGCGCCGTGGCAGCAGAAGCCCGACGCTGCATGCACCAAGAGGTCCGACGCATTGACAAAAATCAAGGCGGAGGTTTTTCGCAATCTTCGGCCTCTAGGGGCCCTCGCCGGGCCCCGGGACCGTCAAAGAACGACTCAGGATGAAAAACTTGTCCTGGGAAATAGGTCGAGACTTCCGGGGTCCCCGTATTGAAAAAAACACGACATCGGATCTTTTGGTATCTAGGCCTCCCAAATCGGGTCCGAGTCGATGGGGTCGAACGATTGCTTCGCATCGCCGATGCATCGGCGATGCGATTCGATGTGGAGCCCGATTCTCTCCACGCCGGCGTCGCCATGTATCGCCTATGCATCGCGCCGATGCTTCGGCGGTGTATTGGCGATGCGGCGCGATCCTCCGACCCCATCTGCTCGGATCCCATTTCGGAGGCCTCTGGAATGGGCACTGTCTTCGAGGATCGAAGGAGTTGGCATCTCTTCGTCGGCGGAGGGTTGGCGGAAGCCGGCGGAAGTGAGACGATCGAGGGCGGCTACGTCGGCGGAAGGCTGGTGGAAGCTGGCGGAAGTAAAAGATGCGCTCCCCAAGAGATGGCACCGTTGTTTGGTTCATGGTTTCTGGAACCCGCCCGCCACATGTGCGCCTACACTCGTGGCGGACGAAAGGGGGGGATTGGGAAAGGGGGGGTTACGAAATTTGCTGCATGCAGCTGGTTTCGGCCCCACCGAGGGGCCCATTCCTCGATACATAGCCGCCTCTGGGGCCGGGAGGCGCCGGGAAAATCAGCTACGTGAGCTGATTCTCACCCCCCCCTTTGCTATCCCCCCCTTTCGCCCGACCCGATACACAGCTGCAGGCCTCCTCCCGAAAGCCACCAGGCCACGAGACGGATCGACGTCGGGGCGCAAGCGCCCACATGGACTTCACCCTGCAGGCCCTCCGGCCTCAGAGGATGTTCGGGCCCCCCCCGGGGGCGCCCTGCGCGCGCGCGGAGGCGGGATGCCCGTCGGAGGCCCCCTGCGCAGCGGGAGAGCCGACGACGGCGACGACGACGACGACGACGACGACCACGACGACAACACAACGACGACGACGACGACGACGACGACGACGACGGCGACGACGTCGACGCAACCTCGTCGCTGGGCCTTCGGGGGCTTCTCGCGCGCCCTTCGGCGTGGGCCCTCGGCGCGCGGCCTCCTCGAGGCCCTCGATGCCCGTGGCCGCTCGGCGCTGTAGAGGGCCCCGCGCGCTCCCCCCACTCGCGCTGGAGCACGGGGCCCGTCGTGCTGCGGCCTTCCGCGTATACGTCTTGGAACGGCTGCTGCCGATGCCGACCTATTGACGACGGACGGGCGGGCGGGCGGAAGGGCGGACGGGCGGACGGGCGGACGACGGACGACGGACGACGGCGACGGCGACGACGACGACGACGACGACGACGACGGCGGCGACGGCGGCGGCGACGGCGACGGCGACGGCGACGACGGCGGCGACGACGGACGACGGCGATCCTCGAACTGCGGCGGTGGGCCTTCGGAGGCTTCTCGCGGGCCCTGGGCCTGGGCCCCATGGCGCGCGGCCGCACGGGCTGCCGAGGCGTCTCGAGGCCCGCGCGGGCTGCGCCCTCCTGCGTGCGAGCGGACGGACGGACGGGCGGGCGGGCGGCGCGGAGACGACGGACGGCGGCGAACGGCTGACGGACGGCGGCGGGCGACGGACGGCGGCGGCGTCGGCGCCGCCCGCGCAGGCGCCAGGAGCACGGCGAGGGCCTGGAGACGCATGGTGCCGCGTGGTCGGCGCAGGAGCGGTCCATGCGGGAGCACGAGCGGACCGCCGCCCGCCGCCGCGGGGGGCCGTCGGGGGCGCCTGCGCGCCAGCGGCTGCGCCGGCGGCTGCGCCTGCGTGCGCGCGCGCACGCCTGCGCCCCCGCATGCGCCCCCGCACGTGGGCCTTGAGAGGCCGTCGGAATGCCCCCTGACTTACTCGGGTTCTCCGTTGGCTCAGAGATGGGGTCCTGAGGGACAGGGTCCCAAGGATAGGACGGGATCCAAGGCTAGAATCACACTGCTTGAGGCACCTCGTCCTTTGGACCCCACCCCTGAGGAACCCATCTGAAAATCACCACGCTTAGTAACCGTTAGTCGTTCTTACGACCGCCTCCCAGGAGTTGCTTCCTAACTCCTTCCCCACTCCTCCCCGCCTAGAGTTACCCCCCTGAGCCGGACCGCCCTGAGCCGGTCCCGCAGCTGTATGTTCCCCCCCGCCTGAGCAGGTCCCCCCATAATCGTTTTTCCCCCTTCACCGCTCCCCACAGGACGATCGTAGACCTCGTCGACAGCCTGGGACTCGCGGAGCAGTGGGGCGCAGACCAGGAGGCCGCCGCCGCCGCCGCCGCCGCCGCCGTCGTCGTCGTCGTCGTCGTCGTCGTCGTCGTCGTCGTCGTCGTCGTCGTCGTCGGCATCGTCGTCGGCGTCGTCGTCGTCGGCGTCGTCGACGTCGTCGTTGTCTCTTCCTTTTTCCTCTCCTCTTCCTCCGCCTCCTCCTCCTTCTTGTCCTCCCCCTCCTCCTCTCTCCTCTTCCCCTCCCGGCGAGTTGCCTTGTTTCGGGCCCCCAGACCCTCACGGATCGATCCGCCTCGTCCCCCGCCCTCTCTCGCTTGCCTCCGCGGGGGAGAGTGTATGGGCTTTCGCCAAGCACCTCAGGCCCTCTTGGACGCTGCTGACTGAGAGGCTCGCGCCTCGTAGGCCTCCCCACGGCGCCCTCGCCCGCACGAGCTGGCTGCGGCGCCAGCCCTGGGAGATCATAAGCGCAAATCCCCACCCCCACCTCCCCCCCCTCCGCCTCCCTCGCCCTCCGCCTCCATCGCCCCCCCCCTTTCCCTCCGCCTCCGCGTCCATCGTCCTCCCTCGACCTCCGCCTCCGCCTTCCTTGCCCTCCCTCCGCCTCCGCCTCCCTCTAGGCCGCCTCCCGAGCCCTCGAGGCCACACCTCCATTTGGGTATGCAACCCCTGGCAGGTTCATTCCGAATCGGCGCTGGTATATCCCTGATCGGAAACGGCCCGAATCTGGCTTAATCTCGTGTCGTCCGGCACAGTCCCTCTTACTCCGGCGTAGTCCCAGGCTGAATCCGGCTCAACCCTGTGTTTAATCTGGCCTACATCTGACTCAACGGCCTCTTAATCTGGCTCCATAGCACTTAGTCGTTCTGGCGAAGACCTTCCATGAGGTGCTTCCTGTCTTCACCCCTCCCGCCTCCCTCGCTCCTCCCTTCCTCCCCAGACCCCCCCGAAAGGTCTCGACCCACTCCCCATGACCGGTTTCCCATCCTGAGCCGTTGTTTGACCGTCCCGAGGCCCGGTAGGGGCCCACAGAGGCCGAAAACAGCGACAAATTTCCCGCTGTGACTTTTTCATGACTCGAGGGGGTCTGAGTCCTCCAGGCCGCCGCCGCATAGCAGCGGGGCGCTCGCAGCCCGTGTGCGCGCTGGGCCACCACCCGCCGCCCGCGCGAGGGCAACCTCCTCCGCCTCCCCGTCCCTCCCTTCTGGCTTCCAGGCCACCCGCGGGGTCGCGGATCCGTCCTCCCTCTCGCAGACAAGAAGCACAAGCTTCTCGCCGATCGGCTTCATCATGCTGTGGTTCACCCTTCTCCTGTTCAGAATGCTGGGGAGCTCTGTCTGCGCGATCTCCTCGAGGGCAAGGAAGGAGCTCTCACCATCGATTACGGAGAAGGTGTCCTTGGACTGCTCGCCACAGAATATGAGTTTTCCCCCGACGACATCAAGCAGCTCGAGCGGCGCAAGAAGAAGTTCGAGGCCAGTGTCGCTGCCGTTACCAAGCAGTTGTTCGCTAAGGTCCAGGAGTCGGTTGATAAGATCAAGGCCTCCCATCGAGTGCACATGGCCAAGTTGCACAAGCGTAGGCCTGAAGATCCTGACGGCCCGCCTGCAGAGAAATCTGCTCGCGCAGCAGGAGATTCAACAGTTGTACACCCTGGAGAACGTGATGGTGCTGCCGCCGCCTCCGACGGAGGAGCAGCGGCCGCCAGCGGCGCAGCAGGCTCCCAGGAGGGGGCCAGCGCCAGCGGGGCGGCCCCGCTCGTCGACGTGCGGCTGCTCGCCCAGCAGGTCCTCGGCAGCTGATCCTCAGCCTCAATACGCACCCCCCGCCGTCTCCTGAGGCCCAGTCGGGCGAGACGTCGGGGGGTGCACAAGTTGATGTTTCCCCTGCCATCGCTAGGCTTTGCCGCCTTCCCGCCCCCAAGGTTCCGTCCTTGAATTTTGGCAGTGGTCTCTGGGCCCCAGCTTGCTCGGATCTCGACAATTTTGATCTGGTCGTGGAGACAGCTAACTGCACAGGGTGGAGTACTGCAAAAGCCTGGTTGAGTCGTTCCGCGGCTCATGTCGTTCTCCTTCAAGAACTCCACTTCCTGGGTGACCAAGTTAGGGAGGCCTCTCAGTGGGGCCTGCGCTCTGGTTGGGGGTCCAGGATTGTCCCAGCGGCCCCAGGCATTTGGCTAGGGACCTCGGGTGGTGTTGGTATTTTCGTCAGGGACTTCTTGGGGTGCCGCGATTTCTCGCGGAAGGAGGGCCCGATGTTAGTCCCTCACCGTGCTGTTTCAGCTGTTGTTCAGATTCCTGGTGGAGTCTCTATGCTGGTGGTCTCTGCGCATCTGAAGGACTCTGAGGGGCCCTCGGAGTTAAACATGGGTGTCCTGTGCAAGCTCGGTGCCGCTCTGTCTTCCTTCCTGGCCCATTCACTTGGGGGCCGGCTTTCAGATGGAGCCAGAGGTTCTGGCCGCGTGTGATTTAGTGTCGGTGCTCGGTGCCAACCTCGTGGTTCCCGACTCTCAGGGCACCTGCACTGGCACCAGTAAAGACGGAGTGCGCATGCTCGGCTACTTTCTACTTTCCAGTGGGCTGTCCCAGGCGGTCAAGTCCACCCGCGTCTGCCTCGAGTCGGCCACGAAGCCGCACAAACCTGTGGAGATGAGTTTCTTTCCCCAGCTGGCTGACCTCCAGGCTTTGGGATTAGCCAGCCCACTTTCCATCCCTGTCGAACCTGTTATTGGCCCCGCCCCTTCCCCTCAAGACTGGGGTGTTGCGCTGGACTGCGCGCCCCACGGTTTGGGGTTAGCTCGCAGCCAGGTCCCCCGAAAGCGTTTGTAGAGACACCTCAACACGTTGTATCGTCTCTGGGCTGACACCGCCGAGCTGGAGCTGGTGGCAGACCGCCAGTGCACCCTCCTTGTGTTAGGTTCCCGTGGTAGGTTACCTGAACTTACATGGCGTTCCGCGGTTGGCAAGGACCGTCGGGCGGCGCGCCAGCCTGAACTTGTTGGAGTTCGTTTCTTCGAGAACACGTTCAGGATTTGCCGTGCCAGCCTCGCTTCCGCCGTCAAGGGCTCGGCGCTCGAGGCTGGCCACTTCCTCCTGCACCCTGCCACGGTGATGTTGGATAGCTTGGATGTTTGCAGGGGCAGCTTCGACAAGGTGCAACCTGGTGTCCGTCGTTGTCCCTATAGTCACTTTATCTCTTGCCATCGGGCTATTAGTGGTCAGGAAGTTCCTGGAGACGAGGTTGTCGGGTTTGTCTCGGATGGGGCCCTCCCCCTGACAGAGATCTCGGAGCTCCTGGGTGATTCCTCGGTCAAGCAGCGGGACCTGGCCAACAAGTCTTGGAAGTGCTGGATCCTCGAAGGCGTCGCGAAAGGGGCTCGTCGTGCTCGCTGGTGGGCCATGGAGGTTGCCCCATGGACCGCCCATGGACCCCCTCGTCTACGCTTTCGGCCAAGGCGTTGTCTCATCAGATCCCTGGTCTCTGCTTGAGTCGGAGGCCGCCCGTTTCTGTGGATTGTGGAAGGCCACCAGAGAGCGCCCTGCGCAGGATCCCATTGTGTATCATGAGCCTCTGCCGTTCGAGCCTCCCGACGCGCTGCGCGAGGTCCCCAAGTCGTGCCCCGCTCGTGCGGCCACCAGTGAGGATGGCTTCCATGCGCGTCAGTTTGCTGCTCCCTCGGATGGTGGGCCGGTTGCTGTGATGAGTATCTACAGGATCATGGAAGCCTCTTCCCTCCTTCCCAACCACCTCCGCACCGCCCTTGTCGTTGCTTCCGGAGCCAGCTGGAGGGTGGAGACCCATCGGCTTATGCAGTTCAGCTCATCGGCTTGCGGGTCGTCTACGCCGGCCGTTTGCAGCGTTGTGGGAATCGCGTCCCAACGAGCCTTATTTGAGCGCAGACGCTTTCACTGGGGCGGGGGATGTCGCACGGCGTCAAGCTGCGAAGTCCGAGAGAGCTACGGGCAGGAAGGGGGGCAACGGAGTTGCTGGCACCGTGCTGTGAGACTTGCACATGGTCTATGCGTCCATCCGACTCGACATACTCCAGCGGCGGTGCGACGATTTAGATTTCCTCGCGCCTATCTCCCGCCGCTGCATGTCTGCTTATCGTTGGGCTCGGCTCCGTAGCATCAGTGGGATCGTGGGAGGCCTTCTTTCTTCTTGGCAAGGAGTTGTTGCTGGCGGCTCCTTCGCCACTACTTTCGCGTGGGTCTAGGCAGTCCCCGCGATTGATGTTCTCCCTCAGCGCGCGCGTGACGCGTTGAACATATGCATCGACGATTATGGCCTGCAAGCTACTGGACATGTACGTTCAGTGGTCGAGGATACTGTTACTGGGGCCACGCAGCTTTACTCTGTTTTGTCTGATGATCTGCAGGCCGTGGTTTCGGAAGACAAGGCGTCGGCGGCGTGCTCTGATAAGGCTGCGGGGGCCAAACTCAGAAAGTTGTTAGAGCATGTTTTTTTGTGTGTGTGGGGGGGCGTTAGCACCTCCGCCGTTGCTAATTCGGCGCGAGCGACGCGGTTGGCCGCCCACGACGACAAGAGGAGAGAGGCCGCGAGCATGCCGTTAGGCGCAAGGTCTTCAAGCAGCGAGTTGCCCGTCTCAAGAGATTGAAAGGCATCCTGGGCCAGCGGTTTTGCCGTGAAGTTTTCACGTCGGGGCCCCTAGCGGGCGCCATTTATGTTTCCGAAGTGCACGGCGTTTCCAACCACGAGCCGCAGGGACTTCGCCTGGGGCTCGGTCGGGCGATGGAGCCCTCGGCTGCTTTGAGGCCCCATCGCGCCCCTGCTCATTCTCGAGAGGGATCCGACAGCCGCAGCCGCAGTTGCCCCCGCCATTCGGTATAGCAAGGAGATCTGGGCCAACGGGGTCAAGATTTTCAAGCGCCCCCTGGACTTTAAGTTCTTGCGGGAGGCTTGAACCAGCACAGTTCGCCCTGATGCCGATGCTTCCGAGCTCGCTTGGCGCATCGTCTTTTGTCCTTTTAGGGCCATGAAGCTCTCTCTCTCTCTCTCTCTCTCTCTCTGCAGCGGATCCAGTGGGGCATGGAATCCTTCGTTGGGCTCGCGAATGACTTCGGATAGGTCATCGGGCTCGATGTGCGTTTTCCCCGTCCTTGGTTAAAAAGTTTCCGGTTGATGGGGTTATCTTGCAGCTGCAGAGAGACTCAGACCAGGCGCTCGGCACAGGGAAGCGTCTCTGCTACGATGCGGTGGAAGCCCAGTTTCGCCCCCGCAAATTCTCGGCCCTGGAGAAGGGCTGCATCCGCGGGCTTAGTTGCGGAACGACTTGGGCCCTGGATCGCGCAATTGCCTTCGGATATAACTTCACTTACGATATGTGCCCGCTTTGCGCTGTTGCCCCCGAGTGTTTGATGCGCCGCCTTTGGTTTTGCTCTCATTGTCAGTCGGATCGGGATGAGCTCGTCAAGGATCGGATTCAGGAAGCCGCTCGGTCGGGCGATGCCACTGATCCCGCCAACTTACTGTTGTACACTAAGGTAATTTACCCACACCCAGGAGGCGAAGTGCCTCGTCCCTGCAGAGATGGCGGGATCACCGCCAGATGGGAGGCAGAGCCAGATAGAGAGGACACGGCTATCTCTGGCAACATCTTCATGGACGGGAATTGCCAGCGACTAGTCATCAAAGAGTTATTTAGAGCAAGCCGGAGTTTTACAGCCCATAGGGACGACGGCTCTAAAGTTTTTAGCGCTTTGGGGCCTCTGCGGGGGCCGCCCCCCCAAACTAGTCAAGCTGGGGGGTTCGGTGCCCTCGAAGCCTCCTCCCAGTGCATTGGTGCTCCCTCCGTGGGGTTCTCCGACTGCTTGAATGTTGTTCGTGCCCACCAGGAGCCCCGAGCCTTCAAACTGTCCCTTGAGAGGCCATATGCGGGTCTCATGTTTACCAGATTTTCCAAGCGTTGGGTTGAACCTCTGCGCGAAGTCACGGCTCATGCAGTTGATTCCGAGGGTCTGTCCGAAAGGGATCGGTTTCTCAAGGCTGGCAATGACGCTGCTGACGAAGCAGCGAAAGCTGACCTAGCGGCACACCCTCGGCCGACAAATGATCAGCACTTCCACATCTTGTTCGAAAAATTCGTGTTCCCAAGGCGGTCTGCCTGTTGGCTGCTCGGATGTTGCCTTTGTGGCCGCGCCTCGACCTCAGTGAGCTCGGGTTGGCCAAGCCCCCTCGGCAAATCGCCGCGGGCAACCCAGGCACTGCAGACCATAAGTGGGAGTGGTGTCGTTATTAGTGGCGTTGTAACGTCTGTTTTCGTACGCGCAGACCCTTTGAGTTGAGATTTGGCAGCTCAGACGAACCCGACGCCTCTGGGTGCTTTGGCAAGATCCCTGCAGCGCTGTGGAGCGTTGCGTCCGGGGCCACCGCCTGCTCTCGTTTCAGTGCAGCGATGACTCTCCCCTCTTTGTTCGTGTTGGTTGCATCGCTGTTGTTTCGGCTCTGGGCCCCCTGTCCCTCCTTGGGACCAAATGTGGACGCTCAACCAGAACAAATGTTGAGCGTTGGAGGTGCAGGGTTTGTAAAGGCAAGCGCCCGCGTCTCGCAGGAGTCTGCGTGGAAATCGACCCTGAAGTTGTAGAGGCTGTGCCGCACGATGCCCCTAGTGTTTGTGAGGAGGGCAGCAGCGAACCCTCCTCCACTGGCCCGCAGCCTGATAATGTCGTTGACCCTGTCGTCGACCCGTCGTGTGTCGTTCCTGCTGCGGGCCAGGATGCTCAGCATGATGCGCCTTCGGCGAAAGGCGATTTATCTGCAGCTTCCCCTGGAGGGAAGAAGCGCGCGTGTGGGCCAGAATGCCCCTCTTTTAGGGCACCCCGTACTGGTCCTGATCAAGGAGCCTTGATGCCTGGCGCCCCTGAGGGGCGAGCTGCCAGGCACCAGTGTTTTGCAGGCTCCCGGGCGAGCGCCTCGAATGTTTCTTGCACTGTGCCCGCTGCCACAGCTCCTGGAAGGAGCAAGTTGCCATGCGACTCAACGGGGCCTCCCAGCAAGTTGGCCCGCGCGTGCCCGTCCTTGACCGACGACCGCCTGTCGATCCAGGGCCGACCCTGGTTTGAGGGCAGCAGCTCGTCCTACCCTGGCGAGAGGACCCAGCAGCACGTTCCCGTCGTTGTGACGTCGCGCGTTGTGCCCAAGATGGGCGCTGCTCGGTCCTCTCCTTCCGTTTCTGCCACCCCTCCCCCCAATGCGAGGGAAGGGAGGCGCAGCGAAGCTAGCTGCGAGGAGGAGGAGGCCCCTCGCGCGAAAACTGCCACCGCCAAGGCTCCGTTGTGTCAGCCCTGGCTTGCACTGCTGGCTTGGTTGGGAAAGGTGCAGGTGTCCTCCGCCTCCCCCTCCTCCCCCTCATCCTCATGCTCTTCCTCCTCCCTATCCTCCTCCTCGTCCGTCCTTTTCCCCGTCCTCCTCCCTGCTCCTTCTCTTCCTCCGCCTCCTCCTCCTCCACAACCATACGGCATGAGTACTACTCTCCTCTCTCATGCCGAGGACTTGCTGAGAGTGGCGCGCCCTTCATGGCTTGAATCTGGGTGTTTTCCCGACCCGAACGTTCTCGGTACTTCCATGACGGTGTCCCCGCTGCAGCGTTGGTTTTCTTCTGAGATCGGCGCTTTACTCCCGTCGTTCAGAGTGGCGCTCTCGGCCCAGCGCGGGTCACACTCTTGGATCCAAGTGTTTCCTCGTCGTTGTCGGCCCCTTCCTTTCCCCTCCCGTGTCTTCCCCTGGTCCTCCTACTCCTCCCCCTCCTCCTGCTCCTGCTCCTGCAGTTTCTCCTCGTCCTCCCATTCCCTCATCCTTCTCCTCATCCTTCTCCTCTTTCTTGTGCTCATTTTCCTACTCATCCGCCACTTCTTCTTCCAATGTGCGCAGCTCTCCCTTCAGATTGCGCGCAGCACGGTTGGGTCTTTTTCGGTGTTTGTCCCAGGTCCGTTTTGACGCCCGTTGGTGGATCGACAAGACATCAGCGCAATGGAAAGGGACGGGAAGGAGGGGTAGGATGTCAGATGCGGCGCGAGCGTACCTAGTTTGTCCTCCTCTCCCCCCCCCATCCAGGCCTTCCAAATGGGGTCCGAGCAGGTGGGGTCGGAGGATCGCTCCGCATTGGCGATGCATCGGCGATGCGGCTCGATGTGGGGCCCGATTTTCCCTATGCCGATGGCGCCGATGCATCGCCGACGTTGCGGATGCATCGCCGATGCATCCGCAATGCATCGGCGGGGCGGCGGGATCCTCCGACCCCAACTGCTCGGACCCCTACCAGAGTGCGAAGCTCGTGGCGGTTCGCGCTGCGCGGCCGGAGCGACGTCAGAGCGAGGCGGCGAGTCCTTCCTCCTGCTCCGGGGGTGGGGCGGCGCGAAAACGCGGAGCTACAGCGGAGACCCATGCCAAGACACGCCCTGCTTGCCTCCAGGGTGCCCGGGATTTCTCGGGTTTCGCTGGTGTTTCTCTGCGGGAGGCGTGGCGTTCCCACACCAAAAAACCAAGGGACGTGGGGTCTCGGGGTCGAGCTTCTCGTGGAGGGTTCCTCGTGGACCGGCCCCCGCTGCAATCGCGCTTCGCGCTTCGCGGAGCGCAGCGCGCCCCCACAGAGGGTGGCTCTCCGCGCCCCTGCCGCCCCCGCGCGCCGCGGAGGCGCGCGGCGCGGAGCTGGCCGAGCAGCTCTCTGCGTGCAGGAGCCCCGCGGCCCGCCGCCGCCCGGGTGGCGAAGGGCGAGTCGGTTCGGCTTCGCCCGCTCTCCCTCGAGCTCGTGCGCACAGAGGTCTTCGTCGAGCTCATCGTCGTCGAGGCCGTCGAGGCCGTCGAGGCCGTCGACGTCGAAGTCGAAGTCGAAGTCGAAGCCGTCGCCGCAGCGGGCGGGCCCTCCAGGCCGCAGGCCCGGGCGGAGGGGTGCCCCGAGCCCGCCACGCTGAAACCGGCGGGGGCTCGGCTCGGCCTGGCAGCCCAGCGGCCCTTCGAGCTGCTCCCGGCAGGAAGGCCCCGAGATCCGAATCTACCCTTGCCTCATTTCGTTTTTTTGGGCCTCCAAACAAATAGGCCCTGGTCGCCACCGCTGGACTCGCCTCGAGATTCTGGTCAGAACGCGCCCGGGAGAGGTCCCTGGACCTGGAGAAGTGGTATTGGTGCCTTTTGGTTTCCCCAGCCCTGGAACCTCCAGGGCCCCCCAAGAATAGGTCAGCCCCCGTTCAAGGAACCCCAGAGCACGGAGGAAGAGGGCGAGGAGGAGGAGGGGGAGGAGGACGGCACTTTTGTCTTTCCCCGGCTCCTGCGACGAAGCGATTCGGGCGAAGCGGTTCGAACGAAGCGGTCGCCAGGTGCAGCGGTCTGCTACGCCCCCCCCCCGCGCCCGCCCCGGGCGCGGTTCGCGCACGAGTCCGTGCTGAAACGCTCAGAGGGCACGGCTTCATCTGCTTGACCTGACGGCTTGGTGCCCCAGGCTTGAGGGCAATGTTGCTTCGCACTGTTCTCTTGCCACGGCTGTTCAAGCCTTGCTGTGTCCCGTCTCACGGCCTTTGGCACAGACTGAGGAACCGCAGGGATTGTAGTACATTACCCTGGCGACGTACCCAACCTCTGCGCAATGCAGGGCAGGAGTAGCTTGAGAGATTTGACGAGAAGGCGGCGACGTGACATGGACGCAGATACTTCTGCGAGCGGCATTCGGAAGGTTCGCAGGTCCCCAATCAAGGGAATCACGATGAGTAACTAAGTGAACCCCAAAGTCGCTAAGGAAGACGCAAGTCCCAAAAGGAGACGGTCGGCAAGGAACTTGAAGCGTCGCCGGGGCAGCAACAACATGACATGACACCCCAAGGACGGCGAGGCCCCGCTCAGGTCTGCGCAGTGCCTCACTCTGCTGGACCCACCAGCAGCTTTCGAAAGTGGCGACCGTTTCGCAGATCGCAGCCCCCCAGGGACGGCGAGGTCTCGCTCAGATCTGCGCGGTGCCTCACTCCGCTGGACCCACCAGCAGCCCTCGAACGTGGCGACAGGTTCGCAGATCGCAGGCCCCCAGGGACGGCGAGCTATCGCTCAGATCTGCGCGGTGCCTCACTCCGCTGGACCCACCAGCAGCCCTCGAACGTGGCGACGGTTTCGCAGATCGCAGCCCCCCAGGGACGGCGAGCTAGTTCTCAGATCTGCGCGGTGCCCCACTCCTCTGGACTCACCAGCAGCTTTCGAAAGTGGCGACGGTTTCGCAGATCGCAGCCCTTCCAGGGACGGCGAGCTACCGCTCAGATCTGCGACATGCCCTACTCCGCTGGACCCACCAGCAGCTTTGGAAAGTGGCGACAGGTTCGCAGATCGTAGGCCCCCAGGGACGGCGAGCTACCGCTCAGATCTGCGCGGTGCGCCACTCCGCTGGACCCACCAGCAGCCCTCGAACGTGGCGACAGGTTCGCAGACCGCAGCCCCCCAGGGACGGCGAGCTACCGCTCAGATCTGCGCGGTGCCTCACTCCGCTGGACCCACCAGCAGCCCTCGAAAATGGCGGCGGTTTCGCAGTCCGCAGCCCCCCAGGGACGGCGAGCTATCGCTCAGATCTGCGCGGTGCGCCACTCCGCTGGACCCACCAGCAGCCCTCGAAAGTGGCGACAGGTTCGCAGACCGCAGCCCCCCAGGAACGGCGAGCTACCGCTCAGATCTGCGCGGTGCCTCACTCCGCTGGACCCACCAGCAGCCCTCGAAACTGGCGACAGTTTCGCAGATCGCAGCCCCCCAGGGACGGCTAACTACCGCTCAGGTCTGCGCGGTGCGCCACTCCGCTGGACCCACCAGCAGCCCTCGAAACTGGCGATAGTTTCACAGATCGCGCCCCCCCCCCCAGGGACGGCGAGCTACCGCTGTGATCTGCGCGGTGCCCCATTCCGCTGGACCCACCAGCAGCCATCGGAAGTGGCGACAGTTTGGCAGATCGCAGCTTCCCCCCAGGGACGGCGAGGTCTCGCAGGAGACATGAGGCGGGAGGCAGGAGGCGGAAGGCGGGAGGAGGAGACGCGGCCGCGGTGATCCATTCAAAACGATTACCCAGCCAAGGAGGGTTGGAAATCTGATACCCCAGACCCTCCCGAGCCAGGACAACTCGGATGTTCGGCATCTGGGGGCCCATCGGACTTCGGGACCGTCAAACAACGATTCTGGATGATGCTGGTGATGAGCATGATGATGGTGGCGATTTTGCGATGATGATGATGTTGCTGATGATGCTGATGCTGCTGCTGCTGCTGCTGATGATGATGATGATGATGATGATGATGATGACGATGATGATGATGATGATGATGATGATGATGATGATGATGATGACGATGATGCTTATGATGACGATGGTGGTGGTGGTGATGATGCTGCTGATGATGATGATGGTGCTGGCGGTGGTGATGGTGATGCTGATGATGTGGATGATGCTGATGCTGATGTTGGTGGTGATGATGAAGCTGATGATGACGACCATGATGATGGTGATGATGCTGATCACGATGTTGCTGATGATTGTGACGATGACAATGTTTATGGTGATGTTGTTGATGCTGATGGTGACGATGACACTGACGATGACGATGATAATGCTGCTGATGATGAGGAAGAGGATGATGATGAGGATGAAGATGAGGGTGAGGATGCGGATGATGATGAGGATGATGAGGATGATGAGGATGAGGATGAGGATGAGGATGAGGGTGAGGATGAGGATGAGGATGATGATGATGATGATGATGATGATGATGATGATGATGATGATGATGATGATGATGAGGATGAGGATGAGGATGAGGATGAGGATGATGAGGATGATGCGGACGATGCGGATGAGCAGGAGGAGGAGGAGGAGGAGGAGGAGGAGGAGGAGGAGAGGGAGGAGGAGAGGGAGGAGGAGCAGGAGAAGGAGACGAGCAGCGCGGCGGCAGCGCGGGCGCTAGAGCTCACGGTAAACAACTCTCTATTGCCTCTTGGAACCCCCGATGGCGGAGTGCATTCGGGGTCAAACGGGTCTACGGTGACAGGCACCAGAGCACGCGCCGTAACGGGATGAGCTTGTCGTGGTCCGTGATGATGATGATGATCATCATCATCATGATCATCATGATCATGATGATGATGATAATGATGATGATGATGATGATGATGATGATGATGATGATGATGATGATGATGATGATGATGATGATGATGATGCTGATGATGATGATGATGACGATGGCGATGATGATGCTGTTGCTGATGCTGATAATGATGGGGAGGAGCAGGAGGAGGGTGCAGCAGGAGGTGAATGCGGCGGAGTCATGACGCCGAGCCTCGGCGGCCGCTCTTGTCTCTTGGCGGCTCCCGGCAGGAGGGACGGCGAGGCGCACCGCCGGTGGACAGCGGGGCAGGTCGAGGAGCTGGAGGCCTGAGCGCCCCCTGGAGGAGGGAGGTTCGAGGATCGAGGTTTTCGATTGTTACCAGGAGGTTTCGAGGAGGTTCGAGGAGGTTCACGGATCGAGGAGGAGGAGGAGGAGGATGTTCGAGGACTTGGGTGGAGTCATGACAAAATCACGACGGGAGGCTGTTCGCTATTTTCGGCCTCCGGGGGCCCCCACTGGGCCTCGGGACCGGCAAAAAAACGAGTCAGGATGGTAAACTGGTCATTTCCTCCTGCCCCCAGGCTGCCCAGCAGTTAGGTAAGAAGTCTGCAGCTGCTGGAAATCAACATCCACGTCAAGTCCTGTGCTCCAGACCTGGGGTTAGATAGGGGTAGGGCAGCTTCGGGCAGGCCGGAGCAAGCAGCCAGGCGTGTAGCAGCAAGTTTTAAGATCAGCAGGCTCTCTAGATTTGCGAAAGGTGCTAGGAAGCACAGGGAGCTGTCCAAAATAAGTATTTCGGTCTCGGCTTTCGGGCAGTCTCGTTTTTCTGACCAGTTGTACGGTACAGCTCCCAGTGTGCCCATCAAGAAGAGAAGAGTTTGGGCCGATCTGTGCAACAGGAAGAATGGCCCATGCTTAACCACTCTATTAACATTTCAGTACGGCCAGAAGGACCCAGCTTTCACAGCAGTTTTCGATGTAGGCAAGATGTGGTTGGGCATCCTCGGGGATCCCAGAATACAGCCTGAGAGAGTGCAGCGTTGTTGGGGGGAAGGTGTGATCAGACTTAAAGGGCCATTTATGTTTATACAGCTACGGGGAGGGGCCAGCCACAAGAGGGGGTCGGGCGGAGATCTCCGACAGGAGTCCCGAGAGAGACAGGCGAACAAGTTGTCAACAGCAGTGGGCGACATCGCCCGAGTCTCTTGCAATCACGATTCAATCTCGAGATGAAGGCGTGCACCAACCACGAGCTGGTGCCAGAGCTGGGCCGTAATCTCCATCACGGGGCACGCCAAGAACGAAAGTTATCGTGATAACCCGTACACGCCGCCTTGCAAGAATTCTGGCCCCACGGGCCCTCAGCCTGCTTCCCAAAAAACGGGAGGGGGGAGGGAAACTTGGACATTGATTACAACCCAAACATTCCCCCTTATGGCTGGCCCACAGGTTCCCCCTCTACAGATTGTAGGAGGTAGGGAGAGGGAGGAGACAGCAGCGGCGGCACGGCTCAAGTCCTGCGCCGAGCACGTGCACGGTGAGCGCTCGACGGGTTGCCCACGGGCTCAGACCTGGCAGACTGGCCGTCGTCGAAGACTTGCACCTCGTCGTCTTTGACCCGCGCGAGTGTCTCGATCAGGAGCCTGGCCAGCGGGGGAGCGGACACCGCAGAGCCCTCGATGGCCTCCTTCAGCTGCATGGCCAGCCGACGCCAAAAGCTGCGGCCTGTCTCCATCGTCCCCGCGGGCAGCTGCGAACGACGCCTGATGAGCGTGTGAACTCTGGTGTATCGGCTCAGGACTGATGGTGTCTTCCAGCTCCCGCGCCTGCGGGCCTCCCCCAGTCCCCCGCCCGCCGCGACGAAGTCAGCCGCCGCGGCATGGCGGATGCCATGAGGGGGGCCCATGTGCTCAAGGCCCGGCTCGCCCAGCAACTTGCCCCACGAGCGCCTGAAACTGCCCCGGCCCACGGGCAGCACGAACTCCTGGTCCGAGATGACCGAGACGAGGAGCTCCATGATGGCCTTGGTGACCTTCATCTTGAGCTCGACGCCGTGGTCGGATCCAGTCTTGAATTTTTCACCGCGCTCCCGCCTTCCCAGGAGTAGCGCAATCCGCCAGTCCATGTCGATGCTCACGTCGTTCTCACGCAGCTGGCACCAGTCCTGCTCCCTCAGCCACTCGTCCAGCTGCACGAGCGAGGCAGTCCCTTCAATGATATGCCCGCTTCGAAGGAAGCCTTGGTGATGGTCCCCCTCGCCTCCATCGGGATAGGTTCGCCCTCGCCGCCGAAGCCCATGCGCTCTAAGCCCTTGAGTGCGCGGGCCGAAACGAGTAGGCAGTTCCTGTGGTCCTCGAAGATGTGCATGAACCCGTTGAAGAGATAGCTCGCTTCCATGAAGCTGGCCTGCTGCACGTAGCACATGTCGGCGATGTAGTCCGCCAGTGCCTTGTCGCGCTCTACCACCGTGCTGAACGGCTGCCCAGCGCGCTTCACCTCCACCAAGATTTCTTGCACGGCCCGCTCGTACTGGATCTTAGTATTGTCATAGACCGCGTGGATCACGAGCCTGCTGTTGTACTTCAGCGGCCCGTCAGCGGCCATCTCCCAGGCAAGTGCAACTCTCTCTCTGTTTGAGCGGAGGTAGCTTGCGCCCTCGCGGTGCCCCCGCAACCCGCTGCGTCGAGACGAAAAGGATCCCCAGTGAGAGTGTCCAGCGGCCCCTCGCCGTCGTAGCCCTAAAAGCCAATGGGGCAGGCGCCTGGGTGTGAACCTCGCACTGTGGCCCGCCTTTGCCCCCAGCGCCGCTTTCAGCTCCATTTGCCGAGACGGTCCGTCGGCGACGTTGACCTCGGAAGAGGGCCCGCGGTAGCACGGGCGAAGTCGGCGCACCAGTTGCAGCATTCCTGCCATCCTCGCCAAGTGCAGTAGAGCCCGTGCTGAACTTTTCCCTTTGGTCAGCATTCCCAGGCTCGCCAGAGAGCCCGTCACGATGAGAACTCGCGATGTCCATGCCCTCGGAGTCCGCGACAGGTGTCGCAACAGCGCCACCATCGTCCTCAGCTCGAGCACGTTGTTGCGCTCCTCCCGCTGCCAGCGCCCCTGGAACAGGGCCCTCCACCTCCGTTCGTCGAGCCAGCTCTTCTGCGGTGGCCGTGGCAGTCCATGTCGTAGTCTCACCTGCGCGCCGTCTGGGACCCTCTCCCAGTGGGGCTCGACGCTCGTCGCGACCTGGGCGTAGGCCTCGCAGAAGAGGACGGGGCGCGGGCCGGCGATCTTCGTCCACTTGGTGCCGCCCGGGCCGCTGCCCCGCAGCTCGCGGTGCGCCGGGCCCATCCTCGAACGGCGTCCTCCCGTCGCCTGGCACCGACGCTCCAGCGCCTGCAGGGCCCTGCAGTTGGTGGCCAGGGTTGACGGCTTCTTCCTCTCCTCCCCGTACTGGCAGTAGTTTAGGCTGACCCTGATGACTTCGGCCTTCGAGAGAAGGTCGAGCATGGGCGGGAAGACCCACATCAGGCTGGACTAGGGGTTCTCGATCACGAAGTAGATGCCCTCCCTGACGCAGCGGGGCGCCGCCAGCGCCGCCAGCGTACACAGCGTAGATCCCTCTTGTGCCTTGTCCGCGTCGCTGGGGCTCAGTCCTGGTAGGCCCCCGGGAGAGTCGGGCGCCTTCAAAGGTGGTCGCCTCGCCCGCGAGGAGGTAGAGCAATGGGGGGGCCATGTGTGTCCACCGCCACCGCCGCCGCAGGCGTCGAGAGGGATGCTCGAGGTTCGGAACCCTGAGGAGATCGCACTCGCGGCCACGCGCCAGACCCCACGCCCCCCCCCCCCCCGAGAGAGCCATAGCGAGGATCGCCTAGAGGAGCCTCTCGCTGCCCGCGAACAGCTCCAGACAGCCCGCCCCTCCCATCTCTGGAGACATGGGCGCGTCGCCCTCGTCGCCCTCGGCGCCCGCCCCCTGCTCGCCGTCGGCGCGCGCTCGCGCCGCATGAATTTTCCAGGGATGCAGCGCTCCACGGCTGAGCTCTGCCCTGATCTCGTCCGCGTCGGCCTCCGCAGGGACCGCTGAAACGCCCTCTTCCGACGCATCCGCCATAGAGACCTTCTCCGGCCAGGGTGCCTCCAGGTCCGCCTCCATGAACACGTGTAGCGCTGAGAGCGCTTGCAGCTCTCTCTGAACCTGGATGTCCAACTTCTGCCACTTCGACGCGTCCTCCTCGCTGAAGCTGTTCATCCAGCGGAAGGCAGCGTCCAAGATGCAGAGCGCCACCCCGTTGGTCATCATGGCCCACGTCCACAGTCCCAGTAAGCTGCTGAGAGCAGCAGGGGGCACGCCACCCATGATGACCACCGCTTCTGTTAACAGCAACATATCCCGCATCTTGTCCTGGACGACGCGGAGCCTACGCGGCCTCGGCCCAATGGACAGGCCAAGACCCCTCGCTAAGCCCTCGCCCCAGTCCTCCCTGTGCATTTGAAGTCCCGGCGCCTCACGGCGCGCCTTCGCCGGCCCCCCTGTCCCAATCCAGCCCCCCCCCCCGCTTTCCGAGCGCAGTTTCAGCCCGATGTAGTCGTCGATGTGAGGCGAGAGCATCGGCTGGGACTTCTCGAAGGACGGGGTCGGTCTCCCGCAGGTGATCTGCCCCAAGTTGATATCGGGCAAGCTCTCCGGCGCGCCCGAGAGACAGCCGCGCGCCCGAGAGACCGCCCAGCTGGGCCCCATGACGGGGGACATGGCCTCAAGTCCCATATCGTCGGGCTTGGGTTTCGCCGCGGGGGCCCCTGCTTGCGCGCGCAATCGTAGATCTGCTGCGGGGTCACCTCGGGCAGCCGCAAAATACTCCGCCAACGAAGATGGCCATCGTAGCCGGTAGAACCAGTCGGGCATATCGCCCTGGAAGGAGTGAAGCCGCCGCCCACGTTGGACTGACTCGTCCAGCCCCAGTCGCGCCAAGACGTGGGGGGCCCCAGCGGCGCCCGCGGTGGGTCCTGGAACGGGAGGTTGACCGCCCTGCAGTCCCAGACCAGGCGACCCTTCTCCTCCTCCTTGCCCGACTCGCCCAGGTTCTTGACGGCGATGAAAATGCCAACGCGCTGGCGCATGTTCTTCGCATAGCCTATCATGCCCGAGCGCAGCATTCTGTGGGTGAGCTCGAGTCGACTGTCGGCCCGCTCCAGCCCAGGTCGGTGCAGCTGCGCGCGTTCTCGTAGCGGCCCCAGTCGACCTGGCCCACCCCCATGATCATCTCGTCGCCGAAGTCCCCGAGGCAGACCCCCGCCGTCGCCGAGAGCCTCTAGGCGCCCAGGCCCTGGTCGGCGGCGGCGCCGAGACCTCCTTGGCCACCGGCGGGCGCGTGTCCCCCTTGGCGAGTCGCTTGCCAGTCGCCCTCGTTCTCGCCCTCGCACGTGTACTCTGATAGTCCAGTGCTTCTCCCCCCCCCCCAGGCGGCAGTTCGCCGCCCTGCCGTCGCTGGCGGCGCCCAAGCACTCCGATTGCGCGTGCCTGCCCCGAAGGTCGTTGACGATGGCCGTCTGCAATAGGGTCGCAGCCCCCCACTCTCGCCAATCCCTCCGCCGCCTCAGGATCGGAGCCCACTGGCCCAGATGGCCCGCCGCCAGATCCTGAACGGGCTCGGGCGAGCCCCAGCTACGACTGCCTCTCGCACAAAGGCGTGAGAAGAAGGCCGGGCACAACGCGGTTACGGTAGGATGGGAAGCGCTCGCAAAGGGCCCCGTCCTTCTCGCCCACCATCGCCAGGGGCAGGGTCCACCGGGCGCCCTGAACCCCGACGCGAGAAAAAAGGTGTCGTTGAAATAGAGGTCGACCTTGGACACGTCCTCGCCCGACCTGGAGAAGTCGGCCGCGCCCGAGAGGCCGCGAAGCCACGGGGGCGCGACCGGGCGCCAGCCCGCTACCTCGAAGGCCCGCGATGTTCCAGGCGACTGAAAGGCGACGGTGCACCCAGTAGCCTCCTCCACCAAGAGCGTGGTCTCACGCCTCAAGCGCGCACTTGGCCTGGACTTGCCACGGGGGCCCCGGCCGCAACCTGTTCGTGATCCGCGCCCGCCGCGCTGCCGTCCTTGGCGCCCTGGTGCTTCGCGATGGTTGCCCTCCTTCAGCTTCTCAGTCACCTCGTCGTCGGCCATGAGGTAGGTGAGCCCCGAGCAGCCGCCTACCTCGAGGTACTCGTTCGCCAAGGCCCAGTCGACCTTGGAGCGCCACTTGCTTCCGCTCTGCTGTCCCTTGGCCGCTTCCAGTCACTGATGCACATTGCGTTCTCGTGGGCATTCCAGATCGCATCAAGACCGATGCAGGCGAGCTCGGCAGCCGGACTGTTGATGAGCTGGTCGCGGGCCCCCATCCGCCATCATGCGGTCCAGGACCATGGCCAGCATCGTCGCCGCCGAGCTGATGCTCGCCCGCTGGAGCTCCTTCGACCTCAACCATTCGCCGTGCTCCACCTTGGCCGCGCGCCCCGAGCGGTGCAGCTTGTGGAGGGCGGTCGGAGCGACCCTCGTCTTCACGCCGCCGACGGGCGCCATCCGCGCGCTTGAACTTCTCGAGGGCAGCGAGCAGACCGTCGCGAGGGTTGCGACTCTCGTCCTTCAGCAGCTGGATGCGGCCCAGTAGTTCGTCGTCCGTCCGCCCGACCTGCTCCCAGGGCCCGCGATGTCGATCGACCTCGCCGGAGACCCAGTGCCCACCGTCGCCGTCGTGGAGTCCGCCTTGACCGTATCCACGTGCTCGTTCAGCTTGGAGATGATGTCGTTGATATGGGAGGTTGTAGGCTGACCCTCTCCATCGCCAGCGGCCGGAGCCTCGGGGCTGGGGGGCCAGGATCAGAAACGCGGTTCGAGCCACTCGAACGTGACCCTTGGGTCCTCACGCCAGGAGACTGCCCCGCGCTCGGATTCTGGTTGGCCCCCGTGGTCAATCACCGCCCTCTGCAACGCCCGATGCTGATTGGCGAGCTCCGCGAAGTGACGACGATGGGTCGGCTCGTCGTCGGAGTCCGCAACTTGGGCGCCGAGGACCCTGCCATCGTCGTCGTCGCTGACCGTGGAGCCCCTCTCCGAGTCGGAGTCGCGCGAGTCGCCGCGCGAATGCGCCCGCAATAAGTATTCGCCACCAGCGCGCCTCTGACGGCGACGATGACATACTCCAGATCCCCGCTCCCGTAGTACTCATGGATGGTGTCGTAGACGCGCCGCGCACTTTCGACGGTCTCGTAGACAGCCCGGGCCCTGTTATAGGCCTCTCGGAAGATGGACCCCGAGCGGAGGAAACGCCGCACTCGCCAGCACGCGAAGGAGATTACACTCCAAGATACCCAGCTCGCCCACAGCGCCGCGAAGATGTTGCCGAGTCCGCCTGTAACCCACCAGACGAACCCACCTTGCGCGTTTTTCTTCTTCTGCTTCGGCGGAGGCTTGCTGGACTTCATCTTTCCGTTCTCGGCGTCCACCTCGAACCTCGCGATCGCCCGCTCCGCCGCCGCGACCACCGAGTCGCGCGCCCGGGCAGAGACGCCCAGGTGCTCGGTCCATTCCGCGCCCGAAGCGGGCTTCATCAGCCCCCGATTCTTGTCCCCGACGTCTATCGCGACGATGCGGTTGGTGGGGTCCGCCGCGGCACGCGCGCCTGGGCCTTGGCCCCCCACCTTCGTCACCAAGGGCATCACCGCCCCTTGCGGCTTGGAGGGGCTGCGTGCGTAAATCCCGTTCAACCTCGGCCGCGGCGCCATCGTGCACCTCGTAGTGTGAGTGCCCACGAACAGCTCCTCCTCGTCGAAGTCGGCGGCGGCGCCGCTGACGCCGCCCCCGAAGATCCCGCTCTCCGGGATCCGGTGGCGCAGCTCCTGCGCCGCGGGGATGAGCAGCGCGGCGAGCACGCCGCGCGCCGCGATGGCGACCTCCGCGCGCCTCGCGACGGGGGCCCGGAAGCAGGCTGGTGCCTCGGTTCGGCGGGCGACGGGCTCGCTGGACCCCAAACCCGCTTGCACCGAAAAACCATTGAACACTGACAAGGGCGCGAGCGACAACGCAACGCGGGGCAACGCGCGCAAGGAGACGAAGCAACGCAACTCAGTGCAATGAGAGCTTGACTACAGACGGCCCCCGACCCCGCACCCTGAGGCACAAAATACTGTTTGAAACAGTTAGTCCCCAGGCACGCTGGCGGAGGGTCTGTTCTCCCATGGCGGCTACGAGATGCACCCCGAGGGGCCACGGCGATGGCGCGGTGACATCGGCGAAACCCTCGGGGCCCCAGTGCCCCTTTGAGGCCAGGGTCCCATGGACACCACGCTGTTGTTTTCTTGCGTTGCTGGCAGTCTAAACAGGAAGCTCTGGGCAGGAGCTTCTCGCAACTCCTGGATGCGAGAGGGCCTGCAGTCAGTCCCAGACATGGCAGGCCCAAGTAGGCATTGCAAAACAACAGCCAGTAGTGGCGATGTTCAACGGAAAGGGAGGCTGCAGTGCGTCATGACTGGTGCCACGTGGCGCAGACAGCGTCCCTTTGAATGCGGAATGGCAGATGATCAAACTTGCCAGCGTTGTGGGCTAGCTTCAGAGACGGACAAACATAGATGCTGGGAGTGCCTTACAAACGCGGCGTTTCAAACAGCTTCGGCAAATAACAAAAGCCAGAGCAGAAGGAGACGCGTTGCCTTGCCTTTGGATCCGAGGTTTAGCGCTAGCGCCCTCCACGTGGACGAATGTCCCCGATGCCCAAGAGGAAGCCGCCAGTTATGTTGTTGGTCAATCTGACCACCAGGTTCTCGGCGAGACAGGGGCCATTCTTGGAGGAGGGGTCGCCAGTGGAGGCTTGCTTTAGGATCCGAGGCTCAAGGGGGGAGCGCGGCGTCTGTAACCCTAGGTGGTGTCCGAGAAGATGGGAGCTATGACGTTGGTGGGTTATGGGTGGCGCATGTGCATGGAGGAAACCTGCCGGGGACGTTTCAGTCTGTCAACCGAAGTGAAACCACGGCCTTAGCGGGGTTTGTTGCCACCCTTCTCCCGCTTGCGAATGCAGTCTTTATCGCTGATTCGGCGTATGTCGTGAGAGGCGTCGACAAAGCGCGACGGGGAAAGCGTTTGCAGGCTGTGCTTTCCGAGAGACTGGCCCGTGCAATCCAAGTGATCAACATCAAGAGCCACCTCCAAGCTGAGGAGGCAGCGCGGGGAAGTTGGAAACGTGTATGCGGGCCGGGCCCGGTTGTCGCATGCTCCGGGCTCCGGCTGTTTTTCACGTCTGGCCGCGCCGACTTTGAAATTGGCTCGTAAAACCCCTCTGTGTAACCATCCGCTTGTGTTTTATTCCAAGGGCCCCGCGCGCGCCCGCCGAAGCCTTGCAACCATCTTTGTGTTCCCGTCCGATTGTGTTTCCTCGTTTGGCCTAGGTAGACCGCCCTAATTGCCTGCGCCGGCGGCGTTTTCTTGCGCGGCGGCGGCCGGGCTTTTCCATTTCTCTGCAG
>CAUYUJ010001891.1:917510-940010 GCA_963575745.1 Prorocentrum cordatum | reverse complement strand
ACAGGGTAACTGCGGCGACAGTGGATAAACGATTGTTTTTGTCCGCCCCCCCAGCCCGATTTCCTGGTTCGGCCGGTGCATTGCCCAGGTGGTGTTGGGGATGTGTTGCATTGTCCCCGGATGCCCAACCGGCAGTGCGTCTGCCGCGTTGCCCTTCGTCTCGCACGAGGGCGCCAGCTGAACTCTTTGTGACTGGCTGCCGTGGCGATTTCATTCCCGAGTCGTTCATTGACCGTCCCAGGGCTCACCTGTCTTTTAATTGTTGTCGCAATGAGAGGATGTCAGGGCCCTGGTGGGGGTGATGAGAAGTTGGCTCGAGGTCGTAGGTTCCCGAGCGCTGTTTGGTCAGCTCCTGGCCTTTAAAAGGGCCTTGTCGACGCGGCCGCCCGACGTGGCCTCCGCGGGACCTCCAGGGCAGACTCCCAGAGAAGACCTGGAAGCCCCCTGGAGGCCTGCGCGCCCCTGGGGAGGGAGGAGCTTCGAAGACTTAGACCTCGCGAGCGGTTTTTCTGTCCGATCCTCGGGTTCTGCCCGAATTGTTTGGCCACTTAGAGAACCCCTATAGAAGATGGGCGCCCTCCAATCTTATATCCTTTTGGGCCCGAAATTTTCAGGCCATTCGGAATCCCACGAAGCTTGGAATATGAGTCGACGTATTCCCTGTTAAGACCCCCTCGCGTCATGCACGCATGACGACGGCCAGTTTTTTGCTATTGTCGCCCAGGGCCTTCGCCAGGCCCCAGGACCGCAATTCAAACGTACTCGGGATGAAAAAGCAATGCTTGGGAAAGGGTCGGGACTTCCAGGTGCCCATGTTTGAAGGCCTGTGGACTGTGGCTTCTGAGCGTTTGGGGTTGTTTTTGGGCCGGGGAGGGTCAGAGATTTCCAAAGAAGACCTCTGGAGGCCTCATGGGGCCTCCTCTTGGGGGAAATCACGCATTGAGCAAATCATCGACGTGTAGTTGTTCGATGCATGTTTAAGAGGATGGGCGCGGCGCCAGGGCGAAAACTATATTTTGACATCGGTTTTCCCACCACCCGCGAAGCTCGCTGACACTTTCGGGGCGAGTCTTCGCGGCGCTGCGCGAGTAGCGTTTTGACAACGGGCGGCTACACTCGGATCTAGGTGTAAGATCTAGGTATCTAGGTCGATTCGGGGAGGGTGTGCTAATATTTGTTTGTGCTTGCTGGATGTTCTCGTGCATCCTGGGGAGGGTACCCTTGGATGTTTTGTCTGTGTGGGCCGCAGGAGGGCCTCATGTTCTTGAAGAGTGTTTTTTGTCTGGCCCAGGGCCGACTGTAAGGCGCGGCGCTAAAGGGAACGCCAACGTTTGACATCGAGCCGCCGCCTTCCTGCAGGTTGTCAAGACGAGTGTGCGCGGCGATCGGGCGAATTGGGTCGCATTCCCATCCTCATCGTCTTTCTTCATCGTGTCGCTCTCCCCCCTCCTTTCCTCTCCTCCGCCTTCTCTGGTCCTCCTGCTCGCCCCGCTCCTGATACCCTAGCTCATGCTGCTGCTGTTCGTCCTCGTCGCGTCCTCCGCCCGTTTCCTCCTGCTATTCCTTCTTTTCTTACTGTTTATCTTCCTGCTCATCCGCCACCTCCTCTTCAAATGTACGCAGCTCCCCACGATGGAGTCCTTTTTGGAGTTTCAGTTCCTGTCTGATACGCGTCCGCGGACAGGGACACATCAGCGCCGTGGGAAGGGATGGCTGAGAGGGGTAGGATGTCAGATATGGCGCGAGCGCATCTACGGTCGAGCATCTGATTAAGAACCTCTTGCCGAGAAGTTGCAGCAGCGTTTCTAAACCAACTTGCTGGAAAGCTGGCCCAGTTTCTCGAGCACCTTCACCACTCCAGCGTAAACAGAAGTTGGCCCAGGCTTGTTTCAAGAAGCTTCCAGAAGGCTAGATGTCCATGCTCATATTTCTAGGTGTATCCTCCTTATTATTCCTTTATCTTCCAGGGCCTCTTGCCATCTCCTCTGCGTTCTCGACATCGTGGAGGCGCACCGGTCTGTTTCCCCGACCTCTTCCAGGACATACCGTCTCCACTTTCTCTCTGCTTCCGCTCTGATTTCCCGACTTCGTGAGGACGCTCGAATAATACAAAGTTGTACAAGCACGTACTTTCAGAGGTCCGCTCCGATTTCTTGGATCTGCACAGGACCCCTGGCGGCGCTTCGTGTTATGCTCCTCTAGGCGCTCCCTTCTGCTTCCCTGACCTTCTCTTCAGAGCTCCTCACATCCTCTCTGCTTCCGCTTTCTTTCCCACGGCTGATCTGTTTACCGGATTTGTTTTCTTGATGCCCGTGCAGAATTGCACAGTTTTATCGTGCTAGCTGCAACGCCGCATTCTGCTTACAGGCCAACCCAGGACGTTTCCCAGGACCTCCCCGAGGCCCCCCCCCTCTCAGACCTCACCTTCCCCATTGAGATCCGCCGTCATGAAAGCAGCATCACGTAGTATGACATCTCAGCCAGAGCCCTGGGGCGAATTGGCACTTCCTCGACGAGGAGGCGCTTCCTCGAGGAGGAACTGGCGTATCCTCTAGGAGAGCATGGCTGTTCCTCGAAAATACGGCGTTTCCTCGAGGAGGTAGATGATGAAGATGAGGAGGAGGAGGAGGAGGAGGAGAAGGAGGAGGAGGAGGAGGAGGAGAAGAAGGAGGAGGAGGAGGAGGACGAAATGGCGTTTCCTTCGAGGAGGTGGCGACCCACCCTGCTGGCGACGCCCCCTTGGCACTCCCCCTCCGCCTCCTCCCCCTCCGCTTCCGCCTCCGCCTCCTCCTCCCGCCTCCGCCTCCTCCTCCTCCTCTTCCTCCACCTCCTCCTCCTCCCCCACCTCCTCCTCCTCCTCCTCCTCCTCCTGCCCCTCTTCCTCCCCCATTCCTCCTTCTTCCCTTTCTCTTCCCCCTCCTTCTCCCCCTCCGCTTCCCCCTCCCCCCCGCTGCCACCGCTCCGACGCCCCTTGCGGCCACCGCGCAGCGGGCGTGGCCACCTGCTGGGGGACCCCGCGCGCGGCGCAATCGGCGGCCGCCGCCATCTCGGCCCGAGGCTGCGCGGGGGGGGGGGGCGAGGCCGCCGTCTCCTCCTCCTCCTCCTCCTCCTCCTCCTCCTGCTCCTGTTCCTGCTCCTGCTACTCCTCCTCCTCCCTTTTCTCCTCCTCCTCCTCCTCCTCCTCCTCCACCTCCTCCTCCTCCTCCTCCTTTTCCTCCTCCTCCTCCTCCTCCACCTCCTCCTCCTCCTTCTCCTCCTCCTCCTCCACCTCCCTCCTCCTCCTCTCCCCCTCATCTCCCCCTCCCTTCTCCCACTTCTTCTCCCGCTTGTCCTTCTCTTCCCCCTCCTCGCTCCTCCTATTCCTACTCCTCCTCCCTCTTCCCCCTACTCCTCTCGCTCCTCCTCTTGCTCCTCCCCTCCCGTTCCTTCTTCTCCTTCTTCTTCTCCTCTTGCTCTTCCTCGTATTCGGACGGTCGCTTACATGTCCAGTGCCTTGTTGCCTGCCTTGCTCACAGCGTCCTTGCCTGTGCCTACGGGGGTCGCTTCCGCTGTCACTCACAGATTGCAACTTCCGCGCACCAGAAGGACAGCGCCCCCCCGCGCCCTTCGTCCCGGGCCATTTCGAATTGTGTTCGATAGGCTCGGGGGGCCCTCGTCGTCACAGCAACCGCCTGCGAGTGCCGCCGTCAACGTCAGACCGTCGAACGACCCGGCTTCCACGTTCACGGTGTCGGCAGAGGGCCCCGAGCTACGCGCAATTGTGTTGCGAGAGCCCGAGGAGGAAGAAGACACATATGTATCGCCCTCCTTGCATCCGCATGTGGGTGCAGCTGGCTATGTCAAGCAGTCGCTCGATCAGAGCCGTGGCGGCGAGGACGGCTCCCCCCGGGACAGCAAGAGGCCCAGACAGTTCATGACCTTTTCTTCCTCCTGCCTTCTCCTCGCTGTTCCCCATCCCTCGTCCAGAGGTTCCTGCAGGCCGGGACGTTCCTGAAAGAATCCGGAGGCCACCACAGGCCCGAGCAGGGCTGGAATCGGACCTGCTCTTCCCTGCTCCCCTCCTCCTGCTCTTTCTACTCCTTCCTTTTTACTCCTTCCCCTTCCCCCTTCTCCCTCCTCCTCCTCCTCCTCCTCCTCCTGCTCCTCCTCCTCCCCCTCCTCCTCCTGCTCCTCCTCCTCCTCCCTCTCCTCCTCCTGATCCTCCTCCTCCTCCTGCTCCTCCTCCTGCTCCTCCTCCTGCTCCTCCTCCTCCTCCTCCTTTTGCTCCTCCTCCTCCTCCTGCTCCTCCTCCTCCTCCTCCCATCCTCCCTCCCTCCCTTTCCTCCCTCCGTGCATCCCTCCCTCCGCCCCTCCCTTCCCTCCCACCTTCCATCCTGCTCCTCGTCCCCCTCCTCCCTCCATCCCTGCCTCCTCTGTTTCGTCCTTTTCCTCCTCCTTCCTTTCCTCCTCCTCCTCCTCTTCCTCCTTCTCCTTCCTCGCTCCCTTCCTCCCCCCCTGTCCATATGCGCAGCGCCCTATATGCACACATCTTGTGGCCACGTCTCTCCTCCCCGCACCCTGAGTCTTCCAGTAGTGGTCAACGGCAACGCACCGTGAAGATGCCGAACGGCGACTGCAACGAGTATGCTTCGAACTTGATCATGTTTTGAATTCGCCCCGTGCCTGGCTGCGCGCCACTGAACGACGGTGACTACTGGGGCCCATTCTTGTTGCGAAACCTGACGAATTTACGGGTGTTGCACGTTATCTCCACAAGCTGGTTGGCACTTTCGACTTCTCGGCCACGCCACCGCCAACTTGTTGCATGCTCCGGTGGGCCGCACGTCGTTTTTTAGATATTCCCCGCACCTTTCATGGAATTGATGGGTTATTGTATGGCGCATGGGGTGCAGAGGAGAACGTGCTGGTTGTATTATTGGACATTCCATGCTGGACGATGAACGGTGGTATCTTCAATCTAGTTCACGCCTTGACGCTGCGATATTTCTTGCCCAATGGTGTCGATCCGGATGGCCCCAACCGTGGCGGTGTCAGTGGCAGCCCCGACAAACAAATGTACACTTTGCGTGTGAAACACCGACGTCAACCTTGTGAGTGCGACGCTGAACATTTCGATGCGGGCGGTTGCGCACCGTGCTGCGCTTCGCTCGCTTGAGGATTCGCTGCAGGGTGTAATTTCTGTGTGAACGTGGTCGAAATCCTCCCGCGTGATGCCTGGCCACCCCGACGCTCTGCAGCTGAAGCCGTCCATTCTCATGCTGGACGTCTGTCGGTTATTCCTTTCTCTTAAACAGCAGTTATGCAATCAGCGTTGGCTGCTCTACGGATGCCGGGGGGATTTCTTTTTGCAGTTCGGGCTTGATCTACTTCTGCCGTAGCTATCTCTCGACTGGGAGGGGGCGTTGTATTTTTAACACTATCTGCCTTAAGCTGGGCATCATCCAGGGCTGCGCAGTGAGTGGCAGCCCATCTGCATTTTCAACGTGTTGCTTGGCCCGCGATTTGGAGCCTATCTACGAAGAGCGTCGAGAAGGCCATGTTCAACCATGCGCCGACGAAGTCGGTAGAGTGGTGGCCGCATTAGGCCTGCTGCATCGGTATTGCATTATTGCTCTAGCAAGGCGCATCGTTGGCTTGGCGTTCAATGCTGGAGAATTCGGGCTTGTCCCTTTCTGGTCAGAATTTTTAGCGTTGCTCTGGTGTCGTTGGTCAGGAAATTTCTGGCAGCTGTGTTTCCAGATTGGCGCGATTTAGGTGGCGCTGATCGTTTTCTCTATTTGGGCGTGTGGCTGAGCCCCTGCGTAGCAGTAGTGGATGCCTGGTCCTCCACGTGGGGGAAGTTCTATCAGCGAACTTCTGGCTGAAGCAGGCCTTCCGATATCGTATTCGGCGATGGTGCTAAGAAATCGTTCCCAGTGGTTGCTTCTCAATGCGCGAGCAGGTCTTCCACCTGATGGCTGTCCTTTGCCGGTTCCCGTCTGGGTCGTTTCGATTGCTGGATTTTGTCGCGCTGCACCAGTGGTTTGGTCCGATCATCCGATCGCCGCTTCTTGCTTATAGCACCAGTTGCCTGATCCGCTCTTCCTTTGATGCGTTGGCAGTCAACAGGCGCATCGTAGCCTTTGTGCGGCGCACAGGTTCCGACGTGGGTGACGGCCGCTCGTTGATGTAAATTGACACCTCGTACCCGAACATCTGACAGATGAGGTCGTTTGCCGAATACCTTGCCGCCCCCGCCGCTGGGCGACCCCTGAGTCGCCATCATGCTAGCGAGTCGATTTAAGATGCCGTAGTGGCCGCCCGCGTCGTCTGCAGCGGCTGGTGTTCGCACAGATCACTCATCATTTGCTTCTTCCCTTGCTGATGCCACTTTTCGGGTCAAGGTTACTTCGGTCGTGGGCCTTAACGCCACGCTGGGACAGTTGCGGTGCGTCTTTGGGTGCAAAAGGATGTTGGGACCAAGAGTCCGATGCGGAATGTCCTGTGCTTGATTCGACTTTTATCACATGGGCGGGCGAATTCTTCCCCATCGACCCTTTCGATCGTTGGGGGCTGAAAGGAATGTGCGAGGCTCTCCTGTTTTACTTTACGCAAGATGTGCGTCGTGAGCTCGTCGGAGATGCACGCGGTGCGTACTGTGAGAACTTCTCGTGTTCGCGTGATTTCTTTTTGCCAAGACTCGCCCCGATCGTGAATGACGTCCTGCGCTTTCGCATCGATATCGGCGTGCTGGGCCTTGTGCTCTCCAGCCACAACCACCTGCTCTCGATCATGCTGGTCGCGATGCACCCCTGACTCAGAGCGACGCGCCCTCCGGAGCTGCGCTGGCGGACGCTCAAGTGGACCATTTTGTGCCCGGAAGCGCTGAGGATGTGCAACATAAGATTGGTGCCGATTCATGTATCTTGTCTTCCTCCCTTGATGTGAACTCGGATGATATCGCTGAGTTGCGCCTGCACCGCCCCTGTGCGGACACCGCTTCTGCGCTGGGAGTTCTTCGTCTTTATCGTTGCCAGAAGCAGCTTCCGCACGAGCGGAACCGATGTTGAATGAGACAGGCTGCAACCTACGCCATGGTTCAAACGAGCCCTTGGGTTTATTCAACGGTTTACCCGTCGCGTCCAGACCAGCTCATCATGGTCAGTATTCTGAGGTGACTGAGCTGCAGCCGCCTGCTGCCACCTCTCTTGCACCCATGCCGGCATCTTCGGCGCCGTAGGCGGGGAGACCCGAGCTCTCTCCGACGCCCCATCCCTCCCTCCCTCCGGGCTGCCGATCGCCCGCGATCGCCCTGTCGAAGATGGGCCGCGCGCTGGGGGCGGCGCTCTGCGGGTATCCGGAGGCGGCCCCCCTGCAGGACGCTGCGGCGACGGCCGCGACCGCGTCAGCGCCGATCGCAACCGCGCCGACGGCGGCGCCGACGCCGACCGTATGACGACCCAGGCGCTGACATCGACAACGCCGACGGCGACGCCGGCGACGCCGACGCCGACGCCGACCACGATGCCGACGACGACCACGACGCCGGCGCCAGCGCCGGCGGCGGCGACACCCCAGGACGCCGTGGGCGGCCTGCCGAAGGGGTTGCGGCGCCCCGCAGCGGGGGGCGCGCCGTCGTCCTTCTTCCTGGCGGGTATGCTGGGCCGCCGGGTGAAGAACATAGGCGGCCACGACCCGGGCGGAGAGATTCACCCAGATGTTCGACGGTGTTTTTTTTTTCAATCCAGGCGTTTGTTCCCGACTTCGGCCCCTGGGGCCCGTCCTCGGGCTCTGGGGCCACCAGACATGGATCCAGGGCGAGAAACTAGAAGGGGAAGGGACTTCTGGGGTCGCGCATTGAACAACTCATATCGCCAGATGTCTGGGTGTGCACATGCACCCGTCCTGTCCTGGCCCATGCTGGGCCCACGATTGGTGCATAATTATGCCTTCGTGGTCAACCCAAGAGGGCGTATGCACTGGTCCTGGGCTCCGGATGGTTCTGGGCAGGACCGGTTCATGCGCGTACAGTAGACACATCAAATAAGAAGTCGGCTTGCCAGCTGGCGCCCCGCGGGAGTTTCTTATCCTCCGGTGGCCCAGGGGACCCGCAGAAATTTTGGGGCACCCTGGAATCCTCAGACACCAATGGAGAATGTGGCCCAAGTTGCCTTACAGAAAGATCTCTTATCGCATGTGTCTACTGTTGTCTTCTTTCTTGCAAAGGCGCTGGCTACAGCGCCGACGGCGCCGACGACGAAGACTCAGCCGATGCCGCCGCCGACGACGACGACGAGGACGACGACGGCGACGAGGCCGACGACGACGAGGCCGTGTGGACGGCGGCGACGACGACGACAGCGCCGACGAAACCTACGACGGCGGTGGCCAGCAATGCGCGGCGTGGATGAGGAGAGATGGGGGAGGAGAGGAAGGGACGTGGGAGGAGCGAGGAGGTGGAGGAGCGAGGAGGGAGGAGGAGGATCAGGGGTAACGTTAGGTAGGATAGACTCGGGGGGGATGCATCGGTCCCCAATCCCCCGTTGATCGGCGACGGAGGCCTGGTTGGCCACCCCCCCAGGACACTGCTTTCACTATCGAGGGCCTATTGCCGATCCATCAGCCATGTATCGCCGGTTCCAGCTCGATGCTCTGCCCCTGAGCCAGTCCCCCCCCGACGTTCCCCTTCAGAGGAAGAAGAGAAGGAGGACGAGGAGGAGGAGGAGGAGAAGGAGCGAGGAGGAGAGGAGGAGGATGCGTGAGGAGGGGAAGGAGAAGAAGAGGCAGGCGCTTTCTCGATGATGAAGTGCCGTTTCCTGTCCTCGTGAGGTGCCACGAGAACTCGGCTGAAGGCTCGAGGGTTTCGCGGGGAGGAGGAGGAATCTGACTCGTCCTCGACAGGAGTCGAGGCGGTGGTAGTGCTTGTGCCTCTCACCAGGAGGCAGCCTGTTCGGCTGTCTTGCGAGCCTGTGCGGGCTTCGTGGCCCTACAGGAAGCTATGCCGAAGGTCCCAATGGCAAAGTCAGAATAGTGGCGCCGAGCCCATTCCAGCATTCTCCTCACACGGTGCGTGACCCAGCTCAGCCGAAGGCCACAGTGATAAGGCACGGATAGCGCATCGAGTCCATTTCGTTTCGCCACATCCCTCATATGTTCCATGGACCCACAGAGAGCTCCAAGAAAGGCTGCAGTGGCAGGGTTCGCATGCCGCCTCGGATCCATGTCGGCACACCCTTCACGTTTCGTGGCCCCGAAAGCCCCAGTGGCAGGGTTCGCATGGCGCTTCGGGTCCATTTCGGCACGCCCTTCACACGTTTCGCGGACCTCTAAGGAGCGCCACCGAAGGCCCCAATGGCAGGGCTCGTATGGCTGCAACCCAGCCAAGATTCGCGCCCCAGTTCCTAGCCTACTTGCGACTTGCCTCGCGGTACTCGCAGCTACATTTGGTTGGGCCATTTGCCAGGCTAATTGTCACGTCGTGGGCCCCCTCGGCCCTTTCCTGTCTTGAGTATTTTTCCTTGTTCCGTGGGCCCGAGACAATGCCAGGCCCAGCCTTACCTTGCATATCCCGGAGAGGCCCAGACGTTTCCGTAACTGGCTATATGCTTGGTGCTCCGTCGTGGGGCCGATGGGAGTTCGACATGACTCCAGCATATATTGTTAAGACCTGACGGCTGGTGCCGCCGATCCTGAAGACGCCGATGACGACGACAACGACGACGACGATTACGACGACGATTATGACGACGAAGACGAGAATTCCGACGACGATTACGACGCGCTGATGGCTCTGGCACAGTCTCCGGTCAGGTGGTGGTGGTGGTGGGGGGAGGAGGAGGAGGAGGAGGAGGGGGAGGAGGAGGAGGAGGAGGAGGAGGAGGAGGAGGAGGAGGAAGAAGAGGAAGAGGAGGCAGAAGAGGAGGAAGAGGAGGCAGACGAGGAGGTGGAGGAGGAGAAAAACGTCTGGACCAAGCGGGTTTGGACCCATGCGCGCACGCCCTCAGGTGGGCCAGCCGCGTACTGAACGAGACACTTCGATATTGTCGAGGCCTTGCCCCACCACGTCAGGCATGGCTCATCATTATCATGGTTCATCTTGTGTTCGCGCAGTTGCCACAAAAACCATTCGCAGGGTTGGGAATCTAGCTTGTACGCGCAAGATTCCTCCTACTTGGGCTGACATCGAAACAGTTTGGCTGAAAACTGCCCAGGATTCGTCACAACAATCTTGCAAGCAGCAGCAGCGAAACAACTCTTGGCAGTGGAGCATCAATGCTACTGGCTTCATTCCTGTTGTAGCAGATAACGGTATGCAGGTCACGTTCATCCCTCGCGGCCAGGATCTCCAGACAAGGTTTCTTCTGCCACCATACCAGTTTAGTTTGCCACCACTTTGTCTGGTGCCACCTCCGCCGTCTACGGTTCCGCCGCACTCTGCGTCAGTGGAGCTGCCGCCGCCACCGGAAGATTCTGCGTCAGATGTCAGATCCAAAGCGAAAGTTTAAGTCGACAGTACGATCGGGAATGTTATTAGCCACGCGCACAGTGGATTGGCACTTTGTCCTGTAGGAAGTATTGTCGACGACGCCTCCCCCCACGATCGGACACAGCGAGTTCGAGGCGACGCAGCAATGCAGAACTGCAGGCAGCACGCCAATAATGTTGCACGTGGGAATGACCAGGCCACGGTTGTCGGACGTTGTGATCACGAATATGACACCCCGTCGAAAAAATGATGACGATACAAGTACCACTACCGTCAGTTTTGGGAAACCAGTGCGCTCGGTGCGCCTACAAGATAAGAGTACCCTCAACGTGGCGGAGGGCGAACTTGGCAGTTCGGACCCGTTCACAGGGCGATGGCAGGTGCTTGCCAAAAGCAACAACGCAGCGCGTGTCAATTACGACGGTATCGAGTTCATCAAAAGATCGAGATCGATGTTGCTGGGCGGCTTCAAAAATGCGGCCATCAAATTGAATCGTGAACGGTGACCTTGCATCGAAAAAGTGTTCTGCCACACTTGGGAACGAGGGGGCTATGCGGGAGGTGTCGAACAGTTGGTGTTGGGCGTCTGCACTAACGAGGCACGCTTTTATGCACTATGGAGCGCCGCGACTTCGTAAACATTCCATCGCTCGCATCCGCAATCATACGTTGTCAGCCGTGTCTCGTTTGGGCGATTCACTTATGTTTTTGCTGTTGTATGTTCGTTCCTACGTGGCACGCCCCGATGCGCGCGTGCGCTGCGCGGTCGTAGTGCGCGCGCCCTTCATCATCTTGCACGCGCGGTGCACGCAGCGCGCGGCGGCGGCGGGGGAGGATCTATGCGTGGAGGAGGATAGAAGCTGCCGGCGCCGCTGCTATTTCCAACCCTCGGGGCTCAAGAGACGGGGGTCGATGCAAAAGGGGGCCAGCCAGGGCACCGAATCCTGCAGGATCCTGCGAAGACCCCCTCTGGCCGACACGGGTTAGCGAGCCGCGAGGCGGCCGCGCATGTTGGCTGACCCTGGTTAGCGAAGACCTGCGCCGCAGTTTTTTTTCCTGCATTGCAGTTTTTGGGTTTCCGCTGACCCGGGTCTGGATTGACCCGGGTCAGAAAGTCCCCGAAACCCCGGCGAGGGCAATCGCGGCACACGAATGATGTTGTCAGCGATGCCGAGGAGAGCCCGCTCGCAAGTTTAAGCCGCGAGCGATGGGCTCCCATTCTTCCCCAGCTCTCGCAGTTGATTGCCTTTTTTCACGTGGTGTTCGTTGTTCATACCGTACTTTGCTCCACGCGCGTTGCGCACTGCGTGGCGGAGGGGGCGGTGGAGAAGTTCGTGGAATGGTGGGGGGGGAGAGGAAGTTGCCGGCGTCGTTGCTAGTTTCAACCCCAGCGAGGGCAATCACATTACTTTTAAGATTTGGAGTGTTTATGCCTAGGAGAACCCGCTCGCAAGTTTAAGCGAACCCTGGGTTTCCATTTCGCCGCAGCTCTCGCCGGCAATAACTTGTTGCAGCTGATGTTCGTTGTCCATATCGCACTTTGTACATGCGTGGCGCGCGCTGTGTGGTGGAGGAGGAGGTGGTGGACTCCTTCGACAAGGAGTTCCTATGATGTAAGGATGTGGAGGCAGACGAGGATCGTTTACAGCATGCTTCTGTCTCGGGTCAGCCGGCGCCGTCCGAGCTGGCTTCCCGCGACCGCGAACCGCGCTTTCACGTTGCCACTTAATTCGGCCAGCCAGGCGATATTGGCCTGCCTGACACTTCGGCATGCTGTCGCAGGGGCGGAAGGGGATATCCGATGTTTATTAGAGGTTGGGGGAGGAGATCGCCCTCGCCACGCCAAAGCGATGCAGCGTACTCTTGTCTCTCTGCTGCCCCCAGCTGACCTGTATGTACTGTTTCCCGCCGTCGCGCGCTGCTGCAGTGCCAGGGCCTTTTCTGTAGTTGGCCACGTTTCACGAGCGGAACACGCTCGCTCCGAATGTTGTTCCAACGTAAACGGAGGAGGAGAAGGAGGTTGATAAGGAAACGGAGGAGGGGGAGGAGGAGGAGGAGGAGGAGGAGGAGGAGGAGGAGGAGGAGGAGGAGGAGGAGGAGGACGAGAAGAAAGAGAAGGAAGAGAAGGAAATGAAAGAGGAGGAGGAGGAGGAGGAGGACAAGGAGGAGGAGGAAGAAGGGGAGGAGGAGGAGGAGGAGGAAAAGGAGGACGGCGGGGGGGGGAGAGGAGGAGGAGGAGGAAAAGGAAACGGAGGAGGAATGTTGGCTGGCCGTTGAGGCGAAAACGCCCTAATTAGCAAATTCTAGACGCTTCGCGTATCCCCACCAGCACCGCCTGCCGCTGGCGCTTCCGCCTGCGGCTGTAAAAAAAAAGTATCCCCACCAGCCCGTCCAGAAACGACGCCCAGGCGAGTAGAGGGTCGTCTTGAGGGGCTTTTCGGCGTCTTGGGTGCCTCGGGGGGGCCTCTGTGGGCCGTTCGGGATCCTCTTTGGGGCCTCCTGGGGGCCTCTTGGGGCCTCTTGGGGCCATCTTCGGGCCTCTTGGGGGTCTCTTGGGGGCCTCCTGGGGGCCTCTTGGGGGGCCTCTTGGGGCCATCTTGGGGCCATCCTGCGGCCTCTTGGGGCATCCTGGGGGCCTCTTGCGGCCATCGTGGAGGAAATCGATCAAAGAAGAGGGGAGCCTTAATTAGCGTTGCCCCCTGAGAAGGCCAAAATGGGGCCAAAACCATAGTAAAATCAATGTTTTTGGCTTCCTCGCCGAGGCCGTTTTGGACGCTCTGACCGCTCCCCGCACCTCCTGTCCAGGTCAGTGGGGAGGGGGTAGGGGGAGGGGTAAACCCCTCCCCAAAGGGGAAGAGGGAGGGGTGGAAGAGGAAACTCGTTAAACCACCGACGCCCAGAGGGCTGGTGGGATTTGGGAGAACCGATGATTGTTGCCTCTTGGGGCTATCTTTCGAATGCTCTTGGAGATTATTTGAGCGTTTTGGAGGCCTCTCGGGCCGTCTGGAGGCCATGTCTGGCGTCTTGGATTGATTGTTCCGCGATTCGGGGCCCTCTTGGGCCATCTTGGGAGCTGTTCGGGGCAGTCTTGGCCCGTCTTGGGGGTATTTTCGGCTGCAAGATAGCCCGGGAGATATGGTATTTTGACCCAGGACCCCCCCGGGGGGGAAGTTATCAAAGGGACGAGTTTCTTTTTGAGTCAATAACGGCATTGCTCAAGCTCGGTTTGGTTTCGCATTGGCTGGCGCGCTTGAGGTTTCGGTTCGGTTTCGCTGTGGCTTGCGCGCTGGAGGAGGAGGGCCCGCTGAGTGCGACGACGATGACGACGACGAAGACGACGACGACGACGAGGACGACGACGAGTCAGACATAACGACGACGACGCGGATTTCGACGACGGCGGGTCAGACAGAACAGCGTTTTCCACACGCCGGCATGGTCGGCGGACTCGTCGAGCATTCGACGTGTATGCACCGCGGATCTTCGACGCATTCGACATGCATTCGAAGCGGATTCCACGCGGATGCTAGCGCGATTGGACAAACATTGTCTTCCGAGAACGCAACACGAATAGCCCCCGTGGACGGCCAGGCGTCGCGAAAGAGGGCATCGAGCGCCAGAGCAACAGCCTGGGGTACTGGGGCCCCGAGCCGGCCACGACGGCGAGCGGCTGGGCGAGCAAGGCGTTCCGGGCCTCGCAGGCCGCCAAGGCGGCGCAGGCCTTGCTTGGGTGGCAGCGGGGAGCTCGGAGGGCGTCCGAGTTGGCACCTTCACCGATCCTGGCGCCAGGCCGATCCTCGGTCCACATCGGTGCACACGCCCTCCCGGCCTGGGCGGGGAGGCAGCTGCACGGGTCCCTGGGCCGAGGAGGAGCCTGGTCAGGAGCGGTGCAGGCGCAGAGGCGGCGTGCTCCCAGGAGAGGCCGGTGGGGTAGCCCAGACCTCTTCGCGGAATGAGAGGTCGAGGATCAGGGATGGAGATTGGGGCTTCGTAGAGGGAGGGTTCTCAAAAGGTGGGGCTGGGCAGCGGGCCCAGCTGGATGCTCCTGTTCAACGCGTTGCCCTCTTCCAGAGGCCGTTCGTAGTGATCCCCCATCAGAGCTTGCCTCTGTAGGTGTAGGGGTCCTAGCAGATTCATATGGTTAGGTGAGGTTCGCCGCAGATTTCGGTGGCCGGCCCGGGTGCCCAGTAGCTCTACAGCCCTATAGCCTTATAGACCTGTAGCCCTATAGCCTTATAACCCTATAGCCCTAGTAGCCTTACAGCCCTATAGCCATATAGGCCTATAGGCCTAATAGCCGCATAGCCCTATAGCCCTATAGCCCTAATAATCCTATACCCCTATACCCCTAATGGCCCTATAGCCCTACAGCCGTATAGCCCTAATAGCCGTATAGCCCTAAAGCCCTATAACCCTATAGTTTTATAGCCCTCTAGCCCCATAGCCCTATAGCTCCATAGATAGCCCTATAGCCCAGTCGCCCTGTAGCCCTATAGCCCTTATAGCCCTGTAGCCCTATAGCCTTAAGGCCCTCTAGCCCTCATAGCCATGTAGCCCTATAGCCCTATAGCCCTATACCTCTATACCTCTATATGCCTATAGCCCTATAGCCCTATAGGCCTATAGCTGTGTGGTTCCATAGCCCTATAGCCCTAAAAAGATGATGCTTGTTTTTTTTCTCCGGTCTCATTTTCTTTCAACCCCACATTTGCCAATACACCACCTGAGTTCCGGTGTGATTTTTGGATCTGATTGGGGTCTGTGGGAGGGGCTTCTCGTGGCCATGGACGGGTCGGCCTCGCGATTCAAGCCGCAGCGCATCCCAGGAATTATCCTAGGGCACAAGTTAGACCCTCGGGCCCATACCCCTTGACGTCGTGAAAAAGGAGGTCGGATGCTAGATGTTCGGCCTCTCGGGACCCTTACCGGACCCTGGGACTGTCAAACTACGGCTTGGAATGAAAGGCCCGTCTGGGGCAAGAGGTCGAGAGATCCAGGGGTCCATGTTTGGTGGGCGTCCGAGAGGGGGGTGAGGATTACGGGGTGCATGGCAGGCGCCGTGGACTCTGCTCGATGTTATGATCACATGTTCTTCTTCTTCTTCTTCTTCTTCTTTTCCTTCTTCTTCTTTCCACCCCCCCCCGGTCCCCCCTCCGCAGACGACTTGTGCACCGTACCGCGCGGGCCTCGCCCGAGGCGCAGTCGATCCTCGACCCAGGAGCGGTACGGTGGATATTATCTCGGCCCCCAGGGCAGAACAAGTCTTCACCGTGCTGTTTTGGAGCGGGGCCGCAAGGGAGTCCAGACCTGGCACGGTGCGTGGGCGCCGTGTTCGTACCACCCTCGTCCGCGCACATGCCGCGGGCCATGCTGCGCCCCACCCCCCCCCCGCCACCCCTCCTCCCAGCGCTGCCCGCCTCGGTGCCCGCGAGCGTCGCGTGGCCAAGGAGCGAGGGTGCTCTCGGCAGGGCAGCGGCCTACGGCGCGGCAGTGGGCACGCGGGGGGGGGGGCGCGCGCCGACGGCCTCGGGGGGGCTCCCCCCCCGGCAGTGGAGGTCGCTCGAGATTTCCAGCGTTTCGTAACGAGGGGAGGGGGAACCACAGAAGGAGGCCGTCGAGGGTTACAGGCGGCCTCCCTGGAGGCCCGAAGGCGCACGGAAGGTGCACCCTTCTTCTCTCTCCCCCGACTACGGCCCCCATCAAGCAACGCCCGAAAATTCGGTGTTCTTCAGGACGTGTGTCAATCCAGAGTGTGTGTGTGTGTGTGTGTGTGTTGTATGTGTCTTTGTGTGAGACCAGCGCTGTAGCTGTTCTCCCCCTCTCCCGCGGCCGTTCCTCCCCCCACCTTGTCCACTCCTGCTGCCGGCAATTCGCAGTGCCGTCACCTGGCTTGCCCCAGCGCGCGTGCGGACTGCCTCTGCCGCGCTGCGACGTAAGAAGTCTGTGTGTGTGTTTGTGTGTGTGTGTGTGTGTGCGTGCGTGCGTGTGTGCGTGGCTGCCGCCCCCCCCAGCTGCTGCCCGGCGCTGCGGCTGCCCCCCCCCGGCGCTCCCTTCGCCGCAGCCAGCTGGTCTTGCCTGAGCGGGCCCGCTTCCTCTCTTCCCATCGCGCTGGGGTGTCCTCCTCTCCTCACGTGCACTGCGGCCCAATTTGCATCTAGCGCGCCCCACTGATGCCCGATCGCTGGAGCAGTAACCTCTGCTTAGCCGCCGACGCAAAAGTGTGTGTGTGTCTATGTGTGTGTGGTGTGCGTGCGTGTATGTGTGTGTGTACGTGTGCGTGTGTGTGTGTATGTGTGTGTGCGTGTGCGTGTGCGTGTGCGTGTGTGTGTGTGTGTGTGTGTGTGCGTCTGTGTGTGCGTGTGTGCGTTTGTGTGCGTGTGCGTGTGCGTGTGTGTGTGTGTGTGCGTGTATGTGTATGTGTGTTGCCCCGTCTACAGCACGCAGCCCGTGCTCGCCCTTCTGAACTTCACCTCCTGCGTAGTATTGAAGGGCTTCGGTGCACAGGCACACGTTGGCGACAACACCCGTTCGGAGGATCATCGAAAGACAGCGATTCAGGGGCGTCACGAGCGAGAGCTGACGTCGTCAAGGCACGAGCTGGCCGTGACGGGGACAGCGCTAATGCCCCAGCATTTTTCGGAGCCTCAGGGACAGCTCCAAGACGCTTCAGGGCGACTTTGGAGGACGCCTCTTGCTCATCCTCCTCCTCATCCTCCTCTTCCCTCGGGGAACCTAAGACTCGAGAGTTCGCCGGAACTCGGGTGTGCCGACGCGATTCGATTGTCCCGTGATGACGTTAGACGATCCAGTGTCCGGAGCCAAATTTCAGACTGGGCCTCGTAATTCTTCAGACGGCCCCGTCAGGCCAAAATGAGTCTCCCAACATCGAGTCTTACGTCCCCCCCGTAGTCTTTAATCAAATGCCGGCAGCAAGCTCTGCGCCACCGTGACAGCGCAGCACTCCGTGCGGGGACCGCTGATGGCCCAGATGGGCTGCTATCTTCTGGCAGCTCTCGTCCCGAGTTTCGTGCGGGCAGCAGCGTGCGGCACGCTCTCTTCGCAGGCTCGACAAGGCCGTAATGTGCGGTACGGTAGGCACATGCGATGAGAAACTTTGCTATGAGGAACTCCAGAGGCACATCCTTCGTCGACTCTGAGCTCCGCAGGGTGCCCCAGGCAAAAAGATACGGCATCATCGTTGGGCACCCGTCAGCAGGCCAGTTTCTTTCCTGGTGCGCCTACTGTAGCTGTCTCTGTCGGGGCCGCCACACGCAGCATCGACGCCATGATCCTGTTCCTCGCCCTCCTGGCGTCGGAGCACCCGTGGGCGCCCTGAGGAGTTGGATGCAGTGCGCGATGTCGGGCGCGGCTGGAAGCGAGGGGGAGAGGTGCTCGCCTTGGGGAAGCTCAGAGGGAGGCCCCACCAGACAGCACCCGGCACTGTGCCGCTCCGCCGCGTGACGGGGTGGATTTGATCTTCTCCTCCCTTGCCCCCTTTCTCCTCTCTCCTCCCCTTCCCTCCTCCCGTTCTGCAGTCAACGCGCGTGTGAATCATGAGGAGCGTTCCCGAGGATACCCTTGCATCCTTGCCCCTTCGGCCCATCCCTAGCCAGCCCTTCGCCCAACACGCTCCTGCATGGAAGTCCAGGGGGCGTGCGTCCTTGCCGCGCGCCTTTACCATACAGTGGGGGCGCGCTTCAAGAAACCGGCTGTCCTTCGCCAGGGCACCTCGGGGTTTCTTTGGCTCGCGCTGCGCTGCGCGGTGACTTCCCGCTGGCTTTCCGACATTGCTGCGTGCAGGGTGCTCGGGGTTTCCCCCCCATCGGATGTTGCTAGAAGTGCCCTTGGCCCAAGGTGCCCCCAGGATTTCCATGGAAGCCCCGACGGCATCCAGAGCACCCCTCACGAGGTGGGGTCAGCGAAAAGCTGGGGTCACCGTGGGCCAGGGGCACCATTAGGCACCGAGCGCGTCCACTACTCGCAAACGTGAGAGAACGCACATGTTTGCCTCGGCGTAAAGAATCATACATCCTCCGCGGCGTATCCGGGCCGTTTGCGAGTAGTTGCGAGTCGTGGAATGCGCTTGTCTAGTCAGCACCCCTCCGACCAGTCGCACCCCGCGCGCGGTCTTCCAGGCCTGGGTTTCTTGAGAGGGGTTCTTTCGGCCGCGTCCTTACCGTGCGCGCTGTTCGTGCCACGGAGCCCGCGAGGCTCCAGAATGGGGCGCAAAGCCAGGGCCACCTCGGGCCAGGGCCACCTTTAGCAGCCCCCGACCAGCTGCACCCCGCGCGCGGTCTTTCAGGCTGCACGCCTCACGAAGCCCTGAGGGTCTCAGGGGCGTCGGGGTGGAGCGAAAAGCCGGGGCCACCTCGTGTCAGGGGCACTCTTGGCAACCCCCCACCAGTTGCACCCCGCGCGCGGTCTTCCAGGTTCGGGTGTCTTGCGATGGGGCTGCAGGGGTGGCCACGTCGGAGGGGGCAGGGCGCCTGGGCGGCGGCGACGGCCCTGCGGCATGCGCGCCTGGCTCGCGTGCGCGGCCGCGGCAGCGGTTCACCGGCTCCCGCCCTTCGCTTTGCCGTCGCGCCGAGCCGCCGGGCTCGGCAGGGGCCCCCGCCGAGCCGAGGCATCTCGCAGGGCTGCGTCCTGCGGCCGCTGGCCTCGGCCCCCGCCTCGATCCCGCTCGGTGCTGTTTTTTTTTAGTTCGGAGCCTCCTGCTCCTTGCGCTGCCGCTTTAGGGGCATGAGCGCCCTTCCGACGTGGCCACGCCTGCGTTCTTCCACCGTGCGCGCTGCTCATGCCACCGCGCCCGAGAGGCCGAGGCCGAGGGCGCCCTGAGGGAGGCGGAGCACCACCAGCAGATCGCCGCCTCCTCGGCAGACCAGGCCCTTCTGGAGGAGGAGGATGGAGGAGGCGGCTAGTAATGGAGGAGGAGGAGGAGGAGGAAGAGGAAGAGGAGGAGAAGGAGAAGGAGAAAGAGAAGGAGGAGGGAGGAGGAGGGAGAGGAGAAGGAGGAAGGAGTAGGGAGGAGAGGAAAGAGGGGAGAGGAGGAGGAGGGGGAGGAGGAGGGGAGGAGGAGGGAGGGTGGGGGAGGGATGAGGGGGGGGATGAGGGAGGGAGAGGAGGAGGGCAGGGAGGGAGGGAGGGAGGAGGAGGGAGGGAGGGAGGAGGGGAGGAGGGAGGAGGGGAGGGGGGAGTGAGGGGAGGAGGAGGAGGAGGAGGAGGGGGAGAGGATGAGGAGGAGGAGGGAGGGACCCAGAGGTCTGACGCTCCCAAACAAGTGGAGCGGCCAGTTCTTGCCGTTTCCGGCCTCAGAGGGCCCCCGCCAGACCTCGGGGCCGTCAAAGAACGATTCAGGACGAAAAATCGGGCCTTAAGGGAGTTGGTGGGTGTCTGTGGAGCGGGGATGGAGCGGGTGGAAAAGTCGACCTCCGGGGCCCACGCATCGAAGAGTCGACCTCTGGGGCCCCCGCATTGAAGAAATAGGAGCGGGGGGATGTCTGGGGAGGCGAGGGGCCTCAGGATGTGTAGCAGAGAGAGTTGGTGGCCTCACCCCCTTCCTCCCCCTATCTGGAAAGGATCCCCCGGTGGTGTCTGGGGTGGCCCCGCCCTCGCGCCCGGTCGTCCGACCGGCCCGCCGGGGGGCCGCGGGCGCGCCAGCGCGGCAGGGGACGCCCGATGGCGTTTCGCAGGTAAGGCGGGCAAGCTGAGATAAGACAGCGACCCGAAACCGGTCGTGCCTCGAGGTCGGAGGCACTGTCGCCTCCCGCCTCTGAGGCCTGGGAGAGGAGGTGTTCCCCAAGGGCTCCTACCCGAAGTGGAGGAGGAGGAGGAGGAGGAGGAGGAGGAGGAGGAGGAGGAGGAGGAGGAGGAGGAGGAGGGAGGTGGGAGGTGGGAGGAGGGAGGAGGTGATGTTGTTTGCAGGAGGAGTTAGCAGGAGGAGTAGGAGGTGGAGGAGAAGGAGGAGAAGGAGGAGGAGGAGCAGTTTCAGGAGGATGTTGCAGGAGGAGGATGAGGAGGAGGAGGACAAGGAGGAGGAGCAGGAGGAGAAGGAGGAGGAGGAGAAGGAGGAGGAGGAGGAGATGGAGGAGGAGGAGGAGGAGGAGGAGGAGGAGGACGACGACGACGAGGAGGAGCAGGAAGATCAGGAGGAGGAGCAGGACGAGGAGGAGGAGGAGGAGGACGAGGAGGACAAGGACGAGGAGGAGAAGGAGGAGGATGAGGAGGAGTGTGGGGGCGGCTGGGGCCGAAGGCCTCCGCCAGCCTCCTGCGATGCTTCCGATTGGCCTCCGAATATGCCGCCCAGAAGTGTCCCAGGTGGCCGCCGAAGGCGACGACAACGGCGGATGAGCAGGACGAGGAAGAGGAGGAGGAGGAGGAAGAGGAGGAGAAGATGGGGAGGAGGATGAGGAGGAGGAGGAGGAGGAGGAGGAGGGGGAGGGGGAGGCGTACGAGGCGGCGTAGGAGGAGGGGGATCAGAGGAGGAACAGTTATTCGTACCGATGCCCGTCCCTCGTTTTCATCTTTTTGGACCTCCAGGGAGGCCCTCGTCGCCACCGCTGGATTCGCCTCGAAATTCTGGTCAGACCGCACTCCTGGAGAGGTCCGGAGAGTGGCGGTATCTTCTGGACTCCCCAAGTGGGAGGGGGAGGAGGAGGAGGATGAGGAGGAGGAGAAGTGGATGTGGAGGACGAGGAGGTTGATGAGGAGGGAGAGGTGGAGGAGGATGCGGCGCCGAAGGGAGGATGAGGAGGAGGGGGAGGGGGAGGGGGAAGAAGAGGCAGAGGAGAAGGAGGAGTAGGAGGAGGCGGTTGATGATGATGATGAGGAGGAGGAGGAGGACGAGGAGGAGGCGGAGGTGGAATCTGGAGGAGGAGGAGGAGGAGGAGGAGGAGGAGGATGAAGGAGAAAGAGAAGGAAGAGGAGGCAAAGGAGCAGGATGGGAAATGAGGAAGGGGGCGACGACGACGACGACGACGACGACGACGACGGCGACGGCGATGTCGACGGCGGCGGCGGCGGCGACGACACGAGAACGACGATGGCGGCGGCGACGACAACGACGACGACGACGGCGCGGTGGCTCCCGCGGCTCTAGGGCACCACCCGCTCCAGGCCCCCGCAGTTGTGATTTCGGACCCATTCCCCTGGCCCAGGTTTTCGCCCCGAGTCGTTTTGTCGACTGCCCCTGGGCCCAACGGGGCCCCCCGAGGCCGAGCATCACCGACAACCTTCCGTCGCGATCCTTTCGCGACGCGAGGGGGGTCTGGGGCGCGCCAGTCGAGGGCCTGTCGGGCCGATGTCGGACGAGGATCGACGCGTTCCAGATCGTTCCACAGCGCTCTCAGAGCTTTCGGGAACGCTGTGAGAAGGCCACAACGCCCGATACATCCTCCAGATCCGCCAGATGCTTTCGAGATTCTCGATTGATCCTCACCCGAATTGATCCTCGTCCTAGCTGCGTCTTGCGACGGCGTTGGCAACGGCGGCGGTGGCGGCGGCAACGCCGGGCCGCAAGGCGAAGGCGGCGGCCCTCCAGATGGATCTGGCGGCGCGGAGCTCGGTCGGCAGTGCGCGGGAGCCGAGGGACGCCTCCGAGGGGCCGCTGTCACCTTTTGATCGTCGTCGATCCCTTGTTGTCGTCGTCCTCGTGGTCGTCGTCTTCGCTTTCTCCTCACCGCCGCCTTCGTCGCCGCCGTGTGGTTGCCGCCGTCTTTGTCGTTGTAGTGTGGTCGCTGTCGTGGTCCCCCTCTCTCTCTCTCTTTCTCTCTCTTCCTCTCTCCGTGCGCCCTCCCCTTCCCCGCCGTCGTCGGAGAAGGAAGAGAAGGAAACGGAGCAGAAGGGAGAGGAGGAGGAGGAGGAAGAGACGGAAGAGGAGATAGAGGAAAAGACAGAGGAGGCGGTCAGGAGGAGGAGAAGACAGATGAGGACGAGAGGGGGGGAGGAGGGGGAGGAGGAGGAGGAGGAGGTGGTGGAGGAGGAAGAGGAGGAGAAGATGACAAGGGGGAGGAGGAACATGAGGAGAAAGAGGAGGAGGA
>CAUYUJ010001891.1:905010-912510 GCA_963575745.1 Prorocentrum cordatum | reverse complement strand
CCCCTGCGCACCCCCTTTATGGTGTCGAAAAAGTGCCACGCGTGCTATGTATTGCACGACCGTCTCGGATAGCGGCCGCGCTGAGGGACCCCCTTTGCGCACCCCCTGTGGTGTCGAGAAAGTGCCACGGTTGCTCTGCCCTGGACGACCTTCTCGGATAGCGGCCGCGCTCAGGGACCACCCCGTGCGAACCCCCTTATGGTGTCGAGAAAGTGCCACGCCTGCTATGCCTTGGACGACCTTCTCGGATAGCGGCCGCGCTCAGGGACCACCCCCTGCGCACCCGCTATGGCGTCGAGGAAGTGCCACGCGTGTTTTGCCCTGGACGACCGTCTCGGATAGCGGCCGCGGTCAGGGACCACCCCCTGCGCACCCCCTATGGTGTCGAGAAAGTGCCACGCGTGTTACGCCCTGGACGACCGTTTCGGGTAGCGGCCGCGCTCAGGGACCACCTGTGCGCACCCCTATATGGTGTCGAGAAAGTGCCACGCGTGTTATGCCCTGGACGAGCTAGCCCTGCGTGCTCTGCTGTGCTGACCTGTGCTATGTTGTGCCGAGCTGAGCTGTGCTGTGCCGTGCTGAGCTGAGCTGAGCTGTGCTGTGCTGTGTTGAGCTGAGCTGTGCTGAGCTGTGCTGAGCTGTGTTGTGTTGTGCTGTGCTGTGCTGCGCTATGTGAGAAGGGGAGGAGGGTGGTGTGTGAGGGCGGCGGGTGCGACGAGGCATGGAAGGAACATGTGGGGGAATTACCACAACCCGTTCACACATTGAATCTGATATTTTCGGGCCCCCATCGGTTTTCTGGAACTTGGTTCCGTCGGGATTTTGGAGGTGTGCGCAAGTTTGTGGTAAGCGCAGGCATTGTGGTGCACGCGGGAGGTTCTCACAAATGCGCTGTGGATTTCGCAGGGTCCCCACCCGCTGCTGCGCCAAAGGGTCCCCAAGAGTATCTTCCTGGGAACCGGTCGGTTCTTTCAGATTTCCCAGGATTCCCCAAGAGGCCCTCGCAGGAATCGGGCAATTCGTGCGATCGATAAGAATACTTGACATTCCTTCAGAGGACCCAGGAATCTGGGAATTGGTAGGATCCGTCGGAATTCCGATGGGTTCCCTAGGAGGCACTTTCCGGAATCTGGGAATTTGTGGAACCCTTAGGAATTCGTAGGATCCCATAGGAGTCTCTTGTTTCACACCTCACTTTCGTGTACTATTACTTTGCATTGCGCTTCTAACCATTGCATTCGGAAATTCATCCGCTGCCCCTGACCAGCCGCCCGCGGCCGCTCCGCCGGCGGTGCCTGGTCAGGCCGCTGCGCATGGGCCCCCCGCCGAGGAAATGATGGGTGCCCCGCAAGCAGCTGTTGCGGCGCTCGCCGCGGCCAGCCGGTCAGAGGGGGTCCTCCCCCGGAGCCCGATCCTGCTCACGTGCAGGGTTCGTGCCCGCGTTCAGGTGCACTGTCCAGTTGCCCGCGCGGCGACGCTGCGGCCTCCGCTGGCTGGAGGGACCACCAAAGCTCGCATCCACATTTGAACGAGCATGCCGCCGGGCGATTCCCTGGGCTCCCGCCAGTCCCGCCCGAGCATTTGCAAGAGCACCTGTTGGAACAAGAGCACCGTTCGGAACAGCGCTCAGTCTGCCAGCGGTTCTTGTCGACATGGTTCGGCGGCATCTACCCGCGATGCCGCCCTGCCGCGCGCGCGATTGCAGCCGGGGCAGCCGCCGCTCCCGCCGCCGGCGACCACCGCCTGGCGGGTCCGCGGGTTCCCCTCCCCATCCGGGAAGCTTTCTCTAAGCGGTCCGCCACCGAACGCTACGTCCCGAAGGGCGCCCGGGACTTCCGGGCACGGTGCTTGGTGCAAACCATGGCCAAGACCGTGCACAACAGCACCGAGGCTGCGTGGATTGAGCTTGCGATGCTCCCAACGTGCGTCCTGCGCGCCCACATACGCGGCGACCGGGGCAGCAGGGCGGCTGGCGAAGCGCAGGCGAAGGCGCTGTGCCGGCGCTGGCTGGGCGGGGAACGGGCCGCCCCCGTGGGCCGAGACCGTCGAGGCTCGCAGTGCCAAGCCCGCCTCGTAAGCCTCCCAACAAGCAAAGAAGCGCGTGCAGCTCGCCGCGGACGCCCAGCGCGCCAAGAGCTGCTCGGCTTTGACCAGCGAGACGCCCGCGGATGTCACCCCCGACGTCGTTGAACAGAAGCGCCGGAAGCACCCGCGCCTGTGGGCCCCGCCAGCCCCCCAGCTGTCCACGCGGCTGCTGCCTTGCAGGCGGGCGGGGGCGCGGTTCGGAGGGAAGCGCGGGCTCGGCTGCCGGGCCAACGGGCCTCCGACCCCAGCACTTAAAAGACGCGCTGCTCAACGCGCCCCACAGGGGCGAGGTCGTCGACCAGCTCCGAAACCGTTTTAACTTCTGCACCAGGGGGCAGGCCCCGCCAGCCGCGTCTGAGGCGCCTCCTCGGTGGCCCCGCCGAAAAGGACGGGGGCCTGCGCCCGGTCGCCGTCGGGGAAGTGCTCTGGCGCCTCGTCGGCGAGTGCCTTTACCGCGAGGTAGCCGAGGCCGCGCTCGACCGACTGGCCCCTCTCCAGATCGGCGTCGCGGCCCCCGGCGGCGCCGAGGCGGCGGCGCGCGTCGCGCGCCGGCGATGGCCCCGCCACCTCGTGGACCGGCGAAAGGTGTTTGCGAAACTGCACTTGTCCAGCGCCTTCAGCGCCCTGGACCAGCAGGCTCGGTTCACGAAGAGTTCCCAGGGCTGGCACCCTGCGCTGACTGGCGTTACTCCTGCCTGTCAACTGTCCCGCTGGGCACGCAGACAGTCCGCTCCGAAAGCGGGGTGCAGGAGGGCGACCCCTTGGGGCCGTTGCTGTTTTCCCTCGCTCTGCAGCGCGCCGCCGAGGCCGCCCTCGGCGCGCCGCGCCGCGGCGCCGACGGCGCCGTCGATCTGAGTTTCTTTTATTTGGACGACGGTTGCCCCGCGTGCGACGCGCCGGCCGCCGCGCGCCACCTCCACTCGCTCGTTGTCTACCTCGCCGCGGTGGGCCTCCAGCTGATCACCGGCCCGGGCAAGTGCGAGATGGCCCCCGCTGGCGGAGACACCTCCGACGTGTCTCTGGGCGGCTCCCCGCCGGGCTTCCGCCCCCGCACCGATCGCAGTTTCGAGCTGCTCGGCGCGCCAGTGGGAGACGCGGGCCCCTGCGCGGAGCGCGCCAAGCAGCGGGCCGCGTGCGCCGCCGCGCTGCCGGGGGCGCTGGAGAAGCTCAAACGCGCAAGTCGCGCTGCACTTCCTGCGCCAGCGCGCCTCCTCTTCAAACCGGGCTACTCCGCGCGCGCGCGCGGTGCCGCCCGCCGCGCGCGCCGCCTCTCTGCTGGCCGTCGGCGACGCTGTCCGGGCCTGCCTTGAGCAATTGGGCGGCTGCTCGCCCTTCGACTCTGCCTGGCGGCAGGTTCAGCTCGAGTTCGACAAGGAGGGGCTTGGCCTGCGCTCCACCGCGAACCCTGACCTCCTCGCGCAATGATTTTCTTTCCTCAATGCGCGACGGCGACGGTGGCGGCGTTCGATTCTATAATGGGTCCAGATTGCATTCGCATTGCACTCCAATTTGGACTGCTTACGAGCTCGATTTTTAAGGCTGATGGCATGCGATTTCGAATTGCACTTGCATTGCGATTCTGGCATATGCCCCAACCCGATGGCCTGCCCTCGCCCCCACCCCCCAAGTCGGCTCGACGCCCCCCCCCCAAAAAAAAAAACACGAGGTGCAACTTCGGATGTGCAACCTGTGGCGCCACGCTCGCGTCGACGATTTGCCGCGCTCGCCGCTCAGGCGGATCTATCGCCCGAGCGCGGTATTTAGGGAAATAACGCAGCGTCAACCTTGCACTTGCAATGATTTTGGCCGCGCCGAGGCTCGGCGTCGGCGCGCGCGCCTTCCTGCGTCGGGCAGGCGAGCGTGTCCACCGACCGAGGGCCTGGCGGGGATCGGAGTAGGTGTATGCTTGGCGTCCGAATACTCACGCATTGCCGCCGTGGCAGTTGCATTGGGCAGTTCGCTTGCTCTTGATTTGTGCGTTGGGCGGTTGTAGTGGGCAGTTTCGTGGGGCAGTAGCATTGGGCAGTTGCATTGGGTAGTTGCATGTTTATTATAATCCTTGTTCGCATCATCGTTGCATTTGCACGGCATTTGAAATGAACGCTGGCGTCGGATATTCAGTAGGGTTCCGACTCGAGCCATCTTCAGCTTCGCCTCGGCGCGTCCATCTACATCTTCGGGCTCCGCATTTCCATATTCGCCCCCAGGGCGTCCGCATTTCCATCGCTGGTCTCAGGGCGCCCGCCCATCTACATATATGCCTGCGGGCCTCGCGGGCGTTTTGTTCGCATTCGCCGGTTTTGTGTGTCAGAAGCATGACGGCGATGGCAGCGGCAGCTAGGCAACTCTCCGCAATTGTTCAGGGCGAGCGTTCGATACGGGGTCGCATCAGGAACAGTTCTTCCGCACCTGGTGCGCAGCAGCGGGCTCAGAGGGCGATGCCGCAGGGGGCGGCGGCGCAGGCCTGTCGGGCAAATACTGCGAGGGAAAAAATCACAGCAGCGGGCCTCGCGGCAACAGCATGGCATTCTATGCAGGGGGTTTGCGTCGGAGTTGGTGATTTGGCTTTGAGCCCCGCCAACAATTCCCACGCCGCGGAGCACCTCCGCCGAGCTCTTGATATTCCCAATGCAGAGGGCGAATTTTATGTTGCAAGCCTGCCTACCTGGAATGAGGAATCCAACGGCCGCACTGTTATGAGATGTCCCATGGTACTCCCACGCGAAAGGGTTGCCAAACACTGATCCTCGAATCCAGGTGTCTGGGGCGCAATGAATTTCGACACCCCTGGGTGGGCCGCGGGGTTTCTGGATCGTGAAGTGGTTCAGGCGGCCCCTGGCCTCGAGGGCAGGGGAATCGGGTAGTAAATTGTTAGCTTTCTCTCGATAGCGATGACGAAGATAATGCGACATTATGATTGTGATTACGATGATGATTACGATGATTCATGCGATGAGGATGGCAACAACGACGACGATGATGGCAATGAGGCTGATGACGTGAGTGGGGGTGGTGATAATAGTGGAGGCCCTTCCACAACAATAATCCATATGTGGACGCCCCTTCCACACAAAGGAATCAATGTGTGAAGTCTTCCCACATAAGGAATCAACATGTGGAGGCCTCTCCACCACGTTCCCCCCCTCCGTCCTCACTCCTCCTCCCCCCTCGGCATTGCATTGCATTGCGCTGCAAACGCATGGTACTGCATCGCGTTGCATTCGCATCGTCTTCTTACTGCGTTCCTATTGGGTCTGGAGGAAGGGCCTCCGCCCGTTTCCTTCTCCCTCCCCTCGCCCCCTCCCTCAGAACCCCTCTGCGCTTCCCCCCAACCTCCCGCCTGACATCCCTCTTCCCTCCTTCCTTTTTCCCTCCCTTGCTAAGCGCCGGAGGGTGCCTCCCTCTGCCACAGAAGGAATTTACGCGAGGAGGCCATTCCACACAGGGAATCAATATGTGGAGGCTTCTCGGCATAAGGAATCAATATGTGGAGGCCCATGTACACAAGGATTTAACTTGCGGAGGCCCTTCCACAACAAGAATCAATATGTGGAGGCCCCTCCACAGAGGGAATCAATGTGCGGAGCCCTCCCACATAAGGAATCAACATGTGGCGGCCTCTCCACCAGTCTCCCCCCCTTCCGTCCTCACTCGTCCTCCATCATCAGCATTGCTGCATTGCGTTGCAAACGCATGGTATTGCGGCGCGTTGCAATCGCATCGCATTCTTACTGCGTTCCTATTGGGCCTGGAGGAAGGGACTCCGCCCGTTTCCTTTTCCCTCCCCTCGCACCGCCCCTCCCAACCCCTGTACGCTTCCCCCCATCCTCCCGCCTCACACCCTCACTCGTCCCTCCCACCTCCCTCCCTTGACAGGCACAAGAGAGCGACAGAACAGTTCCATGTGAGGAGGCCATTCCACACAGGGAATCAATCTGTGGAGGCTTCTCGGCATAAGGAATCAATATGTGGAGGCCCCACGACACAATGATTTAATTTGTGGAGGCCCCTCCACAACAAGAATCCTTATGTGGAGGCCCTCCACACAAGGAATCAATGTGTGGGGCCTTCAGGAATCAAAATGTGGACGCCTCTCCACCAGTCTCCCCCCTCCGTCCTCCGTCCTCCTCCCTCCTCGGCATTGCATAGCATTACACTGCAAACGCATGGCGTTCCCGTTTGTCGCCAAGGAGGCGGCGCCGTCGCGCGGGACATTGCATTAAGTCGCAACCCAATGAAATTGAAATTTGCATTACAGTAGTGGAAGGAACATAGGAAATGATAAACGGCTGTAGTGATAATGAGGGAAGGGATGAGGAGGGAAGGAAGGAGGGGGATACATAAACAAACGAGGAAGACAAGGGATACTCACAACAACAATGAGGAATTATAACGTGCTTAATACAAATGCAACGCAAAACCAAACGCAAAACACACACAACACATACAAACAGCAATGGAAATCATAAACAGGCATCAACAAATCAAAGGAAACATTTGTGTTTCGATACAAAACACAAACAACACAATCAACACCAACGCTTCGGCTTCGGAAGGAAATGGTTCTAAGGGAAAAAAGCGCGGAGGAAAATCAGAAACCACAGAAAAACCAGACAACAACGGAAAATCCGTAACGAAATAAAGAAACAATTTGTGCTTCAATCGTACAGTAATAAAAACCAATCAAAACCAAGGTTTCGGTTGGATGTTTCGAACTTTTCCATTGAAAACCAATGGTTTCCTCGATTTGTATGGAGTTTTTGGTTTTTCGTTTTTTCTCTGATGTCCGGCTCGGGGCTCGATTTCCTAACGGAAGCACGTATTCAATTCAGGGTCGCACGAAAAACTGGCCTGTTCTCTCTTTGCTATGCTATGCTATGCTATGCCGTAACATACCCTTCTATGCCATGCTATGCCATGCTATGCCATTCAAGCATGCGTAACGCCTTGTAACGCCCACAACGTTTACCACCCTATTCCCCCCACCTCCTGGCCGCACAGCGCCCATGGGATGATATTCCGACGGCGTGCCGCACGCGAAACGTGACGTTTTCGCGATCATCTACATGTCGAAAGGTCCGACAAAGGAACGGTTCATGCAGCGTGCCATCCGCGAGGCGGATGCCTGCCAGCGCGGCTGTCACGGACGCTGCGACTTTGGGCAGATCGATCGAGTCTTGTCTTGGTCGTTCAACGCGCTGGCAGACGGCTTCTGGCCAGCTGCCGACCGCGCAGGTGGCCCCCTGGACGAGGCCAGGCCCCTCATGCGAGGGCTTCCTCTTCGCAGGGGGGTGGCGCGGAACTCTCACAGAGCTCCGTTGCGACCTACTGGAACTCACTTTTGCATGCGCTTTCAAAACTTGGCAAAACGAGCACAACCCTTGCAGCTTCTGCAACGCATAAAAACCCATCCAG
>CAUYUJ010001891.1:885010-897510 GCA_963575745.1 Prorocentrum cordatum | reverse complement strand
TAGTTGTAGTAGTAGTAGTAGTAGTAGTAGTAGTAGTAGTAGTAGTAGTAGTAGTAGTAGTAGTGCTAGTAGTAGTAGTAGTAGTAGTAGTAGCGGTAGTAGTAGTAGTAGTAGTAGTAGTAGTAGTAGTAGTAGTAGTAGTAGTAGTGAAAGTAGTAGTAGTAGTAGTAGTAGTAGTAGTAGCAGTAGTAGTAGTAGTAGTAGTAGTAGTAGCCGTCGTAGTCGTAGTCGTAGTCGTAGTCGTAGTAGTGGTTGTAAAAGTAGTAGTAGCAGCAGCAACATAATCAGCAGTAGTAAATTTAGTAGTCGTCGTAGTCGTCGTCGTTGTCGTCGTCGTGGCCGTCGTCGCCGTCGCCGTCGCCATTCGGTCGCAGTCGTGGCGATGGCAAGAGCTGCGGTGGTAGTAGTAACCGAGGCGGAGAAAGACAATGATGATTAGGACGAAGACGGCGGCGAGTATCTTGTTGCCAGGTGGGCGAAGGAAGGGGCATAACAAGGATATGGCGGGGACGTGGGCTCAGGCGAATAATATCTGAGTGATCCTGAGGAGGGGGAAGGCCAGTGTCAACCCAAAACGCGCCAAGGATGCCCTCGTCTCGTCGCACCCTACAAGGAATCCGTCTCATTCTGGTGGGTCCCACATTTGAAGGCAACCGCTTGGGGACCCCCAGTCGTGCCCAAGCCGTTCTTGTGTCTTCAGCGCCGCGATGCAACGTGTCAGGTGCATCCTGGCAATCTTCAGTCGTGCCAGGACACCGTCCTGGGGCGTTAACACCGCGGGCCAACGTTGCTGTTGCACCCGTGTGGTCCCACATCGTGCCAGACCACCAGTGTTGGGACACCCACGCCACTAGGATGTTACATCATGCCTGCTAACGTTTGAGACGAACGCGCGGGACGCTAAATCGAACCCACACAATAAAAAAGGAACCGCCCTCCATCTTTGAAGCTGCCGCACATTGTTGCGACGAGTGCTCGCGGGGCTTAGGCGAGAGTCGCTATTCGAAAACCATCCGCCCCCTCATGCTTGCTTGAAGCGGCCGCAAACGTTAGCACGACTGAGCGCGGCGCCCAACGCGACAGCCACTATTCAACCCGCCCTCCATTCTTGAAGTTGTTGTGACACTGTTACTCCAAGGTTCGCGTCGCTACAGCGAGAATCACATTGTGAAAACCACCCACGTTCCATGTTTGCATGTGTTGTAGCATTCCACCGCCAGGATTGCAAATCACGAAAAAGTTTCAAACAACACGCCCAGCCAGTCCATCGACACGCCTATGGGTGCGGCTGGGAGGAGTAATTTATGAGAGGACGGGGGGGAGGAGGAGGAGGAGGAGGAGGAGGAGGAGGAGGAGGAGGAGGAGGAGGAGGAGGAGGAGGACGACGACGACGACGAAGAGGAGAGGTGGAGGAGGAGGAGGAGGAGGAGGAAGAGGATAATAAAACGGAACACGAGGAGGAGGGGGAGGAGGAGGAGGTGGAGGAAGAGGAGGTGGAGGAAGAGGAGGAGGAGGAAGAGGACGACGATGAACGCCTGTCCATGAGGAGTGGCGGCGACGGGGCGCGTGGAGCGAAAGACGAGGAAGAGGAAGACGAGGAAAAGGAAAAGGGCAGGAGGAATACGAGGACGAAGTCGAGGAGGAGGAGGAGGAAGAGGAGGAGGACGGACATTGACGAGGAAAGTGACCATAGAAACAAACGGAGGAGGAAAACAAACGTATTTGAGAAGGGGGAGGGCCAGCAGAAGGAGGAGGAGAGGGAGGAATGAAGAGGAGGAGGAGGAGGAGGAGGATGAGGAGGAGGAGGAGGAGGAGGAGGAGGAGGAGGAGGAGGAGGAGGAGGAGGAGGAGGAGGAAGGGGAGGAGGAGAAGGAGGGGGAGGAGGAGGAGAAAAAGACAAGGACGAGTACGAGGAGAATGAGGAGGACGACGACGACGAGTGTGCGGGGGGGGGAGCGCGAGCTCTTCTGCTGCCCCAGGAAGAGGAGGAGTACCAGTGTAAACCCAAGAGCCATCAGCGATGTTGGAATACACCCTCCCCCCAAGCTCCCTCTTCACAGGCCCCTACAACGACTCATTTCCATTGAGGGATCTGCCTCGTTGGAAGAGACCGCTTGAGGACCCGGAAGCATTCCAAAATATTGTTCTCGGGTTTCCAATGCCACTGACCAATTTGACTGTTGCTTCTTGACGATCCTGGATCGTGCCGGAACGCCGTTCTTGGGATGCCAACACAGCGAACCAACGTAACTGTTGCACCCGCAAAATCCGGAATCTTTCCAACACGCCATTTCTGGTACGTTGATCGTGAAGACCAGCGATACTCTTTGTAAAACGAATGTGCGCGGCGCTCAGGCGCGAGCTTCATTTTGAAAAGGAACCGCCCTCAATCCGTGAAACTTCTGCAAATGTTGAAAATGAATGCACGCGGCGCTAGGGCGAGAGCAACATTTTGAACAGGAACCGCCCTCAATCCGTGAAACCCGTGCCACTTTTGTAAATGGAATGTGCGCGGCGCTAAGGCGAGAGCCACATGTTGAAAACGGGTTGTCCTCAATCCGCGAAACTTCTGCAATTGTTGTAATCGAGTGTGCGCGGCGCTAAGGCGAGAGCCACATTTTGAAATCCACCCGCCCTCCATCTGTGAAGTTGTTGCAAATTCTTCATTTTCAGAGTCATAAGTGGTGAGGAAGTGTCAGGCGAAACGCACGGCCCCCCCCCAAAAAATTGGCTTCGGGGTGCGACAGGGAGAAATTATTCAGAAGGAAAAGGAATGGAGGAGGAGGAAGAGGAGGAAGATGGAGGAGGAGCAGGCGAATGAGGAGGGGGGATACTGAGGGACTGTAATGGAACGGGCCATTCGATGCCGCTTCGCACGCATGCGAAGAGAAGAAGGAACAAGCGGTGGCCTCAGGCAGCAGTTCTGGACGAGCCTAGCGTTTCTGAATGGCTCCCGACGAGGAGCAGCTGCTGGAAAGCACCCTGGGCCCAGTCTCCTTGAACCCTCGAGGATGTTCGAAACCCTCCTGGTCCCCCCTCCCGTCGCCAAGAAATCACGACCTTCCTAGTTTCTGATCGCTGTTTTACCTAGGCTTTACGTATCTTTCGAGCCGAATCGGTTCGCGAGGGTCTTGGGCCCTGAGCGAAGGATCAATCATTGCCGTTTTGAAGTGGAGAAGCGGGAGGAGGGCGAGAAGGAGGAGGAGGAGGAGGAGGATGAAGAGGCGGTGGGCGGAGGTGAAGGATGAAAATTGATGGTGGAGGGGCGAGGAGTATGAAGACAGACGCAGGAGCATGAGGAGGAGGAGGAGGAGGAGGAGGAGGAGGAGGAGGAGAAGTACAAGGAGCATGATTTTCCTCCTCTTGCCCCTCCTCTTCTCCCTCTTCCTCCCCTCGCCCAGCCTCCCCCCTTCTGGGGCCCCCGTGCGGCCAAGCCCCCCCCCGGGGGGTGGAGGAGCTGGGCCCATACCTGAAGTTCTGCAGGCAGATCGCCGAGTACCTGGGCGAGCCGGGGCGGCCTCTTCCCTCTGAAGAGGAGCGAAGGTCGAGGATCGACGACCGAGGGTCGGGACGATCGGTGTAGGAGTATTCGGAGGAGGACTAGGTACCCACACCTGAAGTCGGGCCTGTCCCTCCACAGGAGGAATACTCGGAAATAGTCCAACAATAGTCGGGGGACGATTCTTCGGTATTTTTCAGAATTGTTGGTGTATTTGTTGACAATGTTTTATTTGTCCTCCAAAATCCCCCTGTAGGGGGACGCGCCCGACCAAAGTGTAGGAGTGTCCAGAGCAGGACAAGAACCCCATACCGCTGCCCTTCCCTCGTTTTCGCCTGGTCCAGGCTTCCTCGGAGGCCCTCTTCGCAACGGCTGGATTCGCCTCGAAATTCTGGTCAGAGTGCACCCTGGGAAAAGGTGTGGGGTGCAGCGGTGTCGATACCCTTTGGCTTCCGGATGGTACAAAGCTAGGCTTGGCACGAACGAAAGGAGCACGGACAAAGATGGGTACGAAGACGGACTTCATTGCCAGCTAATCTTGAGCAGGACTCGCTGTCCACGCCGCCGCGGGCGTTGTTCACTCGAGATCAGACAGCAGGCTGCCTGCCCAACAGCGGCCGCTGTCGGTTTTGGACAACGTGTGTTGTTCGGCATTGTGCCAATTAGTTCCGTGCCATTTTCGGGCGTCCAGAAAGGGACATCGAGGTTTCGAAAGTGTTGCTGTTGTTGCCTCCGACAGCCGCCAAGGACCCTGAGACCTCGTTGCGAAAGCGTCACGACGGAGGTTGTTGTATGGCTTTGCGGAGCTAAACGAAATGCTCGTTTTCCATACTTGTTGCTTCTAGGGTTGGTTACCATGCCCTGGGGCATACCAAGAAACGGCCCGCAGCAGAATTCCGGTCCCGAGACTAGTGTCGAAAGCTCTAGCGACGTACACAATGCCGTGTTAGAGATTAGAACTCAGAGGATCTCGAGGTAATGATAAGAAAATGTTCCAAGGTTACCAGGCATGCCAAGATTTCGAATATCGAAAACGCCTGCGGCGAACCACCGCCGCCCTCTGCCTTTTTGGAAGCGCCTATGTGGCCGACCGTTGAGGCCAGACCTGCCAAGCCATCGGACCATGTGTTCCCCGAATCGGTTTGGAAAGCCTTCGGGGAACACGTGGGCATCTTGAAGGTCATCTTGGCCGTCTTGGAGGCCTCTTGGGCGATCTTTCGGCGATCTTTGGGGGCTCTTGGGCCGTCTCGGGCCGTCGGAAGGCCGAAAAGAAGGAAATGTCAAAATCCGTCAAAAACCTCAAGACAATGCATGTTTTTGGCCTCTCCTGGCCTTCCTGAAGGCCCTCTTGGGGGCCTCTTGGGCCGTCTTGGGCCACCTTCGAGCCAACTTCGGCCATCTTGGTGAGTTCCTGGCACGTCTGACGCCGTCGGGAGCCGTCTTGGGGGCCTTTCTGGGCCAACGGGGGACCCTCTTGGGGTGCTTCGGGGCCGTCTTGGAGGCCATCTTGGGCGTCTTGGAGGCCATCTTGGGCGTGTTGGAGGCCTCTTGGGCCGTCTTGGGGCCCTCTTGGGGCCATCTTGGAGGCCACTTGGGCCGTCATGGGGCCCTCTTGGGGGCCTCTTTGGCGGTCTTGGGGGCCTCTTGGGCCGTCTTGAGCCATCGGAATGCCGAGAAGAAGCAAATTCCAAAGTCCTTCAAAAACCCAAGGAAAATCAATGATTGTCGCCTCTTCGGGCTCTCCTGGAGGACATCTTGGAGGTCTCTTGGGCCGTCTTGGAGGCCTCTGGGGGGCCTCTTGGGCCGTCTTGGGCCGTCTTGGACTCTGTTGGGCCGTCTTGGAGGCCGTCTTGGACCATCTTGGGCGGACTTGGAGGCCATCTTGGGCCATCTTCGCGATTTGTTGAGGATGTCCCGAGCGAAACGGCCGTTTCAGGGAGGATTTGTTGCGGTCGTTGAGCTCCTTTCCGGGCCTTCCGCGGCCCCGGCGGGACGCGCCGGCGCCCATTGGGAGAGCTCTTTTGGAAAAAGAGCCAAAACCAAAACCGATAGGGTCTGGCACGCCGGGCACCCCTTTGCTAAAGCAAAAGGGGGCGGCGGATGACGGAAAGCGCGCGTTAGCGTGCGGTCCGTTAGTCGGAAGAAATTGGATTTGGGGGAGTTCGAGAGGGGTGGCATCGCCAGGCCCGGATCTAATTCGCTCGAGACCTCATCGGAGAACGCTTCTTGGGCGCTTCTTGGGCCGTCTTAGGCGCCTAAGACAGCCCAAGAAGCGGCCAAGACGGCGCCCAAGACGGCCCAAGAAGCGCCCAAGATGGCCCAAGAGCGCTCCAAGAGAGCCCAAGACCGCCCAAGGCGGCCCCAAGACGTCCCAAGAGGCCTCCACGACGCCCCAGGAGGCGCCCACGAGGCGTCCCAAGAGGGCCCCAAGAGGCCAAAATCAATGATTTTCTTAGGGAAAACGTGCATTTCTAGCATATACGGCTTTTCGCCTTTCATGGCGTTGAAGACGGTCCAAGAGGCCCCCAAGACTGCCCCCCCAAGACGGCCCAAGATGTTCCCAAGAGGCCCCCAAAATAGCCCAAGAGGGCGCCAAGACGGGCCAAGAGGCGTCCAAGACTGTCCAAGAGGCCCCTAAGAGCGCCCCAAGCAGCCTAGTCCCTTCACCCCCGCAGCCCAGAAGCTCCCAGGAGGCCCCCAGAGGCCCCCGAAGGTCCCCAAGAGGCACCCAAGAGGCTCCCCAAGAGCCCCCCAAGAGGCCCATAATACTCCCAAAGGCTCTTAGCACCGCGGCTCCCAAGAGCGAGCGGTGACGTAATCGAGCTGATAAGACCAAAGCTCCCAACAGAGAGTTGCGGCGTAATAAGTTCTTGACGCCAGGGCACAGGGACGGGCGGCAACGCGTGGACAACGAGCGGTCCACGCAAGGAAAACGCGGGGTTCTGGAAAGCTGGCAGCCCAAACGCGGAAAACGCAACGCGACCCGACCGCCCCCTCCAAAACAAAAAACGCGCTCAAAGAAAGCTCCGCGACTCTCCGAGGCTGAGATAGGACAAGAGCGAGGGGAAGGGAGTCAATAAGAGGTGTAAGAGCGGACGAGCCAGCGATCTCGTACGCTCTGAAAGTAAGTGCGCTTTCCGTCCCCGTGCCAAGCAGGTGACGGAAAGAGCGAGGTACGAGCGAGTGACGTTGAGTAGGGGGCGAAGCCCTTCTTAGGGGGGGTCCAGGGGGGTGCGAGGCGGGGACGGAATGGTCTAATGGCCCGTTTCCCTCGTATGTTTTCGAGTGAAGCGGCTCCCGGGCGGCTCCCATGGCCCTTTTTTTTTTCCATGTGAAGCGGCCCAAGGGCCCCAAGACGGCCCACGAGGGCCCCGAAGGTGCCCCAAACGGGCCAACGGTCCAAGAGGGCCCCCAGACGGGCCCAAGACGGCCTAAGAGGCCCCAAAGATCATCCCAAGACGGCCCCAGAGGCGCCCCAAAGGGGCCCCAAACGGTCCAAGCTGGCCCCCAGACAGCCCCAATACGGCCAAGAGGGCCCCGGCCCTAAGAGAGCCCAAGAGGGCCCCAATAGGCTCCCCAGCGCACCCGAAGAGGAGGAGGGGGAGGAGGAGGAGGAGGAGGAGGAGGAGGAGGAGGAGGGAAGGAGGAGGAACGAGGATGAGGAGAACGAGGAGGGAAGGAGGAGAGGAGGAGGAGGTAGAGGAGGAGGAGGAGGAGGAGGGGGAGGAGGAGGGGGAGGGGGAGGAGAAGGAGGAGGGGGAGAAGACGAGGAGGAGGAGGAGGAGCAGGAGGAGGAGGGACGAGGGGTGGGTACCAAGGCCAAAGGCCAAAGGGAGGAGGAGAGAGGTATAAGGAGGAGGAGCAGGAGGAGGAGGAGGGAGTAGAAGGAGGAGGAAGGAGGAGGAGGAGGAGGCAGGAGAGGATGAGGAGGAGGAGGAGGGGGAGGAGGAGGAGGAGCGGGGAGGAGGAGGAGGAGGAGGAGGAGGAGAGGAGGAGGAGGGCGAGGCTAGGGGGGAGGATGGGAGGTAGAAGGAGGAGGAGAGGAGAAGAGGAGGAGGAGGAGGAGGAGGAACGAGACGAGGCCAAGAGAGGAGGAGGAGGGAGGTAGAAGGAGGAGGGGGAGGAGGAGGAGGAGGAGAGAGGAGGCAGGAGGGAGGAGGAGGAGGAGGAGGGGGAAAGGAGGAGAGGAGGAGGGGGAGGAGGAGGGGGATGAGGAGGGGAAGAGGAGGGGGAGGAGGAGGAGGAGGAGGAGGAGGACGAGGAGGAGGAGGAGGTGGAGGAGGAGGAGGAGGAGGCGGAGGAGGAGAGAGGAGGAGGAGGAGAAGGAGGAGGGGGAGGGGAGAGGAGGAGGGAGGAGGAGGGAGGAGGAGGAGGAGGAAGGAGGAGGAGGAAAAGGATGGAAGAGGAGGAAGAAGAAGGAACTGGAAAAGGGCGAGGAGTAGGAGGAGGAGGAAGAAGAGGAGGAGGAAAATGAGGAGGAAAAGGAGGAGTGAAGAGGAGGAGGAGGATGAGGAGGAGGAGGGGAAAGGAGGAGGGAAAGGAGGAGGGAAAGGAGGAGGGAAAGGAGGGCGGAGGAGGAGGAGGCGGCAGGAGGCGGAGGAGGCGGAGGAGGAGGAGGAGGAGGCGGAGGAGGAGGCGGATGAGGAGGAGGAGGCGGAGGAGGCGGAGGAGGAGGAGGAGGAGGAGGAGGCGGAGCGCGGGGTGACGTAACAAGTTCTCAACGCCAAGGCTCCCAGTACGAACGGTGGTGTGAGTAATTTCGGTCAAGTTCCTCAAGCGCTCTTTCCGTTTCCGTGCTCGCCCAGGTCTAATGGCCTTCGGCACATTCCGCCACCGTGCCTGGATTGTGGGACAGAGTCCTCAGGTATGTTTCTTGGGGGCCTCTTGGGGGCAGTTTCGGGGCCTCTTGGGGGCCTCTTGGGAGCCTCGGGGAGCCTCATCGGGGCTTCGGACCGCAAGGGGGTCTCAAGGGGGCCTCTTGGGGCCTCCTGGGGGCATCTCTGGCCGAGGGCTCGAAATGTCCATTCGGGTCTACCCTCTGGGCCCCCTCTTGGAGCCGTCCTGGGAGTCTCTTGGGCCGTCTTGGAGGTCCTCTTAAGCCGTCTTGGTGCCCTCTTGGGCTGTTTTGGGGCCCTGCTGGTGGCCTCCTCGGGCAGGTCGGGACAGGTCAGGCCTGCATGCCCGCGAAGGGCGGCCACTGAGGGCGCAGGCGGAGCACAGTTACACTTACAGCTTGCGTGCCAGCTCCAGTGGGAGCGGCCTGCGGGCCTCAAGCATTGGGATGCACAGCGGGCCATGCGCAAACAATAAAATCGATCATATGAAACGGAATAGGAGGAGGAGGAGTAAGGTAAGGTAAGCCAGCGCCCTAAAGGCAGTCTGCCGTACGGGACGGCGCGGGCCTGCCTCCTCAGATGACCACGTCCAGGAGGTAGGCAACACCTTGCGGGGTCAGGGAGAGGCCTGCCTGAAAGACAACCCCTTCGCCGACCCCGATCCCGTCGCGCTCAGGCGACAGGCCCAAAACCTGCAGGCCTAGCCAGCGCCCTCGCGCATCGCCGCGGCCCACTCGAGGAAGGTGTTCCAGCAGCCGCCGTCCTTGAAGTATTTCGCGAGCGCCTTCACGCTCTCGTCACACAGCTTGAGGCTGTTGCTCTCCAACCTGAGCTTTACGTCCTCCAGCTCTTTGATGTCCTTGTAGGCCTCCGTGCCGACCGCCACTTCGAGGTATGAGGCCCTCGGGCGTGGATCACGAAGACCATGGCCAGGGCCGCCACCACCACCAGGCGCATGTAGGACCTTGTCGATGGTGTCGGTCTTGAGCCTCGCCGCTGCTGCACGCTGCGCCCATACCAGCTCCATCTTGGAGAAGGCCTCGGCGTTCTGCTGCAGCACCGCCTAGAACGTATCGTCATCCTGAGTCGCAGATCTATCCAGCGGCTTCGGCCGCTGGTCCTTCCGCCCACTCACGCCCATGTCCATGTTGGAGCTCATCTGCAGGTTGACGGAGTCCTGCTGCTTCGAGCCCTCCGCCGTTACGACAAGTTTCTCGTCGTCGGGAGCCGCTGCACTGCCCAGCGGGTTCGGTCGCTGGTCCTGCAGCCCCCTCATGCCCACGTAGATGTCATTGTGACTACTGCCCGCGATCTCGACGATCGTCTCAGCGCCGGCGGTGTCCAGCTTCTCTGCGGCCGCATCCGCCACGCCAGGCATCTGGTAGTCCGTGTTGAGGCTCTCCTGCTCGTCGATGGTGACCAGCTGCTGCGCGCCCACATCCATCACGGCAGGCTCCTCATGCTTCGTGTCGAAGTCGTCCAGCTCGAGGTACCACATGTTGACTCCATTCAACCATTCATCCTCGATGTCCTGGGCGTCCAGGGAGTACATCATGACCAGCTTGGGCATCCCGGCCTCCTGCGCCGTGGGGCTCTTCAGCGGCGCGGGCTGCGCGACCGCCGCCTCCAGGGCGCGCTGCTGAACATCTGGTCCTTCCTGTCCTTCCTGTCCTTCTTCTCCTTCTTGCGGGCCTCCTTCTCCGCCTTGCGCTGCTCGCGGATCTCGCGGTGCTTGCGAAGCTGGCGGAGCTCCTCCCATTCGGCCTCCTCCTTGTGCGCCTCAAGCGCGTCGAGGAACACCTGGCGAGCCGACGGCCTTGGCGAGCTGGGGCTCGGAGTAGCCGCCGATGGCGCCGTCGATGGAGTGGGCCCCCGCGTCCAGCGGTTCCTGCGCTGGAGCACGCCGCCCTGGTCGCCCTCCTTGCCCTGGGGCTCGGTCACCTGGCCGTCCTCCAGCGCTAGCAAGGGGGGCTCCACTGGCGGTGTCGAACTCGGCCGAGCCCGCGCCTTGGGCCGCGGCGCCTCCGTGGGGGGCGGGCGCGGCGGCTGCGCTGGCATCTCTTGCCACAAGCCTGTTCTATTTTTGGTTTGTTTAGCCAAAGATTTGTCTGTGGTTGGACTTTTGCTCGACATCTTGTGTTCGTGTTCCTTGTGGGTTTTTTGTACCTGTTTATTGTCTTGGTGTCTGTGGGGGTCCATGTGGGTTTTTTTTTCTTTTTTTGGTAGTGGTGGCGGCTCGAGCGGCGGGCTGTTGAAGGCCGCCTCGAGCGCCGCCGCCACCGCCGATGAGACCACCGTCGCCATCGCTTCGCGCCTGAGGAGGAGGAGGAGGAGGAGGAGGAGGAGGAGGAGGAGGGGGAGCCTGGGCACAAAGCTAAGCACTCACGTAATCCAAGAAGTCTCCTGCCATGCGCGCCCAGGCGCATGCATCTTTGGCTGCATCTCTCCCGTTGCCGATCCCGACTGTCTTACTGAAGGATTGTGCATCGGATTCCCAAGATTTGCGCGGTCGTCCTTGGGACTTTCTCCCCAGAGGGGACCAATTCAGAACGCGTGATAGCCAACGATCAGCAGGAAGATTTGCGACATACCCAGCGAAACTCCAATCTTGGCGGTATAATGCATAAGACCACAAGTTGTTCTGAGCGTCTTCTAATTTATCGCATACACGTTCATGCCAATCATGTAAAATCTTATGCCACGGCCCGGCGGCCTCTTCGGGCACCTTGGGGCAATCTTGGGCGCCTCCTGGGCCGTCTTGGAGCGTCGGGAAAACGAACAGGCGATAACGCGAAAATATTTCAAAAACCAAAGGAGAATCAATGGATCTGTTCCCCTTGGGGCGTCTCGGAGGCCCCTTGGGTCGTCTAGAAGCCATCTGGGGCGTCCTGGACCTATCGTTCGGGGACTCGGGGCCCTCTCGGACCGTCTTGGGGGCCTCTTGTGGCCCTCTTGGCCCGTTCCGGGGGCCCTGCAAGGCCATAACATGTCATGCGACAAGCCGCGGCCCGCCCCGGAAGATTCGCCCCGCTGGGGTCCGGTTTCCTCAGAAATCCTGAATCCAGAGGGCTGGGGACGACAACAAGGGACCTGAGGACACGCCCACTCCGTGGCTGAAGGCACGGTGGCGGTTGTTCATTACACGCCCCAGAAACGAGTGCCAGTAGATACTCCGAAATTCCTGGGATGTACCAGAGCCAATCGCATCGTGACATCGATCATCAGTCCCGTCCTAATAACGCCGTGGGTCGGGGGAAAGCCGGAGAGTCGTATCGAGTTGTCCCGCATCACGGCGGCTCTTGTTGTCCATTTCTTTGGTTAGCTGGGTGCGGGATCAGTCCCGACGGGAGTCAGCAAGAACGCAAGTTCTTGCAAGTTCTTGCGCTGGTTGACCTGGGCCTCGGGTGCCCTTCCAAACCAGGGCGTGCCACGCAGCACTTGCGTCAGTGAAGTCAGAGGTGGCCAAGCCCGATTCGATTTGACCCTGGCCAGTCGTCTCCCAACCCCCGCCCCGACATCCAGCCAACTGGAGACCCCGGTTGCCCGCGGGGGCGCGAAGATTAGTCGTGCTTCGCGCGTCGCGGCCGGGGCTGAAGAGCTGCCTTCCTCTAGGGCGGCGGCTCGAGGGGCAGGAAGACCACGGCGCATCGCGCCCCGCGGGGCGCGGTGCGCGAACCTGCCCTGCATGGCGCTCTCCAGCACGTGCCTATGACAGAACGCTCGTCGACGTTTCGCCCCGGCTGGGGCTCGTCATTTCGCGAGCGAGATGGCAGCGGCACTCGAACACAGCACGTGCTCATGACACAAATCCAGTGCACCAGTGCCAGATTGGGCGGCCTGGGCTGACACAGCCTCGCGCGGCTCCCTTTCCTTCGACGTCGCATTCTTGTCTTGACGTGGGACCCCTCGGGAATCTCGACCCCTTCCCCCTGGGCCGTCTTTTCGTCCTGAGTTGTTCCCAACCGTCCTGTGGTGATGGTTCCTCGTTTTGAAGAGACAGTCTCCGCGTCTCCTCCCTCCTCATCCTCGTCCTCCTCCTCCTCCTCCTCCTTCTCAGAAGTTGCATGCCGGCGCCGCACCCATTTCGGTACACCACTCACGAGGATCGTAGCCCCGTGGGAATCTCGACCCCTTCCCCTGGGGCCGGCTTTGCGCTGTTTTGTTCG
>CAUYUJ010001891.1:877510-880010 GCA_963575745.1 Prorocentrum cordatum | reverse complement strand
CGACGACGACGATGACGACGACGACGACGACGATCGACGACGGTCGACGACCGACGACGACGACGATCGACGACGATGACAATAGTCGACGGCGCCGATCGACGATCGACGGCGACGACGACGGCCACGCCGACGGCGGCAACGCTGCCCGCGTGACAGCCCAAGAGGCACACAAGACAGCCTCATCGAGGCCCCAGAGGGCCCCAAGACGTCCAAGAGCGCCTCAAGAGGGCCCGAGATGGCTTGAAACCATTCCTCGTGTAAAACGTACAATTTCAGCATACTCGCTTGCTTCGTCCTCAGAGTGGCCCCCGAGGAGCCCCAAGACAGCCCAAGACGGCCCCAAAGGCCCCAAAGCCGGCCCAGGAGGCCCCCAAGACGGCCTCAGGGAGGCCCAAGAGGGCCTCGTTCGAAATCATGTTCCCAGAATTTCTCCGGGAGCATGATTTCCGGGTTCCCAGGACGCCCAAGAGGGCCCCAGGACGGCCCCAAAAGGGCCTAAAATGACATTCAAAAATTCCCAGAGGGCCACAGTTCGCTGATTTTCGCGAAATGTTGTTGGATTTCTTCCACGCGGAGGAGACGGAGAGGGCGAAGGACGAGGAGGAGGAGGAGGAGGAGGAGGAGGGGGAGGAGGAGGAGGAGGAGGAGGAGGAGAAGGACGAGGCGGGGAGAAGGAGTGGAGGAGAGGGGGGGAGAGAGGAGGAGGAGGCTCGAGGGCGATCGACGATCGGCGACGACGACCGGCGACGGTGATTCACGACGACGACGACGACGACGACGACGACGACCGATGACGATCGACGACGATGACAACAGTCGACGCCGCCGATCGATGATCGACGGCGACGACGACGACGGCCACGCCGACGGCGGCGACGCTGTCCGACAGCCTCAGCGAGGCCCAAGGGGGCCCCCAGACGTCCAAGAGCGCCTCAAGAGGGCCCGAGATGGTTTGAAGCTGGCCGAAGAGGGCCTTCAAGAGGCAAAAATCGGCCCACTCCCGTTGTACAACGTACGTTTTCAGCATACTTGCTTGCTTGGTCCTCACAGTGCCCCAGACGCCCCCGAGCCCCCAGACAGCCCAAGAGAGACCCAAGAGGGCCCAAGACGGCCCAAAAGGGTCGTCCTGTGAGGCTCACGGAACCCCCAAGACGGCCCAAGAGGCCCCAAAGTTGGCCCAGGAGGCTCCCAACACGGCCTCAGGGAGGCCCAAGAGGGCCTCGTTCGAAATCATATTCCCAGAAGCCTCTCCGGGAACAGGATTTCCTGGTTCCCAGGACGCCCAAGAGGGCCCTAAGACGGCCCCAAAAGGCCCTAAATGGACGTTCAAAAAGGCCCGGAGGGCCATAGTTCGTTGATTTGCGCGAGATGTTGTTGGATTTCTTCCGCGCGGAGGAGACGGAGAGGGCGAAGGAGGAGGAGGAGGAGGAGGAGGAGGAGGAGGAGGAGGAGGAGGAGAAGGAAGAGGAGAAGGAGGAGGAGGCGGGGAGGAGGAGTGGAGGGGAGGAGGGGGGGAGAGAGGAGGAGGCTCGAGGGCCTCGAGGGCGATCGACGATCGGCGACGACGACCGGCGACGGTTATTGACCACGACGACGACGACGACGACGACGACGACGACGACGACGACGACGACGACGGTCGACGACCGACGACGACGACGATAGAGGACGATGACAACAGTCGACGTCACCAATCGACGAACGACGGCGACGACGACGACGGCCGCGCCGACGGCGGCGACGCTGTCCGCGTGCGCAGAGCCACCCTGGACCCAGTCTTTTCTGCTAATCCTGTCCCCGGAAAGCGTCTCCGGGAACATAATTTCAGGAGGAGGAGGAGGAAGAGGAAGAGGAGGCAGATTAGGAGGAGGAGGAGGAGGAAGAGGAGGAGGAGGAGGAGGAGGAGGAGGAGGAGAGGAGGATGAGTGGGCGGGAGGGCTCGGGGCCGATCGACGATCGGCGACGGTGATCGGCGACGGTGATTGACGATGACGACGACGGTCGTCGACGGCGACGACCGACGACGATGACGACGACGATGGACGACGATGACAACAGTTGACGCCGCCGATCGGCGAACGGCGACGACGACGACGTCTTCACAGTGCCACCCCGAGGAGCCCCAAGACGGCCCAAGAGGGACCCACGATGACCCATGATAGCTACAAGCCAGCCCAAGAGAGCCCCAAAAGGCACCCAACAGAGCCACAACGGGGGCAAGCAGAGCTGCCTAGAGAGATTCTTGGGAGGCCTCTTCCGCAGCGTCCGAAATCATGTCCCCCGAAGCCTCTATCGGAACATGATTTCGGGGTTCCCAGGGCGCCCAAGGGGGCCGTAAGACGGCCCCGACAAGTCTAAAACGACGCTCGAACAAACCCGGGGGGACACAGTTCGCTGATTGCCGCGACATGTTTTTTTTGATTTCTTGCACGCGGAGGCGGTCGAGGAGGAGGAGGAAGAGGAGATGGATGAGGAGGGAGGGGAGGAGGAGGAGGGA
>CAUYUJ010001891.1:782680-877410 GCA_963575745.1 Prorocentrum cordatum | reverse complement strand
CACCTCCCCTCCGCCCCGCGCCCCCGGCGCCCCAGCGGAACCCCCGCCCCGTGGCCCTCCGCTCCGAGCCCCCCCGCGTCCCCAGCGCCCCAGTGGGGGCCCCACCCAATACCCCCTCCGCCACGAACGCTTTAATCTGCGTCGCCACGCACACCACCTCCCCCCTTCCCCCCCGCGTCCCCTGCGCCCCAGCGCCCCAGTGGGACCCACGCCCCGTGCCTCTTCGCCCCGACCACTTGATTCCGCGTCGCGACGCACACCACCTCCACCCTCCTCCTCTCCGCGCCCCCAGCGCCCCAGTGGGACCTCCGCCCCGTGCCCCCTCCCGTTCCGAACACTTTATTCCGCGTCGCGACGCACACCACCTCCCCCCCCGTCCCCACCTTGGATTTGGGCCCCGTTGCTGGACCCTGAGGAGCGATGTCTTGCCCCCTCTTCCCCCCTCCTCCTCCACCTCCTCCTCCTCCTCCCCCTTCCTTTTTGTGCAAGAACCATGGCACACGTGCCACTTGTAAGCTCGGGCGGGCGGACCCCCCCCTAAAACAAAAAAACAGACTCCCGGGATTTGGGGTTTTGGGACCCTCCGGACGGGCCTCGAAGCGCCCCCCCCGGGCCTCGCAGGGCGTTTTGCCAAGCCTTCCCAGCACACCTAGGGCGATCAGGGGGGTCATCGGAGACGTCCCAGAGACCCCCAGGACAGCACAAGAGCGTTCCAAAAGTGACCGACGTGACCTCAAGATGGCCCAAGAGGACTCCAGGACGGCCCCAAAGAGGCCTTCAAGAGCACTCCCAAGAAGGCCCCAAGAGGCATACATTATTGATGTTCTGATAGTTTTTGGTGAATAATTTTGGGGTTGTCCTCTTTTCGGCTTTCCGACGCTCCAAGACGGCGGTCTTCTGGGCGTCCGAAGCCGTTTGGGAGGCTCCAGAATCGGCCCGCAACCATCCGAAAGGATAGGGCTATAGGGCTACAGGGCTATAGGGCTATTAGGGATATAGGGCTATAGGGCACCCCCGGGCACTCCCGGGCACGCCCGGGCACCTGGGCACCCGGGCACCCGGGCACCCCCGGGCACCCGGGCATGTGCAGTAAAAATCGGCGGCAAACCTAATCTAACCATATGAATCCGCTAGGACCCCTACAGAGGCAAGCTCTGGTTGGGGAATATGAATATGTATGCTCGCGCACCCTCCCGGGATCTACCTTTTCGTGCACTGTTTCCGTCCTCCTTTCCCTTCGTTGTCTTCCTCATAATCCTTCGTTGCACTCCCTCCTCCTCGCTCTTGTTATCAAGTCTAGTAGAACATCCCTGTGTTTCAGGTCTTCTCGGTTACTAGTGGATCCAGCATGAGATTCCCATCGTGTTCCAGTTAGAATGGAAGCCCGCGGAACCCCACGGGATTTCAAGAAACCTCAAGGAATCTCGCAGGAACACAAAGAAGTTCCTTTCTCTCTATCTGCACCCCTCTCTTGAGACTGCATGGGTGTCTATTGCAGTATATCTCTCCGTCTCTCAATCTATCTCGCGCTCTCTCTGTCTCTCTCTCTCTCTCGCGCGCTCTCCCTATATGACGCTCTCTCTCTCTCTCGTTCTCTCTCTCTCTCTCTCCGATCGGAGGAAGAGGACCATAATCATTTGGATAGGATGTCCACTCGCTTCCGACTGCAGTCCCATTGGGACTCTATCCGAATGCGATAGGTATAAGTTGGGTCTGTGGCCTGCTCCATTCTAAGTCACATCTTGCCAACCCCCGACTCACATCTAATATGACCCCTCTGGATTTGGGACGTGCTCCGTTTTTCCTTGAGGTCACATCAAAAACCCTGTCGAATCCAATAGGGAATCCCCTGGATATGTGGTCTGCCCCGTTAGTATGGCTGGGAGCCCACCAGGTCATGACTAATTTGAATTGGGTTATAACCTGCTCTACTCCAAGCAGTAACCGAGCATTTCCTAGATCAAATCCACACCTCTTGTGTTGCCACATGGACCAGGATGAGATCTCAATAGGAACGGAGCGGACATGAGGTCCAGAGGATTCCCATTTGATTGGAGTAGAATGCTCATAACATTTCAACAGTAGCGGAGAAGACCTCATGTTCAGATGATCCCTAAGTTGTTTCGATATGGGTTTGGTCTGATTCCAGTAGTAACGGAGCACATCCCAGATTCTGCAGGTTCCTATCATATTGGGGTCGTATTCCAACAAGATGCCATTTGCAATGGAGCATGCCACCGAGCAGTTTTTCTGGTTGGTTTCGGACAGGCTTGCAATGTGATTTCAATCGGAACCGAGTAGACATCATGTCCAGATGAGTATTATTCTCCTGCCCCTCCCTCACCTATGTCGGGAGAGGGGGAGTGAGCGGTGACAACCAGCGCCAATCCATTCTGGAGCTGGGGGGGGAGAGATAGACAGCGAGCCAGAGAGAGAGAGAGAGAGAGTGAGAGAGATACCAAGAGACAATGGTACTGGTCCATAGTCACGCGCCTTTCTGCCTGGAGGGAAGGAACAAGAGAGTGAGACGTATACGTTTAGAGAGAGAGAGAGGGAGGGATCCATATATATATATATATATATATATGCTAAGAGCCCCTCCTGTGATCTACCTTTCTTCCTGTTGTGTATGTATCTCTCTTTCTCTCTCTCCCTATATCTCTCCCTTTATCTTCCTCTCTCTATCTCTCGCTCTTTCCCGTGATTGCTGTCCCAGATGCTTTCCTTTCTCATTTCAGCTATGCTATTTCTCGTTCGGGCCGCCTGTTTATTATTTGCTGCCTGCGGCAAGCTCCGCCTCTTGCAGCTTCCTGGGGGCCTCTTGGCTCTTGGAGGCCTCTTGGGGGCCCCCTTGGGCCTCTTAGTGGCCTTTGGAGGCGCCTTGGCGGCTTCTTTGGTCGTCTAAGGGTTTTCTTGGCCTGTCTGACGCCGTCGAAAGCCGTCATGGGGGTGTCTCTGGGCAGACTTGGGGCGTTTTGGAAATCTGTTGGGCAGTTTTGTTGGGGCCGTCTTGGAGGGCTCTTGGGGCTCTATTGGGGCATATCGGGCCGTCTTGGGGCCATCTTGGAGGCCTTATGGGCCTTGGGGACACAGTGGGCCTTCCTCTTCGAGGCTTCTTGGGTCGCCTTGGAGGCCTCTTGGGGGCCTCTTGGGGCGTCCTGGACAGTCTTGCACAGTCTTGGGCGCCTCTGGTGCCGTCTTGGGCCCTCTTGGGCCATCTTGGGGCCATTTTGGAGGCTTCCAGGGCCGTATTGAGCTGACGGAAGTCCGAATCCTCTGGTGCCGTCTTGTGCTAGCGCTCGCTCTCGCATCCTCTCGTTTCCGTAGCCCTTTGGTTCCAGTTGTTCATTTTTGCTACCCTGCCAGCCTCGACGAAGGCGGCGCTCGAGAGGAAGCGCATCGCCAACATGGGCAGGGCACGCGTCAGGGCTGTGAAAAACTTCTTGGGCAAACCGTGGGTGGCGCAAAGGCCGCGGAGGGGGGAGGCGCGCGCGGCGGGTGAGGAGTATCGATGCTTGAGTCAGCGCGAAGCAACCGATGCCGCCGAATTCGCCTCGTCGAATTTGGAGGTTCGGCTTTCCTTGCGCTCCAGGGAGATCTGTTTGATTATCGACGTTTGTGTTTCCATGCCTTCTTTCCAGGGCCCGAAAATCCACCGCTTGGAGTTGCGTCGAGGCTCTCGCGCCCGTCGCGCGCGCCCCCTTTCAAAGGTCCCCTTTACGTCGCTCAAGAGATTCACCAGCCACTATATGGAATGGCGCGGTTTCATGATGGACTACCTTAACGTGGACGCCGCCGAGGCAAAGAAATCAATATCGAGAATCTTCGGTCTGGGAATGCCGACAAGCGACGTGCCATTCCTATGGTCGCTCGCGTCGGACGTTGCGCAGGCGGCGCACTTGCTACTGCAGATGCCGGACAACAAACATCTGCAGGACATGTTCGGTGACCGGAGGCATCCACGAGCAACGCGTTTTTTCTATGCAGTGTCAAAGTCCGAAGACCAGTTGCTGTCCCGGGTCATTGAGAGCATCGGCAATGTTGGCGGGAGGCCCTCTGTTACATTGTTCGACGAACTGTACTTTCAGTGCCCTGCGCCGCCCGACGTCGTGGAGGAGACGATTGATGACATGTGCGAGACGCTCGGGCATGCATTCAAACTGGCGAAGCCGCAGACGACGCCGGCATTTGGCTACGTGTGTTTCGTAATGCGACTTGGCACGATGGGGGGAAGTCTAGAGCGTTACCCTGGCTTGCAGCTGTGCATGTACGATTCACTCCGTTACATGGGGTGGGACTCGCCGTCCGCTGCCCCATCAGGAGGCCCGCATGCTGTTCGCGAGTTCAACGCGCAGCAGACATGCAGTCGCCAGTGCGCATCGCGCGTTTATTTTCTTCGGTATGTGGAAATTGCGGACACGCAGGTTTTACTATCCAGCTGCCTTCGGCAATTCGGCCGCCGCGTCACGGGGCCCGGGTGTTCGGGGGAGGGGGCCTCGGGGCGCCTGGGGCACAGGGGGGGGGGGGCTGTGGGGCACCCAGGGGCCTTCGGAAAGAGGGGGCGATGCATGCGGTGAGGTGCGTCCCAGGAGGTGGGGGAGCCTTCATAAATATTACGACAAACCTACAATGCACATCACGGGTGTTCTACTGCGCCGCTGCCGTGCAGGCACGGCGGCGGATCCTGTGCCGCTCTGGAGGATCGAAAATTCCTTTGCTGGCAACCGCATTCAGAAGACAGCGGCCATTATTTCGCTGTGACTGTTCGCCGGAACGGCGCGCTCTCCGTCATGGATAGTGCAATAGGCCAGCAGACCGACGTACTGCCGCGCGAATTCCGGATGGCTTGGCTCCGAGTAGGTCGCCTTGTGTTCTTCGTTCTTGAACTCTTGCCAGCGGGGAATCAGCCTGCCATGGACAACGACGCGCGCGACCTCGCGGGAGGCGGCGCGGGGGCGCCCAAGAAAGGGAAGCGCCGGATGTATGCGCGGCCGAAGAAGCTGAATAAGAAGAAGTGGTTGGCCCTGTGGAGAAAAACGCCTTACGTGAGACATGGGAAGTCACGCCGCGGCGAGATCTCTAAGGCGAAGTGGTCGTGCAGCGCGAAGCAACTCCAGAGTCTCAGTGAGAGACAGATCGTCCTGGAGATGACTGCCGCTGGCTTCCTGAAAGACTGGTCGCAACATGCGTGCCCTCATTGCGGCGAGGGGCAGGCGCTGGCGGCTTGAAACCTGCCCTAAGTCATGTTGGCGCAATAGAAAACATGTTTGCGTTATGCGAGTTTTATTTTAAACGTGTTTTGAAAGAGTTTGCGCCAGGGCGTCGGCCAGGTTTCGAGCTGCCCGAGGTGTCGAAGCTCCAGCGCAGGGCATGTGGTACATGGGCGCACCGCTGCTGCAGAAAGTCTTGCCAAACATACATTCTGCCACAGGCTTGCCACCCGGTGCTGTCGACCGCGCGGGGCAGAGATTATCAGAGTTTGAAGGACCAGATGATCATACTTTTCGGGCTCGTGGCGGGGCTTACGACGGCGCAGAATCATTTGCTCAGGGAAAGCAGCAAGAACTTCATCTCGAACATGTCCACCAGGCTTGATCAGGCCCGGCAAAAGTTTGTCTTGCGCGAGGAAAAGAAGATTAGATTCGGCGATCCACTCCAGAAGCAGTGGCTGGACGTAGAGGCAGACGAGGTCGACCTTGGCAAGGAGCAGGTCGGCGACAAGATGAAGCGGAATCAATGGGCCGGCATTGTGGAGCGCGGCCGACCTGAGTCCCTGGTCATCTTCAAGACGTCGGCGAAGCTGACGAAGCCGCGCGCGCCGGGCCCCGGCCCCATCACGAAGAAGGACTGGGCGCCAATGGCTAAGAAACACCTCAAAGGGCGCAAAATTCTGTTTCATACAGATGGCGCGCGGGCTTACAAAATCGGCATGAACCGGAAGAGCAAGCTCGACGGCGTGGTGCACGACTACGTCGTGCACAAGCTGAAGAAACATGGGGCCAGCAAAAAACTCAAGGCGACGTGCGTCCAGCTCTTTTCCCACTGCATCGAGGGAAAGACCGTCCACGCCAAGGGGGGAACGCAGATCATCGATCGGTGCTGTTGTGTTTGCGGAAGCACGTGGGGACGCGCTCTTCCACCCTTTCAGGCATCAGAAAGTACGACGCCAGAGTGCGCGCTGCGCAGTGGCATTACTGGCACATGGGCTCTGATCTCTGGGCGAAGACAGGCGACATGTTCAGGGCTTTGCTGTGAGTTTCTGGGCGTTGCATCGCATCTCTACGTAGTGTTCTCACTGACTGTTACGTCGCATCTTCACGCGGCGCTCTCACTGACTGCAGCAAGAGCATTCTACAATCCTTGAGAGCCGCCATGATCATGCTAGGAGCCTTCTGCGTTGAACCCTCTAAACTTTCGACATTGTTGTGGCCCCTTCTAAGGAGGGCCCTCAAGAGCACCCGAACATTCCCTTGCGCAGCATCCACAGTGATTCTTGCTCGTCGCGCGCTTGCGGCGACGCTGCCTTGCCCAGAAAACAGTGAGTCACCGAGGGATCCATCGGGTCCCACACTTGCGCATTCTCCATGGGAGTTGGCCAATGGATGAGTATTATGCGGCATGCGGCATACAAGCAGAATCCTTCTGTGTGGGCTTTGCAAATTGATTGCTATTGCACGGCTGTCACATGGAATCAATTTGCGCCTGGCTCGGGAGGGGAGGGAGGGGCCTGGCCGACGAAAAAAAAACAAAAAAGACAAACAAGACAAAAAAATACAATCTGAAGAAAAAAACGCTGTATTCTTAATTGTAAATTGGTTTTTTACTTGTAAACCAAAAAACACAAGAAAGACAATCTGGAAGCAAGGAAAACTTGTGTTTTCACAGTGTTTGGGCATTTCCAAATTGATTTCCGTTGCGCGGCCATCAAATAGAATTCCATTGTGAGGCCCTCGGGCCAGGCGCAAAGGGATTCCATTTGAAGGCCGCACAATAGGAATCAATTTGTAAATGCCCAAACGTTGTGATAACACAGGTTCTCCTTGCTTCCAGATTGTCTTTTTTTGTGTTTGTTGGTTTATAATTATAAACCAATTTACAATTAAAAACGCAGCGTTTTTTGTCCACCAGATGGTCTTTTTTGTATTTTTTGTCTTCTTTGTTTTTTCGTCGGCCAGTCCCCTCCCTCCCCTCCCGAGCCAGGCGCAAATTGATTCGGGGCCTGGCCGACGAAAAAGACAAAAAACGACAAAAAAGACAAAACAACTACAATCTGGGGGACGAAAAACGCTGTGTTTTTAATTGTAAGTTGGTTTTTAATTGTATACAAAAAAACACACAAAAAAGACAATCTGGAAGCAAGGACAATTTATGTTTTCACAGTGTTTGGTCATTTCCAAATTGATTTCCATTGTGCGGCCATCACATAGAATCCCATTGTGAGGCCCTCGGGCCAGGCGCAAAGGGATTCCATTTGAAGGCCGCACAATAGGAATCAATTTGTAAATGCCCAAACATTGTGAAAACACAGGTTTTCCTTGCGTCCAGATTGTCTTTTTTTGTGTGTTTTTTGGTTTACAATTAACAACCAATTTACAATTAAAAACACAGCGTTTTTTGTCCACCAGATTTTTTTTTGTTTTTTTCGTCGGCCAGTCCCCTCCCTCCCCCCCCGAGCCAGGCGCAAATTGATTCGGTGCCTGGCCGACGAAAAAAAAAAAAAAACAAAAACCGACAAACAAAGACAAACACATACAATCTGGGGGACGAAAAACGCGGTGTTTTTAATTGTAAATTGGTTTTTAATTGTAGACCCAAAAACACAAAAAAGACAATCTGGAAGCACGGAAAATCTGTGTTTTCACAGTGTTTGGTCATTTCCAAATTGATTTCCATTGTGCGGCCATCACATAGAATCCCATTGTGAGGCCTTCGGGCCAGGCGCAAAGGGATTCCATTTGAAGGCCGCACACTAGGAATCAATTTGTAAATGCCCAAACACTATGAACACGCAGGTTTTCCTTGCTTCCAGATTGTCTTTTTTGTGTTTTTTTGGTTTACAATTGAAAACCAATTTACAATTAAAAACACAGCGTTTTTTGTCCCCCAGATGGTCTTTTTTTGACTTTTTTTGTTTTTTTTTTTTTTTTTTTTGTATTTTTCGTCGGCCAGGCCCCCCCCCCCTCCCCCCCTTCGAGCCAAGCGCGCATGGATTCGATTTGATGGCCGAACAATGAGAATCAATGTGTATGTCTGTACAACATGATTCCCAATTTGTAAATGTGCACGCAGGATACTACGCAGGAAATCACGTTGTAACCAAGCGCATCGCGTTTGCATTTCGCCCAAGCAAAAAAACAGCCCAGGTAGATCACAGGGGGGGCTCTTACCATATATATGTGTATATATATATATGTATATATATATATATATATAGACAGAAACAAAACATGAGAGCGAGCGAGAGAGAGATAGAGAGAGATAGCGGAAGCGAGAGAGGGAGAAAGACAGCGTGAGAGAGAGGGGTGGGGGAGAGAGAGAGAGAGAGAGAGAGAGAGAGAGAGAGAGAGAGAGAGAGAGAGAGAGAGAGAGAGAGAGAGAGAGAGAGAGAGAGAGAGAAAAGAGAGAGAGAGAGAGAGAGAGAGAGAGAGAGAGAGAGAGAGAGAGAGAGAGAGAGAGAGGGCGAGCGAGCGAGAGTCGGACAGATATAGAGCTACACTTTGGGCGAGTGGATTAGTTTCTCTCGCGGATCCCGAAATTTCTAAATTAATGTTGGGCTATCGTTCCAAAGTTTGTTTTGCCCGCCAATCGAGGGGGGTCATCGCGTTTGTCGGATTTGCGAGGGCCTCGACGTCGCTAGCCAGAGTTCTGCGTGGCGGAGCGCGCATATCTTTTAAAATCCTCGAAACATCGTCACCAGGCGAGTTGCCCTGATCACGGGGGGGGGGGGCAAAGAGGATGGAGGGATCCAGAACAATGTCAGAGGTCGTAGCGACCACCAGCGCTCGTGGGACCCATGATGGGCTACAGGAGGAACCCCCGGTGCCCTCAAAACGCCCCACGGGGGCCCCAGACGCCACGACCTCCAGATCGAGACCAGATGTCGTGGCGAGCAGGTGCGCTCCTGGGACCTCCCGAGCGCCCCAGGAAGTATCCAAGACCCCGCCAAGCGCTCCAGGAGACCCCCAAGACGCTACGACCTCAGATTGCGGCTGGAGGTCGTGGAGCGCTCTTGGGGCCCCCAGGGACCTCGTTGCGCGCCCTTGGCCGCGGCGGCCGCAGTTGGGTCCCTTGCGGGCATCCCTGGGACGTCTGGCCTCCGCCGCCCTGAGGGCGGCTGGGATTTCAGTGGCCCCTGCCTTCCTGACTCTGCGGGGAGGCGCGGCGACGCCCCCGACCTGTACCCTGCCACTTTCGCTACCACCCCCTGGATTAAAAAGTTGAGATCGGAGCTACACCGAAAGAGCCGCATCCTGGTATTCGTCCGTCGTTCGGCTTTCGAGCCGCGACTTTCGATCGGGACTGGATCCTGGGAAGTCGATGGTCGCTGTTCGACCGGACCTCTATCCTCGACCCTCGAAGTATCTGGGGCCCTCGATCCTCGATCCTCGAGCCTCGATCGAACCTCGATCATGGATGTTCGATCGGCCAGGCATTCTGGAGCCTGGAGTTTCGATCAAGCCTGGAACATCGGTTCTCGATCGTCGCTCTTCGATCGGCCATCCAGCGTCGAACTTCGACGGATCGTGGCCGCTCGATCCTGGCTCCTCGATGTCCGAACGGCCCTGGATCCTCGACCCTCGATCTCCGACCCTCAATCGCTAGGTGGTTGTCGAACTTTGATCGGCCGTGGAACCCAAAGCCTCGTTTCCGATCGATATGGGTTCGCTCTTCCACAGTCGGTCCTGGGTCATCGATCGTGTATCCTCGATCATCGATCCTGGATCGTCGATTCTGGACCGTACATCCTGGGTCAACCGCGTCGCCCCAAAATGACCCTGGGATCGAACCTCCCACAGGGAGGCCTGCGACCCGACGCGACCTCAAGATGGCCTCAAGATGACTCCAAGACAAACCTGTGAACCGAACGATGCAACGGCCATCCCTGCGGACATCCGCCCAGGCGCAGATAGGACCGCGCGCGCGAGGCTGTGGCAACTGGAATCTGACTTGCACGGAGAGCATGCGACACGGAACAATCCAATACTGTGATGATAAGAGGAGAGAGTGCGAAGAGGAATAGGTCCGAGGCGCCTGTGTGAGCGTACATGAGACCAGAAACTGGAATGTCAGGAAGTCTCAAGCGAAATCGTCGTTTTCTGGTGGCATGAGATGCGACAAAAAGTAATGTGTGAGGAAGTCCCACGCGAAATCGCCACTGTCTGGCGGCCTCAAAAGGGACCGGAATATTTTTTTGAGGAAGTCCCACGCGGAACCGCCACTTTCCGGTGGCATGGCAGAATTTCCGGTCGCCCTGGAAGGCGACCGGAAATTTTTTTTGAGGAAGTCCTAGGCAGAATCCCACTTTCCGGTCGGAGCCCCATTTGGCCTTTATAATATTAACAGGGATGATGGAGGCACCGGAAACTCCGGAATTGGCAACAAATCCAACATTGTCCCGGGGCCCCGCTGCCTAACGGGAGGCAAACCACGTCTACCTCGGCCCCTGCGGTCTCCACTTTTTAATCCAGGGGGTTGTAGGTGCCAGTCTATACGTGCTCGCCCCGCTCGAGACATCCAGCACGTTCAGAACTACACTTAGCCAGGCGCTAGGTGTAGTTCTGTACGTGCTGGTTTCGCCAGGGACATCCTCACAAAACAGAGCACTCATATAACTGCACCTAGCCAGCGGGGCGGGGTGCATGTCGGGGGCGCGACTCGCGCTCCAGACGTGTACCGTGCCCCGGCCGCTAAGTGTAGTTCTGTACGTGTCCCCTTTTGGCGAAGCATCGGCTGCCCGTGCTGCCCATCTCCGAGGCCCCGTCCCCAGGGCCGCTCCCCGCCGACTTCCCACTTCCTCAGGCTGGCCGCTGTCCTTTTCCGCTTCGCACTGCCCGCTGCCCTTCCCCGCCTCTGCCCCAGTATGATGACCCCAGTGTTTTCTGTGCTTTGGGGCGCCGCTTTGCCTCAGGCGTGATCTCCTCCCTCGTCTCGTGTCTCCGTGCCTTAGCAGCCTCTTTCATTATGTCCTTCCACTTCCACCTCGTCCCCGTGTCTCGCCAAGTTTTGTAGCCGCGATCGGTTCTATGCGTGCCGTGAGTAAATGCCTGGCCAGACGCCCCACGCCTTAGAATTCTTTTCCGTGCTGGATCCCCCTTCCACGGATGAAGCGGCAGTTCGCGTTATCATTTCCTGTTGCAGCAGCCGTTTAGCCCCGCCGTGAAACATGCTGATAGTTGCAACGCTTGGCGCCCCACGTGTTTCGCATGACCAGCGCTCCCCGTCGTAGGTCGCGAGGCGGTGCCCGTCCACCCAGACCGACCAGCGCGCCTAACCGAAGTTTGATTGCCCCCCCTGGCCCCCGCAACTGGGTGGAGTTTTGCTAAGTGTAGTTTTTGATGTGTTCGAGAGAGAGAGAGGCGGTATATCCGTGAGGTTCCATCGAAATGGGGGGATGCATTCTGTTGGTATAGAGAGGCATCTATCAAACAAATCAAGCATAACGAGAGACATGCATAGCTAGGAAGTTCTTTTCTCTTCATCAGTTTTCAAACTCCGCGGGGGGGGGGGGGGGGTCTATCTGCATAGAGAGGGAGGGAGGGAGAGAGAGAGAGAGAGAGAGAGAGAGAGAGAGAGAGAGAGAAGGATAGCGAAAGAGAGAGCGAGAGAGAGAAGGAGGGATACCACGCGAGAGAGAGAGAGAGAGAGATACGATGGAGCAGGATCAGTGTGAGAGGACAGCCGCGCGCACACAGTAACGCATATCGGCAGTAACAACAGACGCCACCATCATCATCGCCACCATCACCACCACCATCATCATCATCGTCCTCGCCATCGTCGGCATCATTCGCATCGTCATCATCATCAGCACCATCGTCATCACCATCGCCATCGAAATCACCATCTTCGTCGTCACCACCATCACCATCACAGCGCACAACTGCCATTATCATCATTCTCACCCCCCCTGCGTTTGCGACAGCGCGAGAGATGGGATGCGGAGGGCGAGTCACGCGGGAGGGCGTTCGGAGGAAGAGAAAGCAGCTGCCCAATCTTGGGCAACGGAGAGCTTTGTGGGATAGCCTGGGAAGGTCCAGAAACTCGCTCAAAGATACATGGTACGCGGCGCTAGTGTCAGACAGACAGTGGGCGCAGACATCCTTCCTGGGCAACCTTAAGATCTTACTTCGCTACATGTCTCGCGCTGAGGAGAAGGAAATCGACGAAACCGCTTCGCGCAATGGCGGGGCCACTGGAGACCCCCAAGGATACGTCGGCATCAGAGCAGCAAAGTTGTATGAGAGTTGGACGGCACATCAAGCAGGCCGCGTTTTCAGAGGTGCCATGACAACCTTGCAACGCCGTGCCAAACAGCACATTGACACGGCGCGGGGGCCTTGCACCATCCAGGACGCCTGCATAGGCATCCAGTCTATCCCAAACCAAGCGGCAATGGCAGCATACCAGCGGTCAAGAGCGACGCTGAGAGCAATGTCGCAGGCGGCCAGGCAGGACTTCACAGACTTCTTCAACACATGCATGTTTGAGCTAGCTTGGCCGCACCAGCTCCTCCGTGTCTGGATATGCTTGCGTGCCCAGGGCGAAGTTGTGACGACTAGAGATTGACACATCGGCCTCCTACTGATGCACATTAGGGTACGGGACCAGGTGAGGAAACATGGCTTTGGAGAGTGGTTCGAAGCAAAGGCCGGTTTCTGGGGCGGCGCCATCGAAGTGCCACCATCATGAGAGGCAGCGCTGGCCACAGTGGTGTTGGACGAGGCTTCGGCATCGAGAGGCGACGCGGACGTGGCGTCGCATTTCCAAGGCATCGCGAAATTGCCGCGACCACGCTCACATCCAAGCAAGGCGGACTGGCGACCGAAATGGGGCATTCTGCATTGATGTTCTAGATCCCACAGCTGCTGCACTGGGGCCCCTGAGTCAATCGAGCCATTGATGTCTACAGTGAACTGCTCGCGCGATGCACAGAGGCAAATATTATGGCGCAGATCTATGTGTGCAACTTGCTGGAACATGTGCACATGTGCACTCACGCTATACAAGTCGCATGGTCAGAGAGATCGTGGACGACCTGGCGGTGCGCGCTGAGGGATTTCGACCTCTGGGTCGTCGCCGAATTGAATGGAGAGAGGATCTGCTGCGCTGGTGGAATGCATCCGTTGCTTAGGTCTCAAAGTTCCGGGGATGATTGCCATATTCGGCCACGCCTCAGTACATAGAGCAGTCATCACGTTCACGGCCAACCACGGGCGATTCATCGAACCAAGGGCAGCCGCCGGAGACCCGGGCTTCGACGACACTAGGAGAAAGCAGCGGCGCACCCCTACAGCAGCAAACAGCCCGACGGCAAAGGCAAACATATTAAAAGAGCTCAGATTCCCCAGAGACGAGGTGCTGGCAGGAAGACTACTGCCAGGCCCCACAGTTCAAACCTGGGTGCTTTGCGGATGTATGACGCAGCAGTAATGGGCCTTCTTGCAGTCCGAGCCTAGACATGGCAACAGCAACAACCATGGCGGGCGTCTCTGTGGGAGGACGGTGCGGCTCTTCCAGCCTGCTGCACAGCTTCGACAAGCAAGGCCCAGCGCCGTTCAACGTGAGACGGCACATGAAGGGCAGGAGTTCCAAGCACGAGTGCGCGCGGGCTGGCGGGCAGTCCACGCCAGGCTGTGCGCAGCCAAAGCACGCGCCGAGCAGTGATCGGCGAGGGGGCCAACGGGGGCGCTCATCGCGTACATGGGAGAGTTTGGCGGGAAGCTGACCGAGCCAGACGGCTGAGCGGACCCGGACCCAACGACGCGGACATGCGGAGCCTACGCCATGAACATCATGCCCAGACCACGGCAGGTCTGTGGAACAGGGGCGAGTCTACATCCCGAAGGGCGCGGGCTAGCTGAAGGCGCGCGCGGGCGGTGCAGCGCGCTCTGCGCTGGATGCGTCGCAAAGGTCGTTTCAAAGGGGCGGGCTCGTCGCAGAACGCCATCGCGGGCAGAAGCTGGTTTTCGCGGCGGGCGTCGTCGGCAGGCTGCGCGCGCGAGGCAAGGTGCCGTCGATGCGGTAGAGCTACGGCAGACCCGCTCCGTCGCTTCCACGAGTGCCCGGAGAATGGCGACTTCAGCCGTGATAGGATCCGCCGCGTCAGCGAAGTATATGAACGACGAGCCTGGCATGAAACCTTCTTGGTGTCGAGGCGCACCATCTGCCAGGCTCAGCGAGGTTGCGGGCGCCCGAGGATGGCATGAAAATCGAACCGTGCGTGGCGTCGAGTTGGAAGAGGTCCGTCAGCTTCATGGGGGCGCGCAGCTAGAAGGCACTCACCGGCTACCTTAACGCGCGTGCCTCGACGGATCGGCGGACTCGGCGGGCCCTCGGATCGCGCGTGCCAGTTGGGGAGTGGCCTTTGACTTCGGCGAGATTTCGAATCCCTATTTTTTTTTTGCACATGACTTTTTGGCGCGGTTCACGTCGTCCAAGCGGTGCCGCGCACGGGGCTGGCGGCCCTGCGTTGCTGCAAGCTCTACGCCCAGGGGCCCTTCGAGATCTGGGCGGACAACGCGCTGGTCGACAAAGTCTGGCGCGGCAGGTTCTGGGCGCGCCCTGAAGGCCCTGGGCAGGAACTGGCGGCCAAAATGCTTTCAATTTGATCCAGCCCCAGCTGGCTGTATCCAGTTGGTATGAAATTCTGCCAGCACGGGTGCATAATCGCCCCGCGGAAGGAGTTTGCAGAGTTCACCCGTTGCCCGGGGTCAATCTCCAGCGACCGCCGCCGCTCCTGAGGTCAGTCGAGATATCCTTGCTTCGGCAGGAGCTCGAGCGCGTCGCGGGCCATTGCGCGCAGCAGAATCCCATGGAAAGAAACGCTGGGTTTGCCGTCGCTGTTGACCAGGGCCTTGGAAACTTTCTGCACAGGACTGGATGCGAGAACACCGGATGCGACTTCAGCGTGCAATCTTCGCCCCCCGACTCTTGCTTCGACCTGCCCCTCCCCCCTGCGAGCCAGGCCCACTCGCTCATGGTTATGAACGGTCAGCTGTTGTGCACCAGGTGTGGTCGTTTGAATAGTTGCACGAACGCGGGGGGATGGGGCTCCACCAACTCCGCGTCCCTTGCCCAGAGGGGTCTGGCTTCAGACGGTGCAAGGGAGGCGTTGCGTAGGCTTTCAATTTCCAAGCCCCGAATGCGCCAGCCAAGCTTCGGCTCCTGGGAGCCGATTGAACCTTTAGTTTCGTGCCCGCAGAGGCGGGCCCGCCCTCGAGGGTAGAGAGGCTCGTTCTCAAGGGCCGCGGCGTGTCTTGTTGCTGCTGCCACGACCGCGCCCCCTCGGCGGGCCGATCCTCCTGTTCCCGTCTTGGGTTCACTGGGAACGTTGCACCCGTTTTTGTCCCCGCCCGCGGCGCGCAAGGCAGTGCACGTTGCGCGGATGGGCGTTGTACCCGAAGCGGATTTTGCACCCCGAGGGCACATGGAATTGCACCTGGAAGTAATGGTCGTTGTGCCCGAGGTGGGCGTTGCACCCGAAGTACGCATGGCATTGCACCTGGCAGTAATGGGCGGTGCGCCCGACGATGACGCGCTCGCGCCCCTGTGTCCAGTGATGGACTTGGCACCCTGCATCCGATCCCCCTCCTCTTCCAAACACTGCTGCCCCTTAAGGGTCCGAAGCTTTTCGCGAAACAAAGATTGGGCCACCACGTCCTGCAATCTTCTAATGTATCTACGGCTCCCGAAGGCTGAAAGCCACGTTGTGAGAGTTTCTGAATTGAGCGTTCAAGTCGTTGTTCTCTCCTCGACTCTTGGACGAAACGGTTTGGCGGAGGAGTAGATGAGGAGAAAAGGAAGGAGGATAGTTACAGGGATGAAAGGGCTTGTTCGATTTGTGTTGTGCACCACTTGCACCCAAACACGGCTCCTAAGTATAACTCTGAAGGTTTCCGAGCGTTAAAAGCAACCAGACGTTGCTATGGTCTGTAATTCCTGAAAGACATAATTCCCGCAACCATCCTCACGCGGGCCCGCAGGGTCGGGAGATTCCCACGAAGTGTAGGAATTATTCAGTAGCAGCGTGTGGTGGCCATTCGATGTGGGATGTCTCTGGAATTATGGAATGCAGCCGCGTTTGGTGGCCATGGGCAACCAGGAGAAGTAGAGTATTCTCCTTCATCCATGTAGATACCCTCCTTCCTTCTTGCCTCCTCTTCTCCTCTGCCAGGCCGTTCCGTTTTCAGGCGCGACCAGGGGGGGAGGGGAAAAAGGGCTTGTCACGTCACGATTCGCGCTGACGCCGTCTGAACATGTTGTTCGAGAGTGGCTACTTCCCAGACGGCGCCGGCGCGAAACGTGACGTGACCAGGGCTGGGTGGGGGACGGGGGGGCGGGCGAGCGGGGCCGGTCACGGGCGATAGTGCAAATAGTCAAAGACGTTCTTCGAGTATCCACTGAAGAGGGGGTTTTCAAGTATCCACTGAAGAGGGGATATTGAATAGCCAAAACCGTTCTTCAAGTATCCTCTTCAGTATACTGTTCTGCAAATAGTCAAGACGTGCAAGAGGGAACTCTGGAATCCCAGCGTCGTTTTTTTGTTGCAGCGTGCGGCGTTGCAGTGTTTTGGGCATCGGGGCCTTCACGGAGCGAGCCAGCATCGACTGCTGCTTTGGTATGCAGCGGTCCAGGGCTCCAGCTGACTTTTGCTTTCCGATCTCGCAGTTTTTTGTGTGACGTCGTATCTCAGGGAACATGTCCATATCCATGCCCTCGCGGTGTGGATGATGACGAGGTGCGATCCCGCGGATACCCGATCCGGTTTTTGCATGCCGCGCGTAGCGCCTGCGCCAAGCAAGCCACCCTGTGCGCATGGGATGGCGCCGAGGAGTCCAGGCCAGGAGCCCGTGGATATGGACCTCTTCCCCGCCCACGGAATAGGCATCATCGACGGCCCTTGCAGGCCTCATCCATCCAGGGCCGAGGGCTGGCCGGGACGAAATGGTCTTGGACATGCGACGTCATGATCGTTTCACGACACGGGCCCCTAGACCTCTGGTCCCCGCCCTGAGGACAAGCTGTTCACCTCGGGCAATGTTCGACGGTCCTGGGGCCCGAAACGGGGCTACAGATGCCGTGCTTGGCAAACATCTGGCCGCTGCGATCTGATCCTTTCGCCGAAGGTCGGGGTCGGTGCGCGGTGGTTCAAAGATGGGGTCCTGAGGGCTGGGGTCATAGGGACGAGGTGCCTCAAACAACCTAAATCCACCCTCGGACCCCGTCCTATCCCTGGGTCCCTATCCCTCAGCACCCCATCTTTGCACCACCGAGGTGCACCCCAGCGCGATTTTTTCTCCCAACGTGGACCCCATCGCGATTTTTTCTCACAGCGTGGACCCCCCGGGGGCCTGGACCCCTTCCCGGGGGGCGGCGTTCCATCTCGACTCGCGCCTTGACGGCCCCGGGCCCCCGCGAGAGCACCCGGCTGCCGAAAGGCAGCCAAGCTTCCCGTGGCGTGCTTTTGGTTCCCGGCGCGAGCAGGTCTGGGAAACACGCCGGTCGTTGAGAGCAGGTATTCTTGGACTTCAGATCCCAATCTGCTTTAGGCGCCTTCCTACTTCAAGAGTCGAGAGACGAGCAGTCGTCCCTCTTCCCTCTTCGGGGGGCGGGCGGAGGCCCGACCTGGTTCCAGCGCCCTCCTACCTCGTGCTTCTACCCACCTCTTCCGACTGGCGTGTCGTCCCAGACCCTCGAGGATCTGATGATTTCAATCTGGCGGTTTTGCGTCGGTTTCGGCCTCCAGGGCCCGTTCTCGGGCCCGGGGGCCATCAAGAAAGAATCTTGGACGAAGAAGCACCCCTGGGGAGGGGGGTCGGGACCTCTGGGGACGTGGATTGAGAGAATCCAGTCGGAGGATGTCGGGGGTACACCTTCTCCCAGGCCTGCGAGCTGGTGCCCCATGGAATTTCCCTGTCCCCCAATGGCCCCAGGGGCCTACAAGAGCCTTGGAGCACCGCAGGAAGCTCAAACTTGACGATAACCGTTCCCCAACACGTCTCATGGCAAGATTTCTTCTCATATGTGTATGATTTTTTCCTTTCGAGGGCAGAAACAGGGGGACCGTGACCAAGATGTCGCGGGATCTTGTCGATGACGATTTTGGTCATGCTCCGTGTCGGCCGTCGCCCGTTCGCGAGGATGATCCACGAATTGACGCTGACCAAGATGGACGGTGACCAAGATCGACACCATTTTTCTGCGTTCAGTCTCGGTTCTGGTCCCCGTTTTTCGGCGGCGAGCGAGGGGGGGAAGTGAGAAGGGGCGGGCCTTCTTAAAAGGCTCGGAAGTCCCCGGGCCTTCTATGAAGTTTTCAAAGCCTTCCCCGAAGACACAGACACCTCTCAGAAGGCCCGAGGCCTTCTGTGAAGTCCCGCCGCCTTCTGAGAAGGCCTTCTCCTTCTCATTTCCCCCCTCGCTCGCCTCTTAGTCATGGTTCCCGTTCAAACCGTTTCGCTTCCCCTCCAGCCGCTGGCGCTCTCCCAAGGCCGGCTCGCCCTCGGCGGCCCTCGAGCTGGGGTTCCGGATGTACGCGCGGCCGCCGCAGCAGTACCCCGCGCAGCCCGTCTGGGGCCCGGCCGTGCCAGAGCTCCGGGCCCCGCTGGACGGGCCGGCGCCCAGGCTGCCGGCTGGAGTCGGTGCTCAAGAGACGGTCGGGTATGGCCAGGACCCCGGGTAAGGGGACCCAGTTAGTGGTAGGGCCCCGGAGCTTTCGAATTGGCCAGAATCACTAAACCATATTTGCCATAGCTGGTGTTTTTCGGGTGACGGCAGTTCCTGTTAGTGGAAATGGGACGGGGGGGCACCCCCGGTACAGATCACTAAACCAGGTTCCACTAAACCAAGTTCTACCAACACCCGAGACGGGGGTCAAAGCAAACGGGGGCCAGCCAGAGTGCCGAATCTTGCTGGACCCTGCAGGGCCAGGGGTGCATTGACCCGGGCCAGGGCGCAGGATCCTGCAGGATTTTACTGGATCCTGCAAGGACTGACTGACCTGGGTTTGCATTGACCCGGGTCAGTAGATCCCCGATGGGAGATGTCGTCGTCATGTTCTCGTCGGTTCGAGTTTCGAGCATCGAGATTTCGGGGCGTTTCAGATCTGACTTGGGCCTCCTTTCCGCCACAGCTGGACTCGTTTCGAAATTCTGGCCAGAAGTCATGTTCTCGTCGAATCGAGTTTTGAGAATCGAGGCTTCAGGGAGTCTCGGACCTGACTTTGGCCTCCTCTCCGCCACAGCTGGACTCGCTTCGTAATTCTGGCCAGGACACCGAGGGAGGGGTCTGAGGGCCCATGCGAAAGTCCGGAACTCTGGCCCCTCGCGTCGTTGAAAAATCGCGATGGACGCTTTTTTTGCAGTTTTCGGCCTCGGGGCCCTCGCTCGGCCCCAGGGCCGTCAAAGCACGAGTCGTGATGAAAAGCTGGTCCCGTGGAATGTTTCGAGACCTCTGGTGACCCCGCATTGAGAAAATCAAGATATCGGATGTCTGGGGCGGTGTGTGGTGGTTCTTGAAGTGTCGTCGGCGTCGTCGTTGCGAGGTTCTCGAAAATTTGACGCTTCGCAGGCGAATTGCCTTGATCATTGATCAGAAAAGCGCAGGAGCACGCAGCTGGACAAAGAGAGGGAATCCGTCAAACGGAAGCTCGGGATCAGCCTGGCAGACCCGGTCGTCAAACAAAAGTGCATTCGCAGATTGTTCGGTTCGAAAGTGGAAGCTAATGTTGGCCATGTTGGGGCCTTTTGTTGGGCCCATCTCTCAGGGAAGGTATTACCTCAGCAGCAGAAGTGTGGCCCGCTAACCTTCCCAGAAAGCCTGTGGCCTCGAAGATGAGTATTTGTTGCGCACCCTTCACACCTGCTAATGGGATGTTTTTCTCGCCACACTCATGGCCCACGAGTGCCCCACCAATGGCCCGATACTGCTCCGCCGAGGGCCCACTACAGTGATGGCCCCACTGTTGGCCCCGCTAGTGGCTCACTGATGAATTTGGCCCGCTAATTCCCACTGCTGAATGCTCAATTCGTAACCGACTGATGGTCCACTAGTTATTGACCTGCGAATGACCCTGGACTTCGAATGGCTCGCTTCTCATCTTTCCCCTCGAGTTGTCGTGATAACAGGGATTGTGAAGGCCCCAAATGGAGTCCCACCGAAGGGCCTCTCTCTCCGTCCTCCCTCCCCAGCACAGGCTGGAGGTGCGGAGGAGGCCGCACCACTTCGCGGCGGAGCCCGAGGCCACGGCCCCGGGGCCCGGGCCGCTCCCCGCGAGGCGCCTCTGCGGGGGGGCTTGCGCCCCTGGTGCGGTGGTGGCGATAATAATCACGATCAGGATGATACGGTCACGGTCACGATCACGATGACGATGACGATGGTGATGATAACAATGGTGATGATGGCGATGATTATGATGATGATGATGATGATGATGATGATGATGATGGTGATGGTGATGGTGATGATGATGATCCTGCTGATGATGGTGATGGTGGTGATGATGATGATATTGATGCTGATGGTGATGGTGATGGTGATGGTGATGATGATGACGATGATGATGCTGATGCTGATACATACTTATGATGTTGATGCTGATGATGATGGTCAGGGTCATGGTCATGGCCATGATGATGATGCTCGTGATGATGACGGTGGTGAAGATGGTGATGGTGATGGTGATGGTCATAATGATGATGAGGCTGATGATGATGCTGATGATGATGATGATAATTTTGATGATCATAGTGATGATGATCATGATGATGATGGTGATGAAGGTGATGCTGGTGCTGATGATGATGATGATGATGATGATGATGACGACACGCACGATCACTACGATGAATTTGATGAATCTGATGATGCTGATGGTAATGGTGATGGTGATGGTGATGCTGATGATGGTGATGATGATCACGATGACGATTATTGTGATGGTGATGGTGATGATGATGATGGTGGTGGTGGTGGTGATGATGCTGATGACGATGCTGATGACGATGACGACGACGAGCACGACCACAATCACGATGATGGTGATGATGGTGACGATGATGATAACGGGTGTGATGATAATGATCGCGTTGACGATGCTGGTGATGACGACGATGATGACGACCACGATGATGGTGATGTTGATGACGATGATGATGATGCCGACGAGTACGCACGCAATCACGGTGATGGTGGTGATGATGCTTCTGATCACGATCACGATGATGGTGATGATGATGTTGATGATGATGATGATGATGCTGATGCTGGTTGGGGTTGTGGCGGTGCTGGTGTTGGGGGTGATGATGCTGATGATGACGATGATTATGATGATCACGCTCAATATTCGATGACACTAATGATGATAATGATGCTGATAGTAATGATGCCGATGATGCTTATGATGATGATGATGGTGGCGGTAGTGATGATGATGAGGATGATGGCGATGCTCACGATCACGATGATGATAATGATGATTGTGATAATGATGATGATGATGACGATCATGATGATGATGATGATGATGATGATGATGATTGGGCTGGTTGTGGTGATGCTGATACTGATAACGATGATGATGCTGAGGGTAATCACGATCTTAATCACAATTATGACGAAGATGATCATCATGATGTGGATGAAGATGACGATACTGATGCTGATGATGGTGGTATCGATGATTGGACTGGTGATGAGTAGGATGATGGTGACGACGATGACGATGACATTGACGCTTGTGATACATGTGATGAACATATCTCTGATGATTGATATGATGATGGTGACCACGACCATGATGATTCTGGCAGTGGTGGTAATGATGATGGTGATCACGATGATGGCGATGATGATGGTGGTGGTGGTGGTGACGGGGGTGATGGTGACGACGGTGATAATGATGACGACGAGTACGATCCCAATCACGATGACGGTGATCATGAGGATGAGGGTGAGGATGATGCTGTTGGTATTATTCCTTGTGTGGTGCGGCTTACGTTGTGGATGATGGTGATGACGATGACGCTGGCGCTAGCGATGCTAGTGATGATGCTGATGATGATGACGATGATGATGGTGATGGTGATGTTGCTGATGGTGGTGATGATGATGATGATAATGATGGTAGTGGTTGTGATGATGATGGTGATGATGGTGATGATGATGATCACGATGACGATGACGAGGATGATGCTGATGCTTGTTATCATCATGACTGTCATGATTTAAGACTCATGATGGTAGCGACGGCGACGTTGTCGATGGTGATGATGTTGGCGACCTCAACGATGCAGTGAATGATGAGCAGGAGGACGAGGAGGAGGAGGAGCTGGAGGAGGGAGGAGGTGGAGGTGAAGAGGAGGAGACAGGGAGGAGGAGGAGGAGGAGGAGGAGGAGGAGGAGGAGGAGGAGGAGGTGGAGGTGAAGAGGAGGAGACAGGGAGGAGGAGGAGGAGGAGGAGGAGGAGGAGGAGGAGGAGGAGGAGGAGGAGGAGGACGAAGACCAGTGCAAACCCGAGACTCATCAACGGTGTTGGAATGAACCCTCCTTCCAAGCTCCCACTTCATAGGTCTCTACAAGTGCTCATTTCCACTGGGGGAAGTGCCCCGTCGGGAGACAACCGTTCAAAGAGCCTGATGTGTGCCAAAACACATTTTTTTCCGAATTTCAACGCCACGAATCATCTTGACTGTTGCGCCTTGACGAGCCTGAATCAAGCAGGAACACCATTCCTGGGACACACCATACAACGCTAGTGCACGCCTGGCGTGTCCACTGCATCATACACCCAAGACGTATGCACCACATACTGGGCACCCACATGAGACACACGTCCAGGTACGGCCGCACACGCATCATACACATACACATGACACGCCATACACAAAACACACTAGTAGGATGCGCAGGGCACGGCAGGCGTGTCAATGTCTCGCCACTAGAGGTGGTGCGCAGGGGGTGGTCCCTTAGCGCGGTCTCTATCCGCGCCAATGTCGCAGGGATTGGCAGGCGTCGCACTTTCTCGACACCAGAGGGGGTGCGCAGGGGGTGGTCCCTCACCCCTGTGTCTATACGCGCCAATGTCGCAGGGTGTAGCAGGCGTGGCCTTTTTCTCGACACCATAGGGGGTGCGCACGGGGTGATCCCTCACCCCGGTGCCTATACGCGCCAGGCGTGGCGTTTTCTGGGCACCACAGGGGGTACGCAGGGGGTGGTCCCTGAGCGCGGCCGCTATCCGTGACGGTCGTCCTTGCCCTAGCAGGCGCGGCATATTCTCGACACCACCAGGGGTGCGCACGGGATGGTCCCTGAGCGCGGCCGCTATCCGCGACGGTCGTCCAGGGCACGGCAGGCGTGGCGTTTTCTCCACACCATAGGGGGTGCGCACGGGGTGGTCCCTGAGCGCGGCCGCTATCCGTGACGGTCGTCCTTGCCCTAGCAGGCGTGGCATAATCTCGACACCACCAGGGGTGCGCACTGGATGGTCCCTGAGCGGGGCCGCTATCCGCGACGGTCGTCCAGGGCACGGCAGGCGTGGCGTTTTCTCCACACCATAGGGGGTGCGCACGGGGTGGTCCCTGAGCGCGGCCGCTATCCGTGACGGTCGTCCTTGCCCTAGCAGGCGTGGCATAATCTCGACACCACCGGGGGTGCGCGCGGGATGGTCCCTGAGTGCGGCCGCTATCCGCGACGGTCGTCCAGGGCACGGCAGGCGTGGCGTTTTTTTCTCCACACCATATGGGGGTGCGCACGGGGTGGTCCCTGAGCGCGGCCGCTATCCGTGACGGTCGTCCTTGCCCTAGCAGGCGTGGCATAATCTCGACACCACCGGGGGTGCGCGCGGGATGGTCCCTGAGCGCGGCCGCTATCCGCGACGGTCGTCCAGGGCACGGCAGGCGTGGCGTTTTCTCCACACCATAGGGGTGCGCACGGGGTGGTCCCTGAGCGCGGCCGCTATCCGTGACGGTCGTCCTTGCCCTAGCAGGCGTGGCATAATCTCGACACCACCGGGGGTGCGCGCGGGATGGTCCCTGAGCGCGGCCGCTATCCGCGACGGTCGTCCAGGGCACGGCAGGCGTGGCGTTTTCTCCACACCAAGGGGTGCGCACGGGGTGGTCCCTGAGCGCGGCCGCTATCCGTGACGGTCGTCCTTGCCCTAGCAGGCGTGGCATAATCTCGACACCACCGGGGGTGCGCGCGGGATGGTCCCTGAGCGCGGCCGCTATCCGCGACGGTCGTCCAGGGCACGGCAGGCGTGGCGTTTTCTCCACACCATAGGGGGTGCGCACGGGGTGGTCCCTGAGCGCGGCCGCTATCCGTGACGGTCGTCCTTGCCCTAGCAGGCGTGGCATAATCTCGACACCACCGGGGGTGCGCGCGGGATGGTCCCTGAGCGCGGGCTATCTGCGACGGTCGTCCAGGGCACGGCAGGCGTGGTGTTTTCTCCACACCATAGGGGGTGCGCACGGGGTGGTCCCTGAGCGCGGTGGTATCGGCGGGGCAGCGGCCACCAACATCATTCTCACATGCTTCACTTTCAGCTGTCATCACGCCAGCCATAATACATATATATATATATAAGTACGAGGGGTTCCTCGGTAGCGTAATTGCGAAGGCCTTACGGCCAGTGCCGCCGACCCTGAAGGGGGACGACGACCCCGACGACGACGATGACGACGACGACGGCGACGGCGACGGCGACGACGCTGACGTGGGTCAGAGTCCTCAGGGATTCTGTCTGGGGTCTCTTCGGAGCTCTCTCGGAGTCCTCTGGGGAGCAGTTTTAGGAGTCCCTTGGGAGCATCTTTGAAGCCTCTTGGGAGCTTCTTGGGAGTCTCTTGGGGCTTCGTTGGGGCCTCTTGGGTGCCTCTTTGGTGCCTCTTGGAGCCGCTTGGGGGCCTCTTGCGGGCCTCTTGGGGCCTTCTGGGAGCCTCTCTGGGCGAAGGGCTCGAAATGTCCGTTCGGTTCCATCTGGGCCCCCTCTTGGAGCCCTCTTGGAGCTCTCTTGGGCCGTCTTGCAGGCGTCTTGGGCCGTCTTCGGGCCCTCTTTGGCCCGTTTCGGGACGCTCTTGGAGCCCTCTTGGGGCGATCGTTGGAGCTTCTTGGGCCGTTTTGGAGCGTCGGGAAGCTGAAAAGGCGAGACCGCCCAAATCCTTACAAGGAAACTCAATGAATTTGGCCTCTTGGGCTCTCTTGGGAATGCTCTTCGAGGCCGCTTGGGGCGTCTTCCAGCCCTCTTGGGCCGTCTGGATGCCGTAAAGACGTCTTGGACCGATCGTTGGGAGACTCGTGGTCCTCTTGGACCGTCTTGGGGGCCTCTTGGGTCACTTTTGGCTCGTCTTGGGACTTTCTTGACCCCCGGGCCCCCCCAGGGTGGGTGGGTGGTATTCTGACCCGCGACCCCTCTCGGGACCCCCCCCGGGAACCCCGCCCCCTTTGGCGGGGAAGGGATCAAAGTGAAGGGGCTTCCCTTCGACTCAATCATGACGTTGTTCAATTTCGTTTTCCCTGGCGCGCTGGCGCGCTTGAGGAGGAGGGCCCAGGAAAAGGGGAGGGCGGCGACGGGCCCAGGGCAAGAGAGGCAGCGGCGACGGCGACAGCGACGACGACGACGACGTCGACGTCGACGAAGACGAGTCGAACGGAACAGTTTCTTCCACACGCCGACAGGGCCGGCGGACTTATAAGGAAAAGCAATGGAGGAGGAGACGAGGAGGAGACGAGGAGGAGGAGGAGGAGAGTCAGGCCGAGGAGTCGCCTTCGCCCATGGAGGCCGCCCCCCGTGGGCGCGGCCGCGCCGCTGCCGGAGGCGGCCGCGCGCACAGCCGGCTCCGCCGCAGGCGGCCAGGCGGCCGCGCGCACCGCCGGCGCTGCGGCGAGCGGCGCCGCCGCGAGCGGCGCCGCCGCGCCCAGCGCAAGCGCGGGCGGCGCGGCGGCCGCGCACGCCTCCTTCCTCGGTGGTGCGGAGATGAGGTCATGAGGGGGGGGGGGCTCCTGAGGACGAGGCGCCTCAAACAATGTGAATCCATCCTTGGATCCCTTCCCATCGTTCCGATCGGACCGAGGCATAAGCTCGAGGTCGGCTCGGGGAGGGTACCCTTCTGCTCTTCGTTCTGGTTGGGTGGTCTTGTGCATCCTGGGGGAGGGAGCCCTCGAATGCTCTGCAGTTGGCGTGCGGAGGGCCCCATGTTCTTGGTGGATGCTCTTCTCTTATAGGTCCAGCCGTAGGCCCCCATCCCTCAGGACCCCATCTTTGAACCACCGACTTCCTGTGAGGCCCGCTCGCGCGGCCCGTCGCGCGCGCGGCGCGCCCGCGAGGAGCGCTTCAAAGGCTGCCGCCCGAGGTGCACAGCGTGCCCTCGCGCGCCTGCCGCCGCTGCCGTGGGCCCCCTTCCCCTTTCCCTCCCTCCCAGGGGGAACGATATGGGGGGACAGTTAGGCATAAGGGTGATGCATCGACCCCCAATCGCCCATTGATCGCCGATAGGGGTTTGATAGTCCGACCCAGCCCAGGAACGCGCGAATTTGCGATCGGGGGCTTGTCGCCGATCTGTCGGCGATGTATCATCGGTTCCAGGTCGATGTCTCCACCCCTTCTGCCAGTCCCCCCCTCCTCGTTGCACCTCCGCCCCCCAGCCCAGGGGCAACGTTTGATTCCGACAGGTGTCGGCCTTTTTTCTGTTTCTTAGCAGTTGCCCGAGGTTTTCGGAAACCGGGGTGGTTTCTATCAGCTGCGCCTTGTCGAGGGCGTTCTGGGGGTACCAGAATCGTCCAGCCCAGCAGTTGTGGTTGTCTCTCCGCTCGTGATGCTCCTTCTTCCCGACCCACCACGAGAGCTTGCAATGACTGCGCCCCAGAAAGCCGTACCTCGAGCGTAGGCTGCGCCCTCTAGTAGGGCTGTGCCCCACAGAGTCCTTTTCCTTCCCTCCATTTAAGTTGGACCTCATGAGCTAGCGCCCAATGATAGGACCCTATACGGTGCACCCCTGAACTTGCGTTCCATATGGTGCGCTTGCAGGTGCACCCAAAAAGTTGAAGGCATAACTTCTGACTGATTCGCTGTGTGGTGTCCGCACGCCGGTCTCATTCGCTGACCACCGATATCCCAAGGTGGGCCTGTACGTTTTCAAGGTGGTAAACTTGGGGTTGGCGTGGGTGTCGCTTGATGCATTGTTTTCCTCAGACCTTCACCGTCGTGATCTTTTCGGGACGGGGCCAGGGAGCTCCATCCCAGGACCCGTTTCCTCGCTTCTTGAAGACGGTCCCGTTGCCCGAAGGTGGCCCCACAGGAGGACGAAGCCGTGGAACCCTTCGCAGCGCCTGCAGGGAGGTGCCCAAGACCTGCAAGTTCTTCAACAACAAATGAGACTAAGTTGTTTGGTGAGCGTTTTCTTTTTCATTGTTTAGCCGATCGGCGCGGGCCCTCGAACCTCCACTCCGCCCCCCCCCCTTGGGGTATCTCTTGGCTGTTTCGACGCCTGTCTCAAGAAGGTGGAGTACGCACCCGATCCCCGCCTCCCCACAGGATTCCCCATGGGAGCACTGTTCCAAACAGTCGCGATAAGCAGAGGTCCAGAGCCAGACCCCCCCCCCTTTCACTCCATGACCAAACGGAAAACGTCCATGTGTCATTCTTCCACCTCCGAGGGCCGGTCTCGGGCTGCCGTGCCATAAAGAAACGATTTGGGATGAGAGGCTGGCCCCAGAGAAGGGCTCGCGAGCTCTGGGGCCCGCGCGTTGGAAGAATCCCAGCGTCGGAGATTTCCCTCCCTCGAGGTCGACCTCCGCCCCACCTGTCCGCGGGCGCGCTCCCACCATGGTCTCGAAGGGGATCCAGCCGTGACGACGAACGTGCTCCCGAATGCACAAGAAGGCACACCAATGTACCGAAGCCTCGATTCCCGATCCTCCTCTTCCCCCCCCCTTCGCTGGAGGTCTCTGGAGGCCTCGAGCGGATGTCTCCGAAGGCCCCCGATGACCTGTGGAGGTCCCCGGAATCCTCCTGAGGCCCGAGCCAAGCCAAGCGCATCCAATAATCCATATCCTCCATCCGATCCGATCCTCCTCCTCGTCCTCCCCGTCCGTAGCCGTTTTGGCTCGAGAGTTGGGAGTCTGCACGTCTGGAAACGAAGCCCGCCGCAGGCTGCACCTCGGCACACCCTCCGTCGAGATGCCCGTCTCACTTCGCGCGCTCGCGGCCGCCCTGCTCCTGGCAGTGAGCGCGAGCGGCGCTTCCCTGAGAATGCTGAAGGAGAAGAAGGTGAGCATCGCCAAAGCCCACGTCGCTGGCCGCGTTGTGGGCGAGAGCAGGGCTGCGGAGCACTTCTTTAAGGAGTGGGTGCGGGGTCTGCCCAGGAACATGACCAAGGAGAAGCAGGATGCCGTTGTTGCCACGCTGGAGGCCGAGGTGAGCAAGCTCGGCGATAACGTTGCGCACATCAAGGCTATCCAGAAAAACGAGACGTCGCAGTTCCACAACAAGGACTCCCTGAAAAAGGCGCTGCCAGAGAAGGACCAGAAAATGATGGACAGCATGGACGAGTGGAGCACGCGGATGAACCAGAAGGCCAAGATGGGTGCCATGAATGTGATGTCCAAGCTGAAGAATGCAATACACTTGATTAAGAAGGGCGCTCTCAGTGGCAACGACGAGGCAGCTGGGAAGCTTGAGGACGTGCTGAAGCAGATGACGACCCTGTCGCGCTGAGGGCGCCCAGCGGAGCTCTTAGAAAGTGCGGACTGGCCCGCTGAACGATCCGTGCTTTGCCGCCAGGTTCCGCGTCCACGCCATCTTCTTCTTCGTCTCCCTTGTCCTCGTCGTTGCCGCCGCGGCCGTCGTCGTCGTCGTCGTCGTCGTCGTCGACGTCGTCGACGTCGTTGCTATTCGTCGTCATCGTCGTCGTCGTTCGTCGTCGTCGCTCATTGTCGCTCGTCGTCGTCATCGTCGTCGCTCGTCGTCGTCGTCGTCGCTTGTCGTCGGTTGCCGCCGCCACCGCAGCCGCCGCCGCCGTCGTCATCGCCGTCTTCGTCGTCGTCGTCTTCGTCGTCGTCTTCGTCGTCGTCTTCGTCGTCGTCGGCGCCGTTCGCGCCCCCCGGCGGGGCGGCGCCCACGGGAGGCTGCGCTGAGCGCGGCCCGGGAGCGCACGGAGCGCGAGCGGGCTCGCGACGGACAGCTGCTGGAGGAGCGCGGGCCGGGGAGTCGCGAGTCTTCGACGACGATGTCGTCGTCGTCGTCGACGTCGTCGTCGTCGTCGTCGTCGTCGTCGACGTCGTCGGGGTCGTCGTCGTCGGGGTCGTCGACGTCGTCGTCGACCACGTCGTCGCCCGCCGTCCTCAGACGTCGGCGCCCGTCGTTGTCGACGACGTTGACGACGGCGGGCGCTGGGCGACGCCGACGCCGACGGCGACGCCGACGGCGACGGCGACGACGACGGGCGACGGCGACGAAGTTTCGGCACTTGGGGCGATAAGCACTCAGGGCTGGTAGGGCGTCGAGCCCTATACATACCCCATGACCTCCGGCCAGGCCGCTCTCCTGGCTTGGCCAGGGAGGGATCTAGAACCCTCCCAGGTCCAGGATGGGCCTGGCCAGGAGCAGTGAATATGAATAGATCTCGTCGCCCTAGTTTAGGATCACGGTCGACGATGATGGATCACGATGCGTCGTCATCCCACACATTCATACTCCTTGGGAACCTGGCGTCGCAATGTTCCCAAAACGGGCGCTTTGGCCTTTGGCCAGGTTTCGGGCCCCAGGAATCTCGCGGATCTACCGCGCTTGAAGAAGGCAGCAGAAGATTGGGTCCAGAGAGTCCCGGTAGAGTTTCTTAGATTATGCATTTTTGCGACGTCGGACCTCAGGGCAGTAGGATTAGGGGAACGAATAATGCCATACATATAACAAATCGGAGGTCCGCGCGGAATTCTCGGAGCCGCCTCCGGCGCCGCCCCCGGCGCGTTCCGCGCGCCAGGGCGGGGGGTCCAGCGCCGATCCGAGAAATCCGCGCGGACCTCCGAGTTGTTATGTTTATGTAATTCTTCGTTCCCCGAAGGGTTGCTGTGGGCGCCCTGGCGATGATCAATCAGTTGGGTTCTGGGCTTGCTCGTGTTAAGTCGGGCACGTCCCTCTAGAGGAGGAAGATTCGGAAATAGTCAAAAAATAGTCCCGGGACGATTTGAGCATTTGTCTTTTATCTTTCGTCCAAAATCCGCCTGTAGAGGGACATGCCCGACCTAAGGCAAGTGGGCATCGATGTCGCTACTGTGTAAGTATCTGGATCGTTCCCCCCGTGCGTGTTCACCTGAATCGCCATCCTGAGCTATCCATGCCAGCGCGGTCTGCCTGCTTCGCCTCCAGTTTGGTAGTTTTTTTGTTTGTGTGTGTGTGGTGCGATTTTGCGGGGTCTCGTCGTCGTCGCCACGGCTGGGCGCGAGTCGAGAGCTCGGCCAGGATGGACCTCGGAAGGGTCCGGGGGCCGTTTGCTCATACTTTTTCTATCATGTGTTGTTGTGCGTGCGGGGGGGGGGGGGGAGGGGGGGGGGGGAGGGGGGGGGGCACTATCGAGGTGTCTTGCCGTTCTCGGCTTCCTCCCTCCTCCCTCCTCCCTCCTCCCCCCTCCCTCCTCCCTCCTCCCTCCTCCCTCCTCCCTCCTCCCTCCTCCCTCCTCCCTCCGCCTCCTCCTCCTCCTCCTCCTCCTCCTCGCGGCAGGTTGCGCGCGAAGCCGGGGCTGGCCAGTCCCGCTCGTCGTTTCGAGGTTTCGAGGGTGGCATGCTCTGGTGCTATTGGTGTTTTTGTTTCGGGCTTTGGGGTCTCCGAGTGGCTTCCTGGGGGACCGAAGCCTCAGGACTCCACAGGTTGTGTGTATGGATATTCTCGGGCACTTGGGGTACCCGAAGATGTTCACATCCACTGCCTCCTGGGGACAGACACCGAGTCCCCAGGCGGTTGATATTTTCAGATTCTGGCCTCTGATCGTCGTCGTCGTCGTTGCTATTCGTCGTCGCTCGACGTCGTCCCTCGTCGTCGCTCCTCGGCGTCGTCGCTCGCCGTCGCTTGCAATCGCCGTCGTCGTCGCTCGACGTCGTCCCTCGTCGTCGTCCCTCGTCCCTCGTCCCTCGTCGTCGTCGTCGTCGTCGTCGTCGTCGTCGTCGTCGTCCGTCGTTGGTCGTTGTCGTCGTCGTCGTCGTCGCCGCTCGTCGCTCGTCGCGCGTCTTCGTCGTCGTCGTCGTCGTCGTCGTCGTCGTCGGTCGCTAGTCGTCGGTCGCTGGTCGTCGGTCATCGGTCGTCGGCAGTCGTTGTCCTCCCCCATGATTCCTTCCTCCTCCTCTCTTCTGCTTCTCCTGCTCCTGCCAGGACAGGAGTCTGCCAGAGGAGGAGGAGGAGGAACTGAGGAGGAGAACGAGGGGAAGGAGAAAGGTGATGAGGAGGGAAATCGATTGAGGATGAGGCGGCGGCGGTGGAGGAGGAGCGGGAGGCGGCGTGAAGTCACAGGCAGGAGGCAGGAGGATGAGCAGGACGATCGCGGCGGCAGGAGGGAGCAGGGAGCCACGGTCGCACGTCCTCCCCACCTGTCTGGTTTTCCTCGTCCTCCTTTTGCCTGCTCCACCCGCTCCCCCTAAAATTAAGTCGGGCCTGTCCCTCTACAGGGGGGATGTTCAAAAATAGTAAAAAGTGGTCTGGGGACTATTTGTGTAGTATTTTGGGGCATTTGGGGGCATTTTTTACCAATCTCCTCCTGTAGGGGGACACGCCCGACCTAACCCTAAAGCCTCTTTGGCTCTTCGTTGTTGTCTCAAAACGGATACTGTACACAAGCAGACCCTCAGTTTCGCGCAGACAGCCCCCCAGGTAGTCCTGGCTGGCCTCGACAGGCCCCCCGAGTGGTCCGGGGCGGCCTCGCCTTGCGTCGCGGAGCGCCCCAGTGGCGCCCCTGGAGGCGGCGCTGGGTGCTGAGACTGCCTCGGACTGGGGGGGGAGGGTGCTATTAAGGCCAGCAGGGATTACCTGGGAGGGGGGCTGTCGAGGCCACCCGGGACTGCCTGGGGGGACTGTCCGTGCGGAACCCGAAGCCTTAGGTACCACGCCCGTCCCAGCGATGGCGGCGGTCCCTCAGATGGCTGGCGCCGCTGTGGACGGCCCGCTGGCTGCCACGAAGCAGCCGGCGGCGGAGGCCTGGGACGGGTCCACCGTGGCCGGCTGCCATACCGACGCGCAGGAGGCGTTGTCCACGGCGGCGGGCGACTCGCCAGGGCAGCAGGCGGGCGGCCTCAAGCATGAGGCGATCGAGGAGGGGGACCATCGCGTCTGACTGAAAGGGTTCTGCGACTGTTGGCGCCTGGGTGGCGCGGACGGCCTGGCAGAGTATTCTCTTGCACAGGGTGTCTAGAGCTCCGACCACTTTATTTCGGCTCGGCCCCCCCTCCATCACCCACACATTCCACCAGCCAGCGCGCCCCTCCGCCCCGACTCCTGTATTTCGGCACGGCACACCCCTCCGCCCCGACCGCTTTATTTCGGCACGGCACACACCCTCCCCATCCCCCCCACCCACTAGCCAGCTCGCCCCTCCGCCCCGACCCCTTTATTTCGGCACGGCACACCACTCCGCCCCGACACCTTTCTTTCGACACGGCACGCCCCCTCCGCATCCCCCCCACTCACCAGCCAGCGCGTCCTTCCGCCCCGACCCCTTTTATTTCGGCACGGCACACCCCTTCGCCCCGACACCTTTATTTCGGCACGGCACACCGCCTCCGCATCCACCCACCCACCAGCCAGCGCGCCCCTCCGCCCATCCCCTTTATTTCGGCACGCCCCCCCCCCCCCCCCCCGCAGCCCCCACCCACCAACCAGCGCGGCCCCTCCGCCCGACACTTTTATTTCGGCACGCCCCCCCCCCGCGCGCCCGCCAGCCAGCGCGTCCCTCCGTCTCGACCCTCTTATTTCGGCACGGCACACCCCTCCACCCCGACCACTTCATTTCGGTACGGCACACCCCCTCCGCCGCATCCCCCCGCCCACCAGCCAGCGCGCCCCCCGCCCCGACTCCTGTATTCGGCACGCCCCCCCCCGTGCATCCCCCACCACCAGCCAGCGCACCCCTTCCGCCCCGACTCCTGAATTTCGGCACGCCCCCCCTCCCCCCCCGCGCGCCCCCTCCGCCCCAACCCCTTTTGTTTCGGCACGGCACACCCCTCCGCCCCGACGCCTTTATGCCGGCACGGCGCACCCCTTCCGCATCCCCCCCACCACCAGCCAGCGCGCCCCCCCGCCCCGACCCCTTTGTTTCGGCACGGCACACCCCTCCGCCCCGACCCCTTTATTTCGGCACGGCACACCGCTCCGCATCCCCCCCGCTCACCAGTCAGCGCGTCCCGCCGCCCCGACCCCTTTTTATCTTGGCACGGCACACCCCTCCGCCCCGCGACCCCTTTATTTTGGCACGGCACACCCCCTCCGCATCCCCCCGCTCACCAGCCAGCGCGCCCCTCCGCCCCCGACCCCTTTATCTCGGCACGGCACACCATTCCGCCCCGACACCTTGATTTCGGCACGGCACACCCCTTCGCATCCCCCCCACCCACCAGGCAGCGCGCCCCTCCGCCCCTTTCGCCCCGACCTCTTTCCTTCGGCACGGCACACCCCTCAGCATTCCCCCACCCACCAGCCAGCGCGCCCCTCCGCCCCGACCCCTTGATTTCGGCACGGCGCACCTCCCCGCATCCCCCCACTTACCAGCCAGGGCGCCCCCTCCGCCCCGCGACCCTTTATTTCGGCACGGCCCCCACTCCCTCCCCGCGCGCCCTGCGCGCCCCCTCCGCAGCCCCCCACCCACCAGCCATCGCGCCCCTCCGCCCCGACCCCTGTATTGCGCCCCCCCCCACCCACCCACCCACTCACAAGCCAGCGCGCCCCTCCGCCCCGACCCCTTTATTTCGGCGCGGCACACCCCTCCGACCCGACTCTTTATTTCGGCGCGGCACCGCCTCCTCCGCGAGCGCCCCCTCCGCATCCCCCCCGCCCTTCAGCTAGCGCGCCCCCTCCGCCCCGACCCCTTTTGTTTTGGCGCGGCACCGCCCCCTCCGCCCTGACCCATTCATCTCGGCACGGCGCCGCCCCCCCCACCCCGAGCGCCCCCTCCGCATCCCCCCATCCACCGGCCAGCGCGCCCCCTCCGCCCCGACAACCCCATCCCGAACGCCCCCTCCATCACCCCATTCACCAGCCAGCGCGCCCCCTCCGCCTCCTCCCCCTTCCTTGTGTGCAAGAACCATGGCGCGCGTGCTACTCGCTGGCTGCTGCCATTTTCGTCCTCCAGCGCCTTCTGCGCTGCCCGAATGAGCATGGGGAGAGGGACGGGGCTGCCGTATTAGCTTCGGATGGTATTCCCTTGCTTGGGATGTCGTCTCTTCAATAAACAGGGCAGGGCCGCGACTGTATTACTGCCGGGGGGGGCGCGTGGCAGGGCTTTGAAAACGTCAGGCCATAAATTATGAAATTTGAAACCTCCTTTTGTTTGTGTGTATTTATTTGTGTGTCCCAGGGCCCCTCCACCGTGCCTCCACCTGGTCTGTTGCACATCCCGAGGAGGCTCGGCAGCCTCGGCCCCGGTGTCCTGCACGGGCGGAGACGGAAAGGGGCGGAGGAGGAGGAGCAGGACTTGGCATCGCTCAGACGTGTGGATTGTTTTTCCGGCGAGAACCATCGAGGACCATCCTGGACCATCTAGCAACAAAAAACCGCACGGAACCGAAAAATGCACGGGAAATGGACGCCCGAGCGACGGCAAGAGGAGCGAGTAAGGTAACGCCCATCAAGGGTTTGACTCACGGCTGACAGACGGGTTAGTCGCACGCGTCGCCCCTGGCTTGGGGAGCAGTCGTAGGCCAGTTGGATCACTTCTTGGCGAAGGACAACAGGAAACGGACGGTGAAAGAGGGATCGGCCTTGTAGGCCCGAGATCCGGTTTCCGAGGGACCACCGCGCTTTTGAGCGGCCTGCTGGACCAATTGGTCAGTAGCATCTCTCCCCCAGAAATGTGTCCTTTGGATGGGGGGGGCGTCTGTCAAGATTCTGGTGAGCGTTTACTTCGCAGATGGTGGGAAGAGTACCGTTGTATTTTCCTTCTAGCACAAAACTTTAGCCCCGAGTGAATGTTCTTCGTGCCGCATCCGGCCCTGGAGTATGACGTGATGGCTCCAAGATGGTGTGCTAATTCTAGCTGCTAGCGCAACGTTCTCAGCAGCAGGCGCAGTGGTTGGCAGCAACGCGCCAGTCTGACCTTAAACGTGGGCGGTGCGGCCGCCTTTGTCGCCTATCAATGCCACGGCCCACCCTGTTTTGATCAAAACTTCAGGGCGCGATCGAGGAAGAGGAGGAGGAGGAGGAGAAGGAGGAGGAGGAGGAGGAGGAGGGAGAGGATGTCGAGGATGAGAGTATCGAGGAGATCGAGGGGGAGAATAGGAGGCGATCGAGGAAGAGATCGAGACGGAGGAGGAGGAGGAGGAGGAGGAGGAGGAGGAGGAGGAGGAGGAGGCGGAGGATGTCGAGGATAATGAGATCGAGGGGGAGGAGGGAGGAGGGTATCGAGGAGAAAGATGAGATCGGGGAGTAGGAGGACGAGGAGGAGGACGACGAGGAGGAGGAGGTGGAGAAGGAATGATGATGATCATGATGCTGATGCTGATGCTGATGATGATGATGATGATGATGATGATGATGATGATGATCATGATGATGATGATGATGATGATGATGATGATGATGATGATGATGATGATGATGATGATGATGATGATGATGATGATGATGATGATGATGATGATGATGATGATGATGATGATGATGATGATGAGATGATGATGATGATGATGATGATGATGATGATGATGATGATGATGATGATGATGATGATGATGATGATGATGATGATGATGATGATGATGATGATGATGATGATGATGATGATGATGATGGATGATGATGATGATGAATGATGATGCTTATGGTGATGATGATGATGCTGCTGATGATGATGATGATGATGATGATGATGATGCTGATGCTGATGCTGATGCTGATGATGATGATGATGATGATGATGATGAGGAGGAGGAGGAGGAGGAGGAGGAGGAGGAGGAGGAGGAGGAGGGGCGGGCTGCGCCGACATTCCCGCGTGAGCCACCCGCGCATCAGGTCGCTCGGTTTCGCGCCCCCCCCGTTGCCCCCAGAGCGGTGCACCGCGCTGGCCGGCAGCGGTCGCTGTTGTGCGCGGCCCACTGGGCGAGGCCGCCGCGGCCTCGCACGGGAGGCACCCCATCTCGCTTCCTCCCCTGACGTCCTCTCGCTGCGAATCTGGGCCCCTCAGATGGGATCAGAGTACAGTCAACGCGCCTAGTAAGGACGCGCGCCTTCATCCAGGGTGCCCTTGCGCCCTTGCCTCTGCGGCCCGTCCTATACCGTTTTCACTGCTCGCCCGCCGCCCAAAGAATCCCAACTTCGGCCTCCAAGGGTCTTGCGTCCTTACCGCGCGTCCTTACTATACATCTTGACTGTAGACGTGGTCGGAGGATCGCGCCGCTTTACTAATACATCTGCGATTTGGCACGGTGTGGAGCCCGATGTTCTCCAAGCCGACGTCGCCGATGCATCGCCGACGTCGCCGACGCATCGCCGTTGCATCGGTGATGCATCGACGGTGCGGCGTGATCTTCCGACTCCATCTGCTCGGACCCCATCTGGGAGGCATCTTGTGAAACAGGCCGCGCAGGATGGCTTTGGCCCATTTTCGGCATCACAGGGCCCTCGCCGAGCCCCGGGCCGTCCACAAAAACTCTCCAGAACGAGCATCCGTTCACGGGGGAGGGCTCAGCCCGCGGGGTATCCTCGCTGCGGAAAGAAAGCGCGACGTCGAACGTCTGGGCTCCTGCCGCCTCAGGTGTCGGGGGTGGACAGACCTCCTACCCTGACACGTCGATTGAGGAATTGGCCGTTTTCGGTTCGCGAGACGGCGTCGCGGCCGTCATTTTTGCGGGTCCAGGTCCGTCGGTTTCGGTCCCAGGCCGTTTTCATTATAAGGGGAGGTTTACTAAAGGGAGGTTTGTCCACCGCCGAAGGTGGCCCCCCTGTGCCCCGTGGCGGTGCCGCTGCATGGGGTCGTGCAGCACTACGCATGGGGGAAGCCCCCTGAGCTCAGGGGAGGAACAGACACCGATACCGCTGCTCGTCCGATGATATGCGATGTTCAATCACAGCTCGTTCCTTTCAAGTCGGCCTCCGGGGCTCGATTTCGGGCCCGGGGGGTATCAAGAATGGGTCCCGGACGCGAAATTTCTCCCAGGGAAGGGTTCGGGACCTCTAAGGCCACGGTTTGAAACACATCAGAGGATGATCGGGTACCTTCGCCTCGTTTTCACGTTTTCTGGCCCTCTGGGGGGCCCGCGTCCATGAAATTCGGGTCAGAACGCGCCCCGTTCGAGGTTCGGGAGTAGCGGCATCGGTGCCCCCAGGAGTCGTCCCTGGTCGCCCTGATGGCCTCGGAGCAGCACGTGCGCTCGCGCCGCGGCGCCATGCGGCAGCACCCGCTCAGCCGCGGCAACCGCTTCGCCGAGCTGTGGATGGGCACTCACCCGAACGGTCCGTCGTCGGTGGAGGTCCCCGCGGCCGGCGAGGACCCGCAGGGGGGGGTCCCGTACTTACACCAGGGTTGGGGCGAAACCGTGTGTTGGCGACCTCGTGGGCCGCTTTCGTTGTGGCTTCGTTCCGCAGCACTAAGGCAGAACGAAGGAACACGAGCACAACACAAACACGGAAGGCACTGTTTAGCTCGAGCCCTGCTCCAGGCCTCGACGACGAGGAGAGCGCACACACCGTGCCGGGGCCCAGCCTGGCCCTTGCCAGGCCCAGCCATCCGATGCTCGGCGCTCCCCTCGGTGCGGGGCCCCCGCTGCTCTGGACCGGTCCCCCGGGGCCGGCTCTGCATCCCGAGTTCGGAAGCCTTGAGCAGGGCCAGGGTCGCATTGACCTGGGCTTGGGTGCAGGACTCTGCAGGATCTTGCAGGCTTCTGCAAGATCCCCGAGGGTAGTTGCTCCTGGACGGTCCTGGGGCCTGGCGAAGGCCCCCGGGGCCCAGATCGGCGGAGCACTTCCGCATCGAGTTTCTCGAGGGGTTTTGAAGGTCCGGGGCACGGCTGGCCGGGTGCAGGAGCCCAGACGTCCGTCGTCGGGTCTTTCTCCACGACTTGGATCCCCAGAGGGCTGGTCCCCTTCCCTGGGAGCGGCTTTTCGTCCCGAGTCGACTTTTGACGGCCCCGGGGCCCGGCGAGGGCCCCCGAGGCCGAAGATGGGCAAACAGTTTCCGCCATGACTTGCTTCACAGCGACTCAGCGAGAGGATGCTAGGGCAATCCCTTGGTGCCGAGGACGAGGACGACCACCGAAAGTAGTATCGAAGACGCATACGGCGAATCACCGCCGCCCCCTGCCTTTGGGACATGCTCATGTAGCCGAGCGTTGTGGCAAGAGCTCTGCCAAGCTATCGGGCCATGTGTTCCCCAAGCCGTTGTAGAAACCCTTCGTGGAACACTTGGGGGGGGATGGCGGGGAAGATCGGGAGGAGGAGGCATCTTGGGAGCCTGTGGGCACTCTTGGGGCCTCCTGGGAGCTTCCTGGGAGCCTCTTGGAGGCATCTTGAGAGCCGCCTTGGGCCTCTTGGGTGCCTTCGGAGGCTTCTCGGGTGCTTTTTTGGTCGTCTTAGGGCATTCGCCTCTTGGGAAATCTTGGGGCCGTCCAGGGGGCCTCTTGTGCTGTTCTGTGGCCATCTTGGAAGCCTCTTGGGCGATCTTGGGGCGATCTTTGAGGGCTCTTGGGCTCTCTCGTGCCGTCGGAAGGCCGAAAAGATGCAAATGCCCGAATCCTTCAAAAACCAAATAGACATCAATTAGTTTTGCCTCTTCCGGCCTTCCTGGAGACCCTCTTGGGGGCCTCTTGGGCCGTCTTGGAGATCTCTTGGGGCATCTGCGAGCCATCTTGGGCCGTCTAGATTGTCTTGGTGGCCTCCTGGCCCGTCTGACGCCGTCGGAAGCCGTCTTGAGGGCCTCTCTGGGCCGACTTGGGGCCCTCTTGGGGTGCTCCTGGGCCGTCTTGGAGGCCATCTAAGGCGTATTTGAAGCCTCTTGGGCCGTCTTAGGGCCCTCTTGGGGCCGCTTTAGGGGCCTCTCGGGCCGTTCGTGGGCCATCTTGGAGGCCACTTGGGCGATCTTGGGACGATCTTTGGGGGCTCTTGGGCCGTCTCGGGCTGTCGGAATGCCGAACAGAAGCAGATGCCAAAATCTTTCAAACACCTAAGGACAATTCATGATTTTGGCCTCTTCGGGCCTTCCTGGAGGCCCTCTTTGAGGCCTTTTGGGATATCTTGGAGATCTCTTTGGGGTCTCCTTGGGCCAGCTTGGAGCCATCTTGGGCCGTCTTAGGGCATTCCTGGCCCGTCTGACGCCCTCGGAAGCCGTCTTGGTGGCATCTCTGGGCCGACTTGGGGTGGGGCCCTCTTGGGGTGCTCCTGGACCGTCTTGGAGGCCCTCATCTTGGGCGTCTTGGAAGCCTCTGGGAAAGTCTTGGGACCCTCTTGGGGCCGTCTTGGGGGCCTGTTGTTCCCTCTTGGACGATTTTGGGGCGATCTTTAGGGGCTCTGAGGCCGTCTCGGGCCGTCCATCGGACATCCAAACACCTCGTTATGGGAAATCAATGATTTGGGCCTCTTCGGGTCTTCCTGGAGGACCTCTTGGCGACCTGTTGGGCCGTCTTGGAAGCTCCTTGGGGTGCCTTTTGGCCGTCTTGGGCCATCCTGAGACCATCTTGGGCCGTCCTGGAGGCTTCTTGGGCAGACTTGGAGGCATCTTGGATCCTCTTGGCCGTCTTGGAGGCCATCTTGGACCATCTTGGGCGATCTTGGAGGCCATCTTGGGCCATCTTGGCTCTCTTGGAGGCCATCTTGGGCCGTCTTCGGGTATTTGTTTCCGGACGTGAAAGTTGTTTTCGGTCTCTTCCGGGTGGCAGGCGGGACGGGCCGAAACCCAGAGGGAGTTATTTGGGAAAAAGAATCAAGACCAAACCAGTAGGACCTAGCACGGCGGGCACCCTTGCGGCAAGACCACAGGGGTCGGCGGACCTAATGGCTTCGGGCCCATCCCGCCACCGTGCCTGGGTTGTGGGCATGAAGCCTATTGGATATTCGTTGGGATCTCGCGGGAGGCCTTTCAGGGGCCTATAGGATGCAGTTTTGAGGCCTCTTGGGGGTCGCATTGGGGCCTCTTTTGTGCCTCTTGGGGGCCTGCAGAGGACGAGGACGACCACCGGGAGCAGTACCTGCTGGACACGATTCAGTCCGATCCCGCGTACTGGCTTGGGGAGGAGGACGCGGATCGCGGCGACCTGCCCTACCTGTTCAAGGTCCTCTCGGTGCGGCAGGCGCTGTCCATCCAGGCGCACCCGAACAAGAAGCTGGCGGAGCTCAGCATTGGCTAAGCTGTCCCCATGTTCACTGGGCCATGGTATCGGCGTCACCCCGACATACTCATACTATGTGTGCGCCCCCCCCCCCGGGGGCGACGGGCACGCCGAGAAGTCCTCTAGAAACAAGCTCCGTGTTGGGCGCCTTCAGGCCACCCACTCGGGTCGGACGCACGCTTCCAAGGAGGACACATAGTACTAGCATGTCCTTGCACGTCCCATGGTATCTCAGCCACACCATCCAGGGAAGAAACACACCGACCATGATCGAGATGTCGCGGGGTTTTGTCGGATTCTCAGCGAACTGACGCTGACCAGAATTGACGGTGGCCAAGATTGACACCACGTTTCTGGGTTCAGCCTTGGTCATGGTCCCCATGTTCTTCCCTTCCATACCAGCCCACCATGTTACAGTGCCGTTTTTTATACATGCTCCGCGTGCGGACCATGTATTAAAAGTAAAGGGATTTAGTAATGAAAACAACGATGAGTTCATGCGTAAATTTGTTCATACATTGACCCATATGATAAATCCTATATGTTTAAAAATCCTATGTATTAAAACCTGCCCTGTAGGTGGAAGCAGTCGCCGCGAAGCCCAAATGGAACAGTGTTTCCACCTAGGGTGGGCAAGTGGGCCAGTGTGGCACAGGCCGCGCCAGTGGACACAGAGGTCGGCCAAGCGATGCTCAGGAGCAGCTGCACGAGAGCATGCCCCAGCACTACGCGGACCCCAACCACAAGCCGGAGATCGCGATCCCCCTCGGCAGCTTCGAGGCGCTCTGCGGCTTCCGGCCGCTGGCCGACGTTCGCCGCCACGTGCGCGCGGTGCCGGAGCTCCTGGCGCTGTGTGGCGACCCCGAGCAGCAGGACCTCCGCCAGCTGTACTCCAAGCTGATGCGGTCGGAGCAGTCGAAGGTGGCAGTCGGAGCCGCGGAGGGTGGCCTTAAGGGCTATGGGGCTGCGGTGGCCCAGCGCTGCTGGTTGTGGCCAGCAGACCGGAGGGAGGAGGAGGGGCTCCCTCGTCACCATGGCTGACTCGACTCGGACGCTGGTCAGCTTCGTCCCTGGGAGGGGTCTGGGCGTCGACTTTGGAGCGAATTTGCCATGATTATTCCCTCTTGGCAGATTCGTTCTGGCCTCATCCAGCTCAGACCCCCCAACCGCCTCCAAGGTGGCAGAGCAGGTCATGGCTCTCACGGCGCGCCTGGCGGAGAAAAGCGAGGGGGACAGGACGCCTGAGGAGGAGCTCGTGCTGAGGGTCGTGAAGGACTACCCAGGCGACGTCGGCCTCTTCTCGATCTACTTCCTGAACTACGTCCGCCTGAACGGCGAGGGCGAAGGATGGCTGAACGCACCGCGCCAGTTCATTTACTGCGCCCCCGACGAGCCGCACGCATACCTCTCAGGCGAGTGCGTCGAGTGCATGGCCATCTCGGACAATGTCGTGCGCGCCGGCCTGACCCCCAAGTTCAAGGACGTCGACACTCTGCTGGGCATGATGACGTACCGCGACGACCTGCTCGACGTGCTCGTTGGCCAGGGCGACAGAGTCTCGCCGGGCGTGGTGAAGTACGACCCCCCTGTGCCCGACTTCATGGTGTTCGAAGAGCAAATTGAGCGACGCAAAAAAGGGGGTCGTCTTCACCGACATTAGCGCATCTTGGGGGCCCCCAAACGGTGTGGTGACCACACCGTGCGGTGAGTCGGTGGGGATTCGGGGTCACCGCACGGTTTTGGGACTCGAGTCCTTCTCCAAGGATGTCTCGGGCGACCGGGGCCTCCAGGGTCCCAAAACCGTGCGGTGACGGACCGTGCGGTGAGGTCTGGGAGGATTTCGAGGTCACCGCACGGTCAGGCACCGCACCGTTTTGGGACTCCCAAGCATCAGCTGCCCGCGTGAAACGTGCGTAAGCGCCCTTCTCTCCAATGTAGCGTGCCGTACGGGTGGCTTGCGTAAGCCACCGCGTAAGGTCGCCATGCCATCTCGCATAACGCCCGCTTCGTTTCGTTGTCCACATGCAATGCGCACCTAACCTTCCGAAGGCCCGCGCAGATTTATCTTAGATCTGCGCTGGACCTCCTTGGCTGCGTTTCGGGCGCTGCCCCTGGCGCCTGGAGCTCGCCAGGGAGGGGGGTCCTCGGGCGTCGCGTACTGGGGGGGCGACAAACGGGGTGGTGGCGAGGGCTGCAGAAAAGGGGCCCTCTAGGGAGGCCGTTCTAGGGCCCCAGAAACGGGGCATTCAGGGCCCGAAAAGTGCACCGTTCTCCCCCCCAATAGGGGCCCTCTGGGGGCCCCAAGGGGAGCCCTCCAGGGCTCCAGAAGTGAGCCTTCAGGTCCCGAAAAATAGAAGTTTCGCCCCCCCCTCGTGCATCGCCCCCCCCCCCCCCTGGAGTAAGCGACGCCCGAGGTCCAGCGCAGACCCAAGGAGTGCGCGCGGGCCTCCGACGGTCCACGTGTTGGTGCAGCCTGCTCCTCCCTCTCTCGAAAAGGTGTACGAGATCGACGGCCCCGTGCCCGAAGGCCTGGCGCTCCCCCACGCGTCCATCGTGACGTGCATCCGCGGCTCCTTCGAGGTCGTTCCGAAGCGGGCAGCAACCCGGCCACGACAATACGAGCACCACAACACGAACGACCTACGATGGATCCGGGCCGCTTGGTGCACAGAGTGGTGGACATCCTGTGAGCGGGCATGCGTTTCACAAGCCTGAATACTTCGGCGACCTTCCCTGTCGAGGCCACGGCCTCCACGCCATGCCCTGATGGGCACGGGCGGGCTCCCCCGGTGGAGCACGCACGACTCCGGCGTTCGCTTCGCTTCGCTTCGCTTCCGAATCGGGGAAAAACGTAAGACTCGAGTGCGCGGGAAGTCGGGTCTGCCGCCGCTTCTTCAGGAGCGCGTCCTGGATTTTGACGGCTCTGTTTCCGTGGGATGTTTGCAGCGGGAGTTCGCGTCAACTTTCCCGGTGGGTCTCGTCGTCTTCATGATGGCCCCGTCAGACCAACCCGAGTCCCCCCGAACCCGAATCTCACGTCTCCCCGACCTAGGGCTCGACGATTCTTCTCCAATCGACTTGCGGGGATCAGTTTTCGGAGTCGAGGTGCATGCGGGTGATTTCCAAAAATCGATCCAGGCATATCCGAACACATCGAGGTGCATCCAGAGATGTCCATCTAAAGTTGGAACAGATCGTGGAAGCTCCAGCGCAAGTCGAGGGACGGCAGAAGTCGTCAAGCCCTAAACGAGGTCGACTTCCGCCACTCCGGCGACGCCCTGTTCAGCGACGCGGCGGGCCCGCAGACGATGTCGATGGGCCACACCCAGTTCTGCCGCGCGGGCACCGAGCTCGTTGCGCTGGCCGCGGGCGAGGGGGCGCGGATGTTCGTCGCCACGTACTGAGCCGGGCCGGCGGCCGTGGGCGGCGCGGGCAGCCCTCTCGTCAGATGCTCGTTTGGGGGCACCTTCCTGGGGCCCACCTGACGGATTGGTTCGGCTCTATGTTGAGACGCTAATTCGGCTCAGCTTCGACTCAAGCTCGTCTAAAGTTGACGGACGCTCAACGCAGCATCGACGCACGAGTGGAGCGAGTGGCTCCAGGAAGGTCCCCACCACGAACATCTAACTCTCAGAGGGGGGCGGGGGGAGATTGGGGGGCAGGCGGCGGCCAGGTCACCCGCAGGTCGAGGGTCCGAAGGTGCGGGCCCCGAGGGAGGGGGCCACGGAGAATACGACGGGGCCTCCAGGCTGAGCTTGGGCACTCTGCAGGGCCTCCGCGCCCCTAGGGGTCCCCGTGTCCCGGGCGGGGCCCCTGTTTCAGACCCTGGTCATCATGTTGATGGTTGCCGCAGCCTCGAACCCGAAAGGAGTTTGGCCCTGAGCCGTGTGCTGACGCTCCCGGGCTCGGTGAGGCACCCAGAGGCCGAACATAGCGGGGGGGCCCGCGTTTGCGCGGCGCGGGGCTCGGCGTGGGGGGGGGGGTCTGGAGATGCCGGGGAGGTGGCGCACTCCCTGCCCTGCTCATTGGATGCCAGAAGGCTTTGGTCGCGAGCCGATCGATCGCTACCCTTCGCAGCCGACAGAAATCCGTTATCCAATGATCCTGGGGCCGCATTGGCCCGCACTGGTCGGTCCTGCGGGGGCCTGGAGGGATGGATGGCTTGGTATCCAACGACCCTGGGAGCTGGTGGCCGGATGGCCGCACTGGTCCTGGGGATGGCGGCGCGTGGGCGCCAGAGGTGGCCGCGGTTTCGCGCTTCGCGCGGCGCGGGGCGCGGAGCGGGGGGGGATCCCTGGGAGGAGGGGGATCTGGGCCTCCCAGATCAGATCCGAGCAGATGTGGTCGGAGGAAGCGCCGCGTCGCCAACGCATCGGCGATGCACCGCCGATGCGGCTCGATGAGGCGCCCGACTTTCTCCACGCCGACGAACCCGATGCATCGCCGACGTCGCCGATTGCATTGGCGCGGTGCCGCGCGAGCCTCCAACCCCAGCTGCTCGGACCATCCAGGAGGCCTCTTAGATGCCCTCTTGAAGTCCTGGTCCGAACGCGCCCTGGGAGAGGTCCAGGGAGCATCTCGGCCTCGTGGTCTTCCTGTCCCCCCAGGGTTCTGGAGAGGCTGGGGAGGTGGTGGCGGGGGTCGGGCCTCGAGCTCTGGTGTCGCAGTCGCGGCAAGACACATGAACTGTCGGAGGTTCACGCGGAGTTCTTGGCACGGCACATTGGGCCTCCCATTGCCGCGCGTCCAATTTCTGGCCGGTTCTGCGCGCCGGGGAGGGGGACCAGCGCCGATGCAAGAAATCCGCACGTGGATCGGACAGTTTTTTTGATTCTGCAGTCTTTTCGTTGTCCGACTCGTGCACGGGTTTCGCGCGTGAGTCGGAGGGGGGGAGGACGACACGACGATGACGACGACGACGACGACGACGACGACGACGACGACGACGACGACGACGACGACGACGACGACGACGACGACGACGACGACGACGGCAGGACGGCGGGACCGCTCTCTTGTTCTGGATCGCCCTGGGGGCCCGACGACGCCCCCGACGCCGAAGCTGGTGGGACAACAGATCCGGGGAGCCCGGAGAGGCCGGCAGCCTGGCCGCCGCAGCGCGCGCCGCCAGCAGACCCCTCGGGCGTGCGGCTGGCGCCAAAGCGCGCACGCCGGCGCCAAAGCGCGCGCGCCCTGGCCGGGCTGCACGCCGCAGTCGGTTCGGGACGATCCGCTGGCGATCCGCTCCGTGCCCGATCTGATCCATCGCGATCGGGGAAACGGAAGGCTCGGGTTCGCAGGATTTCGGGTTTGCCGACGCTGCTTGACAGGCTCGTTCTGAGCTCTGGCGGTCCCGTGTTCGTGGGATGTCTGCTGCTGGAATTCGCGTGAAATTTCAGGTGGGGTCTCGTCATTTCCTCACGGCCCCGTCAGGCCAACCCGAGTCCTCCGAACCCGAGTCTTGCGTCTCCCCGACCCGGCTTCACATTCGATCCAGCTCGGGCCTGCCTGTCGCAGCCCCTGTAGTGTGGTCCTTCATGAGGGCCTCAGAGGGTCTTAAAAAGTATCGATTTCGTCTAGATTTCCTCGACTCTGGTCGACATCTGGACGGAATCTGGGCGAACTCTAGACGAAAAGGGTCAAGAGGGTGATTCGAAACCTGGGCGAGATCTGCTCGAAATCGCGTGTCAGGGCTGCGGATCGGTGGCCGCATGTGAACCCTACCTCCCACCCTCCACGATTGCTATAAGGGGGGTGGAGGCAGGGTTCGCGTGTGGCCGCGTAGCGGAGGTCCTCAGAGGCTCCCCGTGCAGGCTCACCTGACCCGTGATGCTGCCGTGACCGTCGGTTCCCCCATTGTGCACGGCGCGGCTCCCCGGGCTCCCGGAGCACGACCCCGCTGCGGCGGGTATGGCCACGCCGTCGAAATCGATGATACAGTGGAGACCCACGCCAAGAAACACCCTGCTTGCCTCCAGGGTGCGCTGGGTTTCTTGGGTTTCGATGGGTCCTCTTTGAAAAACGCGACCTTCCCACACCCAAATTCCATCGACGTCCTGGGGTCTCAGGCTTGGGTTTCTGGTGGAAGGTTTCTTGTGGTCGGGCATCCACTGCAAGGATGGGTCACCTTCCCAAGGGCACCCTTGCAGCCTTGCCTCGTAGGTCCATCCTTCACCACTTTCGATGGCGAACCCCGCCCAAGAAGCTTCGTTATGGACATCTGGGCAAGTTGTGCGAGCCTCTCGCCGAACTGCGCAGGAGCGCTAGTTGGCGGCAGCTCGGCAAAGGACCGCAACGGTGTAGAAAAGGGGTCACAGTCGAGCTGACAATTTCTTGCCCGCTCTGATTGGGCCCTTGACCGTGGATGTCAACACAAATTCTTACCGCGCACGCTAACCATCAGTTTTGACTCCAGCTGGTTCTCCTGGCGCCTCCCCACGCCAGGAGGCGCCCATTGTGCATATCGCGGAAGGGCGAGGGGTGCCGGGGCTGGACCCGGCGTCACACCGTAGATTTTATGCCCCCCCCCCCTTGGCCTATCACCCCTTCTCGTCCGACGGACCTGATCCTGGGAACCGACGGAAACGTCTGCAAACAAATAGCCCGAAACCCGGGCGACTTCCGGAGGGGGAGGGGGGGATAGGCGAGGGAGGAGGGGGAGGACACGGGAGATGAGGAGAGGGAGGGGGAGGAGAGGGAAGGGGAGGATGGGGGAGGCGAGAGACGAAGGGGGAGGCGAGAGGAGAGAGGAAAGAGGCGAGACGAGGAGGAGGAGGAGGAGGAGGAGGAGAGGGAGGAGGAGGAGGAGGAGACGGAGGAGACGGAGGAGACGGAGGAGACGGAGGAGACGGATGAGGACTGCCTGTCGGTGCATGCCGCGGCTCCCCGAGGCCTCCGTCCGCCGAAGGTTGGCGGAGAGGTCCAGGGAGCCGCGGGAGCCGCGGGAGCCGCGGGCGCGGCCAGTGTCGGCGACGCGGAGGGGGGGGGGGTAGGGGGAGGGGGGCAGGGCTTCTTGAGAGGAGGCGGCTTCTCAGAAGGCGCGGGCCTCGTGTATAGCTGTAGGGCCGGCGCCTCCTGAGGAGCCGCCCCCTCTCAAGAAGCCCTGCCCAACCTCTCCCTCGTGCCCCCCTCTGCGCTCCGCCAGCTGGCAGATCCCGGGTGCCGCGGGCGCGGCCACGGGTGGGCCCGCGCATCCCTGGAGGGCCTCCGAGCTGTCTTCGACTGCGGGCGATGCCAGGCGTTCCCGGGGGGGGGGGGATCGCCATGGGGGAAGAGTCGTGTCCTGAGGGCAACGGGAAACGGGTCTTCAGGTCTTTCACCGTTTTCGGGTTCTCGGGGCCTTCCACGGGCCCCGGGACTGTCAGCAAACGATTCAGGCAGGGTGGAAAGTTCGTCCTGGGGGAAGGCTCCCGGGTCCAGGATCCGTTTCCTTCAGGGCCCGCTTCCCCTATGCTAAGGGGGGGGGCGGGGGGGCGCTAGTAGCGTCATGTTTCGCTCTGGCGCCGATTGGGAGAATGCCTGGGAATAACCGAAGACAACTCGGAGGAGGAGCAATCAATAAAGACACAGAGGTTCGCGCGGATTTCCCGGATCCCTCTCACTGGGCGCCCCAGCGCCGATCCGAGGAATCCGCGCGGACCTCAGGAGTTGATATCTCTGCCTCGGCGCAAGGCGGGCGAAGTCCAGCGAAAGCCGGATGAAGCAAAACGAGTGCGGCTCTGCTGGCGGATGCGGGCGGAAGGGAGCACATCGCCCCCCGAAGAGATGCATGCATGGCATTTGTTTGTTAGCTTCAGGTGTTCCTGGAACACGCCATGTCCTGGTCCCGGTCGTCGGCCCAGTCAGGGCCGGTGCGGGTGTGCAATGTGGGCGCCCTCCTACGAGTACCACTTGTTCCTGCAGGCTGGGCGCCCGTCTGGCAGCCAGATGTGCCGCCGCCTGGACCGACGAGCAACTGGCGGCGTGCAGGATCCAGACCTCCAGGGGCTCGAGGGTCCTTCGGATCTGGGCGTTGCAAACCCAGATTCCTCGAGTCGTGAACAGATCACAACGGACGGGTTCTTGTTTCTCTTCTGGGGCAGGGCGGCCTCACTGGGCTCGTGGGGCCGTCGGAAGACTACTCGGGATGAACAAACAGTCCCAGGGAGTGGTTCCAGACCTCTGGGGGTCCGCGTTGTGCACAACATCGCGGCGTCGGATGTCTGGAACAATCTCGCGACCGGGCAATTTTTCGTGTGAGGAGAGGAATCTATAGAGGCAGGCCTTTTGATGCATGCTCGTCCTCGAGCAGCCCTTCTGTCGGTCCCAGTGAAACCGTCAAGAAACCCACTCGGGGATGAAGAGCCAGCCCTCAGGGAAGAGTTCGAGGGGACAGGAGGCCCTGAAGTTTGGGAAGCATCGAGCTGTTGGAGGTCTGGGAGGGGAGCAGGGCTCGGGCTGGACGAAAGGGCAGGATAGGGAAAGGGAGTGTTTCGAAATCTGCTGCATGCAGCTGGTTTCGGCCCCGCCGCTGGGCCCATTCCTCGACACTTGGGCGCCTCCTGGCGCCAAGAGGCGTCAGGAAATTTGGGGGCTCGTAACGTGGGGGCTGTAGATGGTGGGCAGCGAGGACTGCAGACAATGTGCGCCTCAGAGCCCCTAAAGGGGCCCTTTAGGGCGCCAAAGCGGGCATTCGGGGCCAGAAGATAGCATTTTGCTTCCCCTCGATGTATCGCCCCCCATTAACTCGCGCCCCAGGAAAGCCAGCTACTTCAGCTGATTCTCGACCTAGCTCTTTGCTATCCTACCCTCTCGCCCCCCCAAGGGCCAAAGGGGCGGGGTCGGTCTTGTGGGAGGTCAGGGGGGCGCCTTCTCGGAAGGGGTCGGCGCCTGACGACCCTTCTCGGAAGGCCGCCCGGCTGCTGCCGTGCTCCCTGCTGCGCGCCACCAGTCGGCGGCGAGCGAGGCGGGGAATTGAGAAGGAGGAGGCCCTCTCAGAAGCTAGGCATCCCAGGTGGGGTCCGAGCATGATCGGCCTGTTTTCCACCACCACCACCATAAGTTGGAGGGGGAGGGGGTCCTCCTCCTCCTCCTCCTCCTCCTCCTCCTCCTCTTCGTCCTCCTCCTCCTCGTCCTCCTCCTCCTCCTTCCCCCTCCAACTTATGGTGGTGGTGGTGGAAAGCACGCCCATCAGAGCAGATGGGGTCGGAGGATCGCGCCGTATCACCGATGCATCGGCGATGCGGCTCGATGCGGAGCCCGATTTTCTCCACGCCCACGTCGCCGATGCATCGCCCACGTCGCCAGTGCATCGCCGATGCATCGCCGATACATCGTCGATGCATTGGCAATGCGAGGCGATCCCTCGACCCCATCTTCTGCGACCCCATCCAGGAGGCCTCTGCAGAAGGCGTCGGGGCTTCTCTGAAGTCGAGGAACGTCAACATGGATTCAGGCGAGTGGGTTAGCGACGGGCCCCGCTTCCATGCAGAATCGGAGCGCCGCTACCAAAACGGGCGGTGTTGGCCTCATTTCTCGGGGGGACCCTCCACGATCCTTGGATCTGGCGACCGCGCACCATATCCACGTATCCCTAATCCATGTTGGCGTCTGTGAGAAGTTGTCTGTGTCTCAGGGGAAAGCGTACATGTTTGTTCAGAAGACCGGCAGAAGGCCGGGGGACTTCCGATCCTTCTGAGAAGACCCGCCCCCTCTCATTGTCCCCCCGGGCGCGCCGCCTGACCAGGGATAGGCCCGCCGCCCGTCTTGACGACGGAGGGGCGCAGTACGGGTTCCGTACACGATATTGAGGAGATGAAACAGCGTAAGCACAAAGTTTTGGAGGTCCGTGCGGACGTCTTGGATCGTCGCTGGACCTCCAGGGAGCTCTGCACGCTTGGGAGGGGGGTCCAGTTCCGATGTGCGAAAACCGTGCGGACCCCCAAACGTTCATGTTTATGCTGGTTTCCCTTCTTCTAGGGATGCCAAGATGCAGACCTTTCTTGTTTGGGGGAGTCACTGTTTTCCTAGGTTGGTCGCGAGAGGCAGGGCTGATCTTCAGCCTGCTGCTACTTCGGCGCTGACTGTATATATGAAGCCAGATTTCACGTTTTGGCGCGCAGTTTTAATGTGCCACCAAGGAGCTGATCTGGTATGGCCACCTCACACTTGTTGCTGTGTATTGAGTGTTGTGCTTCGGCGGGTCCGTTTCGCATTCTCGCAGGGCTTCTGAGCAAATTCCCTCCAGACTCGACCCCAAATCCGCTTCATCGCCTCCTTACCCGCCTTCGTCCTTTTCCCTCTCCCGTCGCATCCTCCCTTTCATTTGCCCTCCTCCCCCTCCTCCGCCTCCTCCTCTCTTCCTTCTCCTCTTCCTCCTCATCATCCTCCCGTCTCCCCGTAGCCACTCTGGCTCAAGATGTTCATTGCACGTGGCAGAGCACGGAGATTTTTGACCGAGAAACACCATCGGACTGCCTTTCCCGGCTTCCTCGCGCCCGCATGATTGAGCCTCAGATTCTGCCTCAGATCCCTCGCCGCCGCACTGGGATGCGGCTGACATCCATATCCTTCGCTGCTCCTCGGATCTTGCGCAGGCCTCGTACCTGCACAAGGGGGACCGCGTGTGAAGAAGACATTGTGACGATGCCGTCAAACATGTTGCTTTTCACGAAACCAAAGCCAAACGGCAAGAACCCTGGGCACAAATGATCAGCTAGTCGTTCATGATCACAGCGCTACGTGCCGGGTCGGACTGCAGAACAATTGCGCTATTGCTGGTGATCGTGGTGCTCTTCCCGCTGACATGTCTGCAGACAAGAGCCCGAAGGGAGTCCGCCAAGAAGGCCAAGCCAAACGCCTTGCCAAGATCACGTGAAACAGCATTCCGCTTGTCGACCTTCGTGTCCATCGGCCCGCCGGCCCGTCACACAAGGGTGCACCGGACCAGTGCACGCATCGATAGCACCCAGCTCGCCATCAACACCGAGAAAGCAAACAACGTCGCGGACGCCCGCACAGCAGCACCGTGGATTTAGCCACCTATGGAGCCCACTGCTCCACAAATCCTAGCAGGACTGCCTGGACATCGCATTCTGCAGCTCACATGCCCTTCTTGGACGATTTCAGCAGCGCCGTGATGACGGACGCCGTCTCTTTCTCCCATACGTTCGCCCACGAGCCCCGTTGGCCACACAAGAACCAAATGGTATTTTCGAGTGCTTGTAGCTGCTCGCCAAGTCGACGCAGTAATCCTACAAGCCTTTCCACTCGCGAGTGATCGTTGAAGGCGCGCCCGTTACCAACGCGGGCGGGATCGGCTTCCTCGTGCCATCCGACACGCGCGGGCTCCAGCTGCCACCGGAACAACGGCCTCAACGCAGGTTCGACGGCGTCATCCCTTGCCGCGCCGGATTGCCGCGCGCCACGGATGCCAGCCTTCAGTGTGGCATCGCTACCTTCAACATTCACAACCACGACCTTTCTCCTGCTGGCCGACAATTAAGACAAGCTGAATGGCTCGCTCTATGTGCTCACGCAGACAAGCTTCCACAGCAGCGGCTGCTCACAGTCCCCGATGACCTCGACGTCTCGCAGCTCCCGCTCAGGTCCATCAACTCCCCCGTCGACTCGGACACCGCGCCCGCGCAAAGGTATCAGTACCAACCACGCCACTGGCGAGCCGCGTTCCGGGACGTCATCGAGATTGCTGCGACCTCGACCACGCGCAGATCCAGAGCCAGCATGAGCGAGTCCACAATCGACCGATGCTTCATCAATTTGCCCAGTCACTTGATGCGGATAATGGGGGCCGTCGACGTCGGCGACCGCAGGATCATGCACCCGCGCGCCCGCGCGCGCATGCCGGACCCCCGCCCTCGCGAACGCGGCGCCCCAGCGTGCATCTTGGAATCGGCTCGCCACGGACGCCGCGTCAAGCACGGCCATCGACGCAATAGATAGGACCCAGACGAAACCCAATGCGAAGTGAAAGGCACTGAAGGCGGCAACGCAAGTCGACGCAACAAAGACCTGCGACGCGCTGACCATGATTCCCGAAGCTGCGCTGACATCGCAACCCCTCGTCCTCTCACGGGACCCGCGCGCCCAGACCCCCAGCGGCGTCGCGAGAACGATCCGGCACCAGAACGCCACCCTCGCCGAGCTGCTCATCGTCAGCACCGCCGTGGGCAAGCATCGCCCCGGCATCGTGGGCGGCGCGCTGCATCAAAACGTGGCCAGTTTCACCGCTGCCGCGAGCCCCGCGCACGCCTGCCTCAGCAATGACTGGGAGAAGGAGGCTTCTGCGCGCTCGCGCGTTTGCCGCGCCGCCAGCAATGTGCCCCGTGGCCGGGGTGGAAACTTTTTTGGGGGGCGCCTTGGCCTCGCTGGAGCGAAGGTGATCGCTGGCTTCGCGCCCAGCGTCGGCGCCGACCTCGCCGCGACGCACCAGGAAATCGCGCAGCACTGGGCCCGCGTTTTCGCCCAGAACCGCGTCGGCACCTATTGCCGTACCGGGTGCCTGGACTTCCCCCAGCGCCCGCTCGCCGACCCACGCCTCCTCCGCGCGGGCGCGCTCGGGCATTTTGCGCGCCTCGCGGGCGACTCAGCCCCTGGACCTGACGGCCTTCGTTGCCGCGCTTGGCTGCGCGCCCCGCATGGCTTCGACGCCCCCTTTCCGAGGTTTGCGTTGACATTGCCGCCGCCGGCAACGTCCCGCATGGTCTCAACTGCCCCCAGCATGGCCATGTTCCCCCAAAAGAAGACGGGCCGCTCGGCGTGGCGGAGCGCGCGCGCCACCGCCTGCCCCTGTGCATCTGCCATGAAGAATGCCGACGTGAAGCTTTGCATCGGCAGCTAAACGTCTTCGCCAACGGCCGCAAGTCCCTGGTCGACGCAGTTGCCGCCGACGCTGAGACTCGATGACTCAGTTTATCTCCCACGGCCGATGCCGACGCCCCGCCTTCGTCAGCATGGGCTTCGCGGCGGCACTCCCCAGCCATGACCATCAGTGGATGTTGGAGACTCTCGAAAGGCGTGGCATCCACGGCAGCTGACCAAGCGGCTGCGCGCCTGCCACCGCGGGCCAGTCGCGCAAGTTGACACGGGCGGAGAGAGCCGCCCGTTCTAGTTGCAGCGTCGGGCACCGCGCAAGGGCGCCGCTCGAGCGGCGCCGCGCGGGCTTGCGTCTCCGACCCATTCAGCGTCGTTGTCGGCCGCGAGCTCAGGCAGATCGGACGCGGCCTCCTCAGCGCCTGCGCCGACGGCGCAGGCATCATTCTGTCCGGGCTCCACGACGTTGGCGCGCTTGCCCCTCGCCTTCTCGCCGCCGAGGCGCTCGCCGGCCTCCGCCCACTTGCCGAGGGGCGCGTCGTCGCCCCGACCTGGGCCCCACCCTCGCAGGACGTCATCTCCGAGATCGAAGCCACGGCGCGCTGCCCAGGCTTCTTGATCGCCCCTGGAGCCACGCTGGCTGGCCATTGGCGTGGTCCATCTGCGAAGTGGCGGGGCCGCGTCGGGAAGCTGGCCACCTCTGAATCGCCGCCCCATCAGTGCATCAAGCTGCGCAATGCTGCCGCCGCCGCCTGCCTCGGCCACTTCGGGCAACCCTTCGAGCCGCCAGACGGCATCTTGCAGAAGGAGCTCCAGGCCATCCACGTGCTGCTGCTCGTCGCGCCGTCCAGCTTCGCGAAACCTGACAGATTTGCCATGCGCCCCCGAACCAACATCGAAATCCCGGGTGGCATTGACACGCGCCTGGCAGCAACGACGTGGAGGACTGCGATGGACATTGACTGGGTGGAGAACAGCATTGCAGACGCTCTGCGACGCCATCAATCCCGAGCCCCCCATCGTCACAGCGCAGAAGGGCGCGCGGTGCAACGAATGCCAGGGCACCCAGACTGCGATTGCGCAGCGCTTCGAGAGCGCCGCGACCACCGCGTGCAGCGTCGCGGGCTAGCTCGCATTTTATTCGGCATACTCGAGCAGCTGGGCCCCGACTGCGAGCGCGAGCCCCCATGGTCGCCATCCACGAGCTAGCCGCCCAGCCAGGGCGCCACGCCATTCCCCGTTGCCAGGCCGCTGGCCCTGACCCGCACGATGGACGGGCTCGCCTTGCCGCCGCCCTCCAGAAAACCTACCTCGCCGTGCTGCGCGAGAAGTTCCTCGCTGACGCAATGGCCGAAACTATCAAGCGCCGCCTGTTCGCAGGGCTCCCGCTCTCGACAGCTCGCGCTCGCGCCGCCCGACGGGCCTCGCACGCGCGCTGACCCCGAGAAGGACATCTACTAGCACGAGCTCGCGTTGCCCATCGGCCGCCAGACCACTTCCTCGCCATGCGCCGCATCATCGACGAGGCGGATTGGATGCGCTGTTGCACCGGATGCTGATGCGACGTGCTTGGCAGCGACGAGTCCCAGCCTTTGCGCGTAACCAACCTCGCTCGCCGTCGCCATGCAACGGCGACGCGCCGCCGAGTCAGGGAGAGCGCCGCCATCGGCCTCGCGCCCCTGCAACATCGCATTGCGCGCCCGACAGCCACGGGCGAGGAGGCGCGCATCCAGACCTCGCAGTACTTGGAGGAATCTGCCATCCACCGCGCTCGCCGTCGCTAGGTCATCGCCGACGTCGTCGACGCAGCGCTCGAGAAAGCCGACGCGGGAACCGAGCTTGGTGGTTTGGCGAGCATTTTAAATATTTGCCCCGCTTCGTCTCGTCTCCAGCCCGATCACCTCTACGAACCCGAATTTGGTGGATTGGCTAGCAAGGTAGATGCATGCCCCACCTCGGCTCGCCGCCATCCCGACGACCCCTGTGAGCCTGAGCCCGGTGGACTGGCTTGCAGCGTAGACGTTTGCCCCACCTTGGCTCGTCGCCAACCTGGCAGCCCCGACGGGCCCGGTCAGATCGATTTCCTGCAGCTCGAAAGCCGCCCGCGTGACCTACGTCCTGGCTGGGAGAGGCTCCGCGTCCGCTCGGATTACAGGCAGCTACTCATCCTGGGAATCCAGGAAAGCATGAAATCACGTAAAAACTCAAGAGAATCTGGTGCTGTGAAATAGGTGAGAGTTGTGTCCCCGCTGTATAATCACGCAGAAACCGCTCGCTGGATTAGCGAAGTTGCACGCGGCGCACGCAAATCACAACTGCGCGCGCCCGCCCAGAGGTGGCCCACCCCGGACAATTCGAACGTCTCTTGCGAGTCGACGACGCAAGCCCGCCGAATCTGCATATCTCCGACGCCGCATCCGCGACGGCAGCGGCGGGGGCGATGCGGCGGTAGGCAGACGAAGGGGCAGAAGCAGCAGCGCAGCCACTGAAGGGAACGACGGTGCCAAGAAATCGACGACGGGGCCGATGAAACCTGCGCGCGAGGAGAAGGAGAAGGGGGCAGGCGCGCGACATCGCATTGAGAATAGCATTGGGCGAGACGGACATGGCGGCGACTAGAACTTGAATGGGGGCGGCGGCTAGAAAAGCCTCGATGGGGTCGCTGAGAACGGGCTCTTGGATCGAGGGGGACAAGGGGGATGAGGTGAAGAAAAATCAGTGGAGGCGGGCCCGGGCCGCGCGAAGCTTCTGGCTGACTCGCCACTGCAAAGGACCACGGGCCACCCAACATTTCTGCGATCCAAACTCTCATATGGCTAGTGTGCCATCATCGCGTGAACGTCGATGGCGACACGTCCTGCGTGCCCCCGCGCACCGAAGACGTCAACAGCACGCCGCCGCGGCCCGCGCGGCTGCCGCCGCTGCGACTTGCGAGTAAGCCAGCAAGAACGCCCCCCCGACTGCCGCCGGCGACGTGGACCTCCCTGTTCCTCGCCCCCTCTACAATTACACAATATGAAAATGCTCTCCCACTTCCCCTGGTGGCGTCCCGAAGATGGCCGACCCCCCCCCCCCGCGCACTGTTTTTTTACACACAGGATTCCCGGGAAACGGGTTTTCGCCTGCGTTTTTTTCAAAATGTTGCTCTCGCTGAGGCGCCGGCTTCATTTCTGCTCCCGAATCGTTCCGAATCGTGCTCCCGCTGTAGCGTGGGCCTCATTTTCGGATCGGTGTTTGGCCTCCGTCGTTCAGGATGGCGTCCTCGCCCCAGCGCGGGCCTCTTTCTCGCGCGCCCCTCCGCCCGCCACCACCACCACCACCACCACCACACCACCACCACCACCACCACCACCACCACCACCACCACCACCACCACAACCACGCACACACGCACGCACGCACGCACGCGCACCACCACCCACTATGCACGCGCGCGCAGAGCGACAGGTCCGCTACGACACGCGTCCGCGGATAGAGAAAATCAGCGCCATGGTAAGGGATGGGAGGGAGGGGTAGGACGTCAGATATGACGCGAGCGCACCTAGCTTGCCCTACCCCCCTCCCTCCCGCCCCCCCCTCCCCCTCCAATCGCGCCCCCCTTGCCCCCCCTTCCCCCTCGCGCGCTCGTCATCCTGCCCACCGCCCTCTCAAATAAAACCCGTTGTTCCCCCTGGCCGTCTGCGCCGCGACCCCCCGCGGCGACCCCGATCCACGGCGCCGCTCGCATCCGGCCCAGCCCGCGACGATTGCGCTGGACCCTGGGGCAGCAAATTCGAAGGCCCCCGGAATTGTTGCTAGATGGCCACCGCGACCCAGGGCGGCGAAATATATTCCCCAGGCTCCGCACCAGACGCCGGCACGATCGCTGCGGGGTCTCGAACGGCGCTGCCCCCGGGCGGCCGCGATTTGTTCAAGTGCGTTCGAGGTGCCCCAATCGAAACACACACAGAAAATGCAAAAACAAAGTAATTAGGCCCCGCATTCGCAATCCTTGGGGGCATTTGGCGCGCCTATTTGAAATAGGTGAAATTTTTGGCGGCCGAAATAGGCGGGACGCCCACCGACTCCGCGCGCGTATCTTTCGCATCTGTTCGTCAATGTTTGCGTATCTGTTGCAGAAAATTGTTTATGTTGTCATATTGCTTGCACACAACATACGCAAAACATGTGAGAAAAAGAAATGGCCGGGTAGGCGCTTATTGTTCCACAGCAAAAACATGCAGAGCAAATGCGCGAACAATTAGACCCGCCCCGATCAGTGAAAATGCAAGAAAAATAGGTGCGAAATGACTTGCTCCCCGGGGCAGCCAGCGAGGGCGAGGTGGAATCGCGCGACGCCCCCGGGAGGCCCCGACGACGGAATGCGGCTGCCCCATGGGGCCTTACCCCCCCCCTGCCCCATGCACCCTTGGGATGATCAGAGCCCCGAATCATCAGGGGTAACTCGGGTCAGGGATAACTCGGGTTCGCTTTTCGGGATTCCGAACCCGAGTTACCCCGGACCCGAGTTATCCCGGATAACTCGGACGCCCAAGATGAGAGCCCGGCCGCCTTCCGGCGCCAGGCGGGCGGGGGGGCGGGCGGGGGCGCAACGCCGGGCGAGGCGCGCAGCCGCGCGGCTCAGCAGATGGCGTCTGCGCCGCGCCCCCCCCCGCGGCAACGTACCCAATAATATTTCGCCGACGTGTGGCGGTGCTTCAGGGGCAATGGCCCCACGAAAAAATGCCGTGGCCCCGAAGGGGGTTCCAGCGGTCGCCGCTGACAGGGGGGGCCCACCGAAGCCCCCAACGGCGGCGGCCGCGCGCGGCGCTCGCAGGCCCCTCAAGCATGTGCCCTACCGAAGGCCGCAGTGGCAGAGGCTGCGCGCCCTACTTGCACACCTCCCGCACGCTTCGTGGCCCCACAGGCGACTCCGTCGAGGCCGCGGTAGCAGCGGCCGCGCGCGGCACTTGCGCACCCCAGGCTCCATCAAAGGCTCCAGCGGCATCAGCCGCGCGCGGCACTTGCGCACCCCTCGCGCGTTCGATGGCCCGAATAAGGAAACCCGCTGAAGGTCCCAGCGTCAGCGGCCAGACGAGTACTTGGGCACCGCTCGCGCGCGTCGCGGCCCCATGGGGACCTCCACCGAAGGCCCCAGAGGCGGCGGCCGCGCGCGGCACCTGCAGAGCCCTCACGCAGTTCGCGGCTCGACGGCGGACCCCGCCGAAGGCCCTAGCGGCAGCGGCTGGGCGCGGCAAATTTGCGCACTGTCACGCGTGTCGTGGCCCCGCAGGAAGCCCCGCTGAAAGCACCAACCCCGCTGGCACCGCTCGCGCGGCGGCCCTGGATCACTTCGGCACGCCCCTGTCATGCGCTCCCTGGCCCCCGAAGAAATTCTACCAGAAACTGTGATCACAACTGCAGATGGGCGGGTCCTTCGCCAAGACGCGCATGGGCGACGCCAGTCCCCGCGCCGCGCCAATTCATGGCGCGCCCCCGCGGCGAGAGACCCCCAAACCGAACCATGGAAGCCGATCCCGCGCGCCGCTGCAGGACTCATGATCGCCCTGGGTTGCCATGACAATCGGCTTTCCCGGCAAGGCACTCGCTGCGCGCCGCAAACACAGCTTGCGCTTGATCGCTTACACCTTAAAACGACATGTAAGTTAACTTACATGTGTCGAATATATATATATATATATACACATATGTATGGTTGCTCACCTGTTTCCGTAACTCATTTGATGGCTACTTTGTAATTATCCAACATACCAGCACCTCTCCATATTATCTTCGCGGGCGTGGCCAGCCATCCAAATGCTGACTGGCGATTGGGCCACATCGTATGGCATGAGCGTCCTCCAGGAGAAGCGCTGCTGTCACTTCGGTTGCGACGTGAGAGAGGGCAGCGGTCAGATCCTGGATTACATGCTGCGCGGGAAGTTGCTGCACCAGCTGGGCCTCCCACGCGGCCAGCTGAGCGGCGAGTTCCTCACCAGGATCGCCTTTCCTTCGCCCGGCTCCGAGTTCTACGGCGAGAACGGGATCCCCACCGCGGTGGCCAGGCTGTCAGTGGCCACCCGCGTGTACCACATGACGAATGACGACCCGCTCCCGATCCCCTACAGCAAGCAACAGGCCGTTGTCGGCGCCGCCCGCCACACCCCGAGGCTAGCGCAGTACGTCACGGGCGAACAGAGGAACGTCCCATCGGCGACGTTCGATCCTCCTCCCGTCTGCTCTCATCTCCTCTCCCTTCTTCAGCTTCTTCTCCTCCTCCGCCTCCTCTTACTCCTCCTCCCCCCGCTCCCCTTGAGGAGGGGTGGATTGCCAGCGACGCGGTCCTTCGGTGGAGTAGGATCGGCTGGTCCTCATGCAAGGTCCATGAAACCGCTGCTATCCATCATCACCCACTTTAGGTCACTGTAGGCGCACCCTTCCAACATAACTTCAAATCGGGGTGGCGGTGTTCGACCGTGCTCTCAGAGCCGGGCCGAAACAGTCCCCGTCCTGTCCCACCCTCCCCGTTACTCTAAAGTAACCGTGCCGCCTGACCTCCTGAGTTTCCGTTATGTCGGGGGGGGGGACAGGAGGACCAAGAGGAGAAGGACGAGGAGGAGGAGGAGGAGGAGGATGAGGAGGAGGAGGAGAAGAGGGAGAAGGAGGAGCGGGAGGAGGAGGACGAGGAGCTGGAGCAGGAGGAGAAGGCGCGGGCAATAGGAGGCAGTTTAACCGCCATGAGGAGGATGAAGAGATAAGAAACCACCGCCGCCCCAATCACTGGCGTTTAGTAAACGGCCTGGGGTGTTTATTCAACAGCCCTTTCCTGTCCGATTCATTCCTTAGGTGCGTTTATCAAGCGGCTTCGCTTGTCGGGGTGCTTACTATGAGGTTTGCTTTCTGCCTTTGAGGGGAGGAAACGGAGGAGGAGGAGGAGGAGGAGGCGGAGGACATGGAAATTGAAGAGGAGGAGGAGGAGGAGGGGCAGGAGGAGGAGTAGGAAGAAAAGACATGACGAGCACGATGAGGGTGAGGATCAGGACGATTAGGAGGATCAGGAGAGGGAGGAGGAGGAGGAGGAGGAGGGGGAGGAGGAGGAGCAGGAGGAGGAGGAGGAGGAGGAGGAGGAGGAGGAGGAGCAGGTCGACGACGGCGGCGGCCGCGACTACGACGATGGCGGCGGCGGCGGCGACGAAGACGACTGCGGCGGCGGCCCCGCAGGAGAGCGACCGTGCCAACGGGCTCCTGAGGGACAGCCTGGAGCTGGCCGAGCAGCTCGCAAGCAGCCACCAGGCCATGCTGTTCCTTCTCCTTGCTTCCTCGTCCTCTTTCTCGTCTCCATTCCTCCTCGTCCTCTTTCCGCCTCGTCCACCAAGGGGTATGAGGAGGATAATGATTAGGAGGAGGAGGAGGAGGAGGACTAAGAACAGGATGACGAAGAGCGAGAGGCGGAGACGGAGTGTGCTGAGCGTGCTGACTACATCGGGGAGGGGATTCCCCGCGCTCGCCATATCGGGCGCCGTCACGGCGGAGACCGCCGAGCTCGCGAGCGTGCCCGCGCCATCCACGCGCCACGCGGAACCCAAAGGCAAGTCCCCCGAAGTCCTCCTGCGGCAGCCCCACAGGGCCAAGACGAGCCCAGCTCGCACAGGAGTTGGCCAAGTCCCGCAGGGACTCGGCGAACGCACACGTGAGCCCAGGGACCCGCCACCGAAACCAAAACCGCAAGGCCAAAAAGGCCCCGCCGACAAAGGGCCCAGCGAGCCCCTCAGCCCGAGGGGGACGTCGAGGGCCCCTTGCCCCTGGAATCCAGCCAGGCCTTGAACTCGTCGAGCTCGGCCCAGTCGAACCCCTCGAAGAGGCCGCCCTCAAGCGCGTCCAGGACGGCCCTGTACTTGGCGGCGTCCGCCTCCGAGCCGTTGGCCGCCGTCGAGTCGGCCTCCTGTCCGTCTTGTCCTTGTCAATGTTCGTCTTCTTGCCAGCCAGCTCAGAGTCCCCGATGTAGAATTCCGAAGGGCCCGCCGCGCGATCACCAGCAGCTTTGACGTTGGGCGCCAGGATGTACCCCCCGTCGCCGTTGCTGCCGACAGTGACACCGCCATTCTCCATGGGATTCGGCCCACGGTCCTTCGGCCCTCCACCATCGTTCACAGAGGAGCTGCCTCCGTCACGGTGGTGTCCGTGTCCTTCTTGCTGTATTTGTCCCAGCGTTTGAGCTTCGGGAGCGTCCACGGGCCCAAGGCCTCGCCCTCCTCCAGCACTGCCGTCGCTGACGAGGCTTCCTCCAGTACCTTCGTCCCCATGCCCTCCTGCTGCACGTCACAGGTCGTCAGCTCCAGGATCTTGAACCTTGGGCGCTCCCGATCCGCTCAGTCCCTGGCCTTCTTGGATGGAGGGAGCGTCGGCGACCCCAATCGAGTCTTTGATGATGCTGCCACCACCTCCTCGTACGTCGTGTGGAGCGGCTTGCCCGCCACCTGCGGCTCCTCCTTGAGCTTCTCCAACATGGTGTTCCCCATATTGTTGTTCTTCTTCTCAGTTGTATTATCCTTCTTCTCCGTCCGAGATTGTCTCATCATCTCGTGCTTCGCAGATTGGGATCGGCCTCTTGTCCTCCAAGCCCGTGGCCTGCTGTGCTGTCCGCCGGGCCAGAGGCTGCACCCGAGACGTCGGAGGGCCGTACCCCAGCCTCAGCGTTTCCAGACTGAACCCGCGCATTGCCGAGCTCGGCCGCCACCTCACTCCAGCCATACCGACCGCTAAGCTTCTCACCACCTTTGTCCACCCCCTTGACCCCGTCTGAGGCGGAGAAGAAGGAGGAGGAGGATGAGAGGAGAGTGTGCGTAGGAAGTGGATGAGGCGGAGGAGGAGAAGGAGGAGGAGGAGGCGGACGAGGAGGAGGCGGAGGGCGAGGAGGAAGAGGATGATGATGCTGATGATGCTGATGGTGGTGATGATGATGATGATGAGGAGGAGGAGGAGGATGTGGACGAGGAGGAGGAGGGGGAGGCCGAGGAGAAGGATGAGGAGGAGGAGGAAGAGGCGGAGGAGGGGGAGGAGGATGGGGGAGGAGGAGGATGAGGAGGAGGAGGCTGAGGAGACGGATAAGGAGGGGGAGGGGGAAGAGGAGGAGTAGGAGGTGGAGGAGGACTAGGAACAGGTTGAGGAGGATGGGGGGGAAGAGGAGCAGTAGGATGAGAGGGGGTATGGCCATAACCAGGGAGACGACGATGAGGAGGGGGAGGGATGTCACGAGGAGGAGGAGGAGGAGGAGGAGGCGGAGGAGGAGGAGGGTTAGGCACGAGCGGATGATGGTGACGGGGGAAGAGGAAGAAGAGGAGGAGGAGGAGGGATGAGGAGGAGGAGGCGGAGGAGGAGGAGGAGGGGGAGAACAGGACTGGGAATATGGTTATGATGATGATGCTGATGATGATGCTGATGCTGATGATGACGATGATGATGATGATGGTGATGATGATGGTGATGGTGATGATGACGGATGTGATGAGGATGGCGACGGGGGTGAGGATGCGGATGAGGATGATACTGAGGATGGCGAGGGTGATGGTGTTGATGAGGATGATGATGCTGATGGTGCGACTGATGATGTCGCTGATGATGCTGATATTCATGATGGTGATGACGATGATGATGATGATGATGATGATGATGATGATGCTGATGCTGATGATGATGATGATGATGATGATGATGATGATGATGATGCTGATGGTGGTGCTGATAACGACGCTGATGCTGACGATGATTAGGGTGATGCGGTTGATGATGGTGCTGCTGATGCTGATTGTGATGATGATGTTGCTGATGCTGATGCCGCGTATGATGCTGATGGTGATGGTTATGATGGTGCTGCTGATGAGGCTGCTGATGGTTATGATGAGGGCACTGCGATTGCCGCTGCTGATAATGCTGGCGATGGTGTTGCTGATGATGATGATGCTGTTGATGCTGACGAGGACGATGATGACGCTGCTGATGGCGATGATACTGCTGCTGATGATGCTGATGCTGATGATGCTGATGCTGGTGATGATACTGATGTGGCTGCTGGTGATGCGGCTGCTGCTGATGATGGCGTTGATGCTGATGACGATGATGCTTATAGGGAGGAGGAAGAGGAGGAGGAGACGGAAGTGGATGACCATGCTGATGATGATATTGATGATGATGATGACGATGATAATGATGATGACGATGCTGATGATGATGATGATGATGATGATGATGATGATGATGATGATGTTGATGATCATGTTGTTGATGATGATGATGATGATATTGATGATGATGATGATGATGATGCTGATGATGATGATGATGATGCTGATGATGATGCTGATGATGCTGATGCTGATGCTGATGATGATGATGATGATGATGATGATGATGATGATGATGATGATGATGATGATGATGATGGTGATGGTGATGCTGATGAGGAGGAGGAGGAGGAGGCGGATGATGATGGCGCAGAGGAACCTGTTTTGGAGGGTGATGCTGCGGATTCGGAGGAGGCAGCGGAGGAGGAGGAGGTGGTGGAGGAGGAGGAGACGGAGGAGCAGGAGTCTGAAGCAGTGGGAGGATGCGGAGGATGATGGAGTAGGAGGACGCTGAGGAGGATGCGGGGGATGAGCAGGAGGATGAGGAGCAGCATTAGGAATCGGAGGATGAGGGGTATACTGAGGAGGAGGAGGAGGAGGAGGAGGAGGAGTTGGAATAGGAATATGAGGATGAGGAGGAGTGGGAGGAGGATGAGGATGAGGAGTAGGAGGAGGGGGATGAGACGGAATAGGAATGGGAGCATGGATATGATTAGGAGTAGGACTTGAGTGAGGAGGATGCGGATGAGCGGAAGGCGTTTTACTCGTCATGCAAACAGGGATACGATTAGGACTAGGCATAGGACGTTTAGGGGGAGGTGGGGACGGAGGAGAAAGGCACTCGGAATAGGAGCAGACATCGGAATCTGACTGGAATAGCCATTGGAGAAGCAGGAGGCGGAGGAGGAGAAGCAGGTTTAAGAACATGAATATGACTCGGGATAGGAATAGGAATCTGGCCAGGACCATAAGTATGGCTACGTATTGGACTCGTGAGTGTATGGGGGGGGGATGCGGATGTGGACGAGGATGTTGAGGAGAATAGTCAGTATGACTATGAGCAGAGCAAGGATACGAATAGGAATGGGAACCTGATCCTGAACCGTGATAGGAGTATGACATTGACTTGGGGAAGAATGAAGGAGGATGAGAAGGAGAATGCGGAGTCGGACTACGACTAGGACTCGGACTACGATCAGGCACATGAATCGGATGTTGAATGTGTTTGGGGAGGCTGCGAAGGGGGAGACGACCGACTAGGACAGTGAACATGACACGGGCTATGAACAGGACTTGGAATTGGAATTGGAATTGGAGGACGAGGGGAGGATGAGGAGGAGGAGGAGGAGAAGGATGAGGAGGAGGAGGAGACGGAATAAGCCTAGGAATAAGATTATGAAACAAGGAATTGGCATTCTGAATCGGATCATGGATTGGAGGGGGATGAGAAGGCATCGAACTAATAACAACATTAATAGCATTATGATTCGGACCCTGATTCGGACTAGGAAGCGGGGTAGGCATATGAATTGGAGCCGGATGAAGAGGAGGCGGAGGAGGAGGAGGATGCGAACCAGGAATCTGAGCATGAAAAGGAATCGGATTAGGAACATATGAGTAAGAACATGACCTCGAATCTGACTTGAAATTGGAGCACGGGAAGGAGTATGAGGAGGAGGATCGGGAGTAGTAATATGAACATGAATTGCAAATGGAATTGGAATTGAAGCACGAGGGGGGAGGGGGAGGCGGAGGAGGAGGAGGAGGTGAAGGAGGCATAGGGTTAGGACCAGGAAGCATAATACGAATCGGAATGGGAATCTGACACGGAGGAGGAGGAGGAGGAGGAAGAGGAGGAAGAGCAGGAGGCGGAGGAGGGATAGTAGGAATACGATTCGGAATCGGGGTAATAATAGGACTCTGACTCCGAATATGAACAACAGGAGTTTGACAAGGAATCGGAATCTGAGGAGGAGGAGGCGGCACATAAATAGGAGTATGAACATGCATAGGAATAGGAGTCGAACTAGGACTATAACTAGGAATAGGAGTAGGACTAGGACTAGGAACATGAATAGGAATAGTACTAGGGCTAGGGCTAGGAATTGGAATTGGAGGGGGTAATGCTGAGGATGAGGATGATGCGGAGGAGGAGGATCGTATTTGGAACATACTAGGAATCCGAATTGGAATAGGCATATCACTAGGCATGGGTATAGGAATACGAATGAGACTATGAATAGGAATTGGAATTGGAGTTGGAGGAGCAGGAGGAGGAGATGAACAGGAACATGAATATGAATATGACAAATTATGGGATTGTGACCAGGGCTATGATTAGGAATCGGATTCTGAATAGGCATTGGAGTTTGCATTGGAGGAGGAGGAGGAATAGGAATAGGACTAGGAATAGGAATCGGAATAGGACGATGAACTGGACTTGGACTTGGAATTGGAATTGGAGGAGGAGGGGGAGGATCATGAACATGAACTGGAATAGGAATAGGAACATGAATCGGAATAGGAATCGGACAAGGAATAAGAACATGAATCGGACTTGGACTTCGAATTGGAGGAGGAGGATGAGGAGGAGGGGGAATATGAATAGGAACAGGAGTAGGAATACGTCGCCAAGACGAAAGTTTTCCCTCTTAGGCCCAGAGCGACGGTTTGAAGTCTTGACCAGTCGCGCAGGAGAGAACCACCGTAGGATCCAATGATGTTCACGCGGATCCGATTTTGGTTTTGGTTCCTGTTTCGGTGGATCCAATTTCCGTCCGCGCGGGTCCGATTTAGGATTTTCTAGATCCGTGTCCAGTCTTTTTTAACGGCGGGTCCGATTTCTACCCTGTTTCAAACTTATTATTGAATTAAATTGTGAAGCCCGAAGAAACCGGATCCGCGGACACCGGAACCAGCAGGTGTTAAGATTCTATGGGGAAGTGTGTTCGGTCATCATCCTTCGAAGATGGGCCCTGCGCTGTCTCGCGCACTCCCATCAACTTTCTGCGAGTACGGGCCCCACTCAACATGAATACGTCTCTCTCCTTTCGGCTGCTGCACACAGCTCGTCCAGACGCCGTCCGTTCGGCGGCGCCGATGTTATCTCGCGAATTCCTCATCGCCTTTTCCATCTCAAGAGGACGTTCGTCCTGCGTGAGTAGGCATATGGTTAGGAATAGGGATAGGACTTGGAAGAGGAGGAGAAGGAGGATGAGGAATTGAGCAGGACAAGGCACAGGAGCAACATTACACATTGGAACAGGAATGCGACAGGGAATAGGAATTGGAAATTGAGGAGGCGGATGAGGAGGAGGAATAGGAATAGGAATAGGACTAGGGAAACGAATAGCAAAATGAGTATGAATAGAAATAGTAACTGGAATTGGAGGAGGAGGGGGCGTATTGGGAAAAGGAATCGGACTAGGTATAGGAACAGGTCTCGGAGCAGGAATAGGAATGGACACTGGATTTTGATTTGGAGGAGGAGGAAGGGGAAGAGGAATAGGAGTAGGATTTGGAATAGGAGTAGGTCAGGAATAGGTGTAGGAATAAGAATTTGAGCAGGAGGAGGAACAGGAGTAGGAATATGATTAGAGCTAGGGATTGGGATCGGACTTGGAGGAGGAGGAAGAGGAGGAGGAGGGAGAAGAGGAAAAGGACAATGGATATGAATTGGACTTGGAATTGGGGGAGGAATAGGGAGAGGAATCGTAAAAGGAATCGACATTGGAATGGAGATTGGAATCGGAATTGGAATAGGAGTTGGAGAAGGAGGAGGAGGAGGAGGAATAGGAATTGGAATAAGAATTGTGATATAGGCGGAGGAGGATAGGAATAGGAACATACATATGAATAGGATTAGGAATACGAATTTGACTTGGAACAGCAAGAGGAATTGGAGGACGAGAAGGAGGAAGGGGATTTGGACAAGGAATACGAATAAGACTAGGAATGGGAACATGAATAGGACTAGGAATAGGACTAGGGATAGGACACTTAATAGGAATAGGACTAGGATGCGGACTAGGAATAGGAATAGGCGTAGGAATCGGAATTGGAGTTGGAATTGGAGTTGGAGGAGGAGGAGAAGGACTATTAGGAGAAGGAGGAGGAGGATGAGGACACGGAGGACAAGGAGGAATAGCTGGAGGAGGAGGAATAGGAATAGGAGTAGGATAATCCATAGGAATAGGACTGGGGATAGGACTTCGACTAGGAACAGGAATAGGAGTAGGAGGACGAATGAGAGGAAGGGGAATTGTAATCTCAATAACAATAGGAGTAGTGATAGGAGTATAAGCAATGATGGCAACAAAGACCTAGGAATGGGAATCTGAACAGGAATAGGAGTAGGAATATGAATACACATATGAATAGAACTAGGAATGGGGATACGTATAGGAATAGGAATGCCATTGGAATTTGAGGAGGAGGAGGAGGAGGAGGAGACGGAGGAGGAGGAGGAGTACGAGGAATACGAGGAGGAGGAGGAGGAGGAGGTTGAGGAGGGAGGAGGAGGAGGAGGAGGAGGAGGAGGAGGAGGTGAGGGTCTGCGTTGTGGTTGAGGCGCGCCCCCTCGCAGGCCTGGGTGCGAGCGCGCGCGCGCGCGGGAGGCGCGCGGCTCGGAGCTCGCGTCGCAGCTCTCGGCCAGGAGGGGCCTGCCGCCCCCGTCTCGTCGCCCCGCGCGCCCGTGCGCCCGCCGCCCCCGGCCCCCCAGACGACGAAGAGGGGGGGAGGGAGGATGGGGGGGAGGGAGGAGGGGGAGAGGGAGGAGGGGGAGGAGGAGGAGGAGGAGGAGGAGGAGGAGGAGGGGAGGAGGAGGAGGAGGAGGGCAGGAGGAGGAGGAGGAGGAGGAGGAGGAGGAGGAGGAGGAGGAGGAGGAGGGAGGAGGGAAGAAGAGAGAGGAGGGAGGAGGGACGGGGAGAGAGGAGGGAGGAGGGACGAGGAGGGAGAAGGGAGGAGGAGGGCTCGACGCAGCCAAGAGCCCGACCGAGGCCAAGCCCTCGCACGCGCGCGCGAGGCTCGGGGGGGGGGGGGGAAGGGGACTCATACCTTGGCATCGCTCGGACGTGTGCATTTTTCCTTCGGCGGGGACCATCGAGGAGCATTCTTGATCATTTTCCGAAGGAGCCACGCACGAAACCGACAAAAAAACACAGGGAATGGACGTCCGAGCGATGGCCAGATGCAGCTACCCTTCCTTCGTTTCCCCCCTTCCTGGAGCCTCCTGGGAGGCCCTCGTCGCCACCGCTGGGCTCGCCCCGAGATCCTGGTCAGCACGCACCGCTGGAGAGTTCCGGGGAGTGGCGGTCTTGGGACCTTTTGGTTCCCCCAAGGAGCTCCAGAGGCTCAGCCCTTGCACGTGCACGAGGGGCGCCCGTGCTCCCGCGTCCTGCGGCGCAGCCGTGGGCCGAGGCCCCTGGCTGCCAGCACTTCGCTGCTGCGCCGCCAGCGTGTCGCCTGGGGTGCGACGTGTCCAGCCGTGGGGATATGCCGCGCACCAGACGCAGTCGTCCACCGCCGGCAGAGGTGCTCAGTATCGTTTAACCGATCCCCATGCCCATATCCCCACCCACCCCACCGCCCAAGCTGGGGATATGCTCTTCGACGCCCGAAGGAAACATCCCATATCCCCATCTAGGGAGACAAGTCGGCCAGTGGAGCCCAGGCCACGCCAGTGGGGATGGATCGGATAGACGATGCTCAATAACGGCATACACATGATTTCTCGGAGGAGTTTCTCCCGACCTTGCGGCGGGGGGGGTCCCGTGCAGGGGAGTCTGGGGAGGGATACCCGCCGAAATTTGGCCCTGGCCACGGGCGAAACGACTTCTGCAGACTCGTTTCTGGGCGGTACGGACGCCCCCAAGATGGTCCGCTAGACGGTCCAAGAAGGCCAATAGTCGCCGGTTGATCAGTCCCGTCAGTTCAAGATGGCCTCCAGACGGCCCAGGAAGCCCCCAAGACGCCCCGGGAGGCTTCCAAGAGGTCCCTTAAGGGAGTCCCCAGAGTCAACATCCATAGATTTGTTTTAGGCTGTTGCACTTATTTCGCGTTTCCGTTGTTTCGGCTTCCCAACGCTCCAAGAGAGCCCAAGAAGCCCCAAAGATCCTTCCAAAGCGGGTTAAAAGGCCCCCAAGAAGGCGCGCTGACGGCCCGAGAGGCCCCCAAGACGGCCGAAGATGCTTGAAGAAGACCCAGAAAGGCTCCAGGGTCGCCCCACGAGGGGCCCCAGAGGTGGAGCACGGACCAACATGTATAGTTTTCCGCCCAAAGAGACCCCGAGGTGGCCCCAAAAGGCCTCCAAGAGGCTCCAAGAAGCATCCAAGAGGCCCCCAGAAAGGCCCAAAAGGTCTCCAAGAGAGCGACCAGAGTGTCCCCAAGAGGGCCCCAAGACAGCTGCGTCCCCAGCACGGCTCCAACACGGTCCTGCCAACGAGATCCCCGACGACACCTCAGGGCCCCAAGAGAGCCCCAAGAGCTCCCGAAACGACGCCATCAAGGCCCGCGAGGACTTCACGACCGTTGGAGAGAAGCCGAGCCGCCCTTCACAGCTTCAAGAGAACCCCGTAAGCGACGTCAGCTCAGCACTCCGGGAGGCAGCCGCTTTCCCGCAGCTCATGCCCACATGCGCTCTCAGGTCGGGGTTCGTGGCTCTGTCAGATTTTTGTAGCGAGGGCTCGCATTGTTTCGCTCGGGTCTCCCATCCGGGCCCGCTCTCGGGGCCGTCTCTGTGTCCTCTTGGGCGGTCTGGGGGCCCTCTTGGGCCGTTTTGGGGCCCTCCTGCAGGCTTTTTGGGCCGTTTGGGGGCGATCTTGGGGGCCTCCAGGGCCGTGTGGGAGCGTCGGGAAGTCGCAAAGGCGCAAACCCTCCAAACACCTTTGAAAACCAGGGCATCTTGGCAGGCCTCTTGAAAGCCTCTTGGGGCGTCTGAGAGGCCTCTTGGGCCGTCTGGGGGCCTCTTCAGCGTCTTGGAGCAATCGCTCGGCGACTCGGGGCCTTCTTGGACCGTTCTCGGGCCTCTAGTAACTTTCTTGGTCCGTCCTGGGGACCTCTTGGGCCCCAAAAATGCGTGCGAGAAGATGCCCCAGAGCCCAGGGGAAACACGCCAAGCCTAAGAAGATTTGAGAATTTGGGGTCCCATTAAGAAACTTGATAATCGAAGACTCAGGTTCAGGGGATTGGGTACAGAACCTGAGGACACGCTCACTCCGTGCCCAGCGGCACAGTGGCTCATTTTGCTTCGAGCGATTCCCACCGACACCCTTGGCGTTTATTCCCGACGGTGCGCGCGCCTATGGGAACGATGCGCGCAGGGGGTGGCCTCGGTCAACGCGGTGGCAGGGCCAGGTCGCAAGTTGCCGTTGTCCTACAAGCTGTCAGCCCGAGGTCGTAGGAGGACAGCCCTTGACGAAAGAAACCGAAACAATCCCTGAAGCGAAAATACAAATCCCCAAACGCGTGGTGTGAGCGAGACCCCACAACTTGTTCGGAAAGAATTCACAACCTGTTGAAGAGAAGGAGGATGAGTAGGAGGAGGAGGCTATGTTTTGTTCGCTTGGACTCTGCCCCGTTGTAGTAACTTGCATTATGGTATGCTCTGTTCTGGACGTTCCAGCGTGACGTCGTGACGCCTGTCCTGGTAGAGACGCCGTCCCGTCCAATCGGTCGTTGTCCGACTGTTTGTTCCTGTGGTCAGCCCCACAGCGGCGTGCACGTCGCGTTCGATTATAGGACCGTACGGTCGGCTTCGTTGTCATGCTCGTTGCCTGAGACGCCGAGAATTGGTGGCTGCTTTATAACCGTGTGCTATGTTCAGTTCGCTTGGATTCTGTCCCAGCTCAAGAATAAGATTGGTACCTATACGACCACCCTTCGGGTGATAAGGAGGCTGGTGGGGGGGAGAGGGGGGGGAACCAACATCTGACTCCATCGATCGGACAGGCATAGAACTACACTTTGGGCGAGTGGATTAGCTTCTTGCGCAGATCCCGAAATTCCAAACTTACTTTTGCGACATCGTCTTACGTATTGGATCGCCCGCCATTCGAGGGTGCCGATCGCGCTTGTTGGATTTGCCTGGGCCTCGGCGTCTCTTGCCATTGTCAGTCTGGAACCAAGGGTTGCGCCTCACGAGTGGATTGGAGGATGGGCGCAAGGTGAGTCTTTCAGCTGCGGGGGGGCGCGGGCGTTTGCCGCCGCGCAGGGGCCAGGGGCAACTAGGAAACGCTCAGGGAAATGGAGGGCGGCAGGTAGAGGAAAAACGGGGAGGGGGAGGGCAAAGCAGCGGGCGGGAATGGTGAACATAGTGACCAGGCGAGATACTCTGATAGGGGGAGCGATGTGGGCGGAGGCCGCAGTTGGAATTCCTTCTGATAGCCCCGGGACGTTCAGACACCTCCGCCCGGAGGCCAGCAGAGGGGTTCAGCGGCCCTTGCCTTCCTGACTCTGCGGGCGGGGCGCGACGACGTACCCGACGTGTACCCCGCCCCTTTCGCTAGGTGCCGGTCTGTACGTGCTCGCCCCGCGCGAGACATCCAACGCGTTCAGAACTACACTTAGCAGGGCACTAGGTGTAGTTCTGTACGTGCTGGTTTCGCCGGAGACATCCCCACAAAACGGAGCACTTATAGAACTACACCTAGCCGGCGGGGCGGGGTGCATGTCGGGTGCTGCCACTCGCGCCCCCGACGTGTACCGCGCCCCGGCCGCTAAGTGCCGTTCTGTACGTGTCCCCTTTTCGCGAAGCATCGGCTGCCCGCGCTGCCCATCGTCGAGGCCCCGCCCCCTGGGCCGCTCCCCACCGACATCCCGCATCCCCTGGCTCAGCGAAGCCAGCCGTATGCCTGGGGGCCTCGACGTCGCGCAGCCCGCTTCCCTCCCCCGCCGGTGCCCCAGCAGCAACTTCGCGATCCGATCCCCTGCGCTTTCAATTCTTCTTCGTGCCGGATTCCCCGTCCGAGCGTGAGCGCTTTTTCGTGTTATGATTTCTCTTTCGGCTGCCGCCAAGCCTCGCCGTGCAACGTGGTGATCGCTTCCACGCTTGGCATGCAACGTCGTCGGCGCGACCATCGCCTTCCATCGTAGGTCGCGAAGCGGTGTCCGTCCACCCAGACCGACCGACGCGCCAAATCAAATTTTGATTGCCACCCCTGGTCCCCGCAACAAGGTGCAGTTTTGCTGTGTGTAGTTGTAGATGTGTTCGAATCGATCTCACTATCGATCTCACTCAACTGGACACCACGGGACACCACGGGACACTTGTCGATCTCACTATCGATCTCACGATCGTCTCATTCAACGTGACACCACGGGACACCACGGGACACCGCGGGACACCTCTCGATCGCACTATCGGTCTCACTATCGATCTCACTATCGATTTCACTCAACGGGACACCATGGGACACCACGGGACACCACGGGGCACCACATCGATCGCATTATCGATCTCACGATCGACCCCACTCAACGGGACACACCGCAGATCTATCTCACTATCGATCTCACTCAACGGGACACCGCGGGACACCGCTAGGGCCACCGCTGGACGGAGGATAATCATTTGTCTTGATTTCGCCCTAGCAGCGGCGGACACCACGGGACATCGCTAGGGCCACCGCCGGACGGAGGAGAATCATTTGTCTTGACTTCGCTCCAGCAACGGCGGACACCACGGGACACCACGGGCCACCACGGGACACCACGGGACACCACGGGCGGACGGAGGAGAATCATTTGTCTTGATTTTGCCCTAGCAACGGCGGGTTCATTTTTCTCGCCCGCCCACGCAGCTTCGCCTCGTCCGCACGCACGACACGAACGAAACGAAACAATTTCCCGGTTTGGGGTCTCCGTTCCACTGAGATCACACCCATCAACCTTCGATGTTATGTTATGTTCTGGACGGGCCGGCGTGACGTTGTGACGCTTGCCACGTCTGAAATGTCGTCTACTCGGTCGGTCGGTCGTTGCTGCTATTTGTTTCGTTTGTGGCCAGCGTGGGCTCGGCGCACATGTCGCGTGTGATGAGACGGCATTGTTCGGTCTTTGTTGTATTGCATTGTGTGGCGTGATGTTCGGCTATGGTATGTTATCTGCATATATGTTTGTCTTGTGTTCTCGACGGGGTGGCGTGACGTCGTGATGCCTGTCATTCTTGGTCTGCAGTCTAATCGGCCACTGCTGCGCCTGTTTCTGTTCTGTGGCCAGCCTCGCGTCGGCGTGGGTGCTGCGTGCGGCAGTGCGCCATGACACTGTCGTTGTTCTAGCTTTAAGTCGGGCGCGTCCCTCTACAGGAGGAATATTGAAAAATACAAAATACAAGTTTTGGGACGATGTTTCTACCATATGTGATTATTTCTGAGCATGTCTTGATTAAGTTCCATTTGTCTCAGAAATTCCGCCTGTAGGAGGACATGTCCGGCCTAATGCTAGCTGGCCGCCCTCAGGAAGAAAAACGCCACCGTGCCTGTGCAGCAGCGCGGCAGGAGGGAGGCTGAGTGCAGGAACCGCGCAATTCCGACGAGTGGCCTGACAAGGACGGGTCGTGAACCCGACGTCGTCTTCGCCCGCGCGGTAGGAAAGAGGTCGAGTTCGCACCCCGCGGCAGTTCAGCGAGTGGTCTGAATCGGGGAGTGTCGTGATCATGATGCTGACATCGTCTTCGCCCGCGCGGCAAGGAGGAGAAAGAGGAGGAGGAGGGGAGGGAGGAAATGAAGACGACGAAGAGAAAGCTCCTTGGTGCCCTCTTGGGGCCTCCAGGGAACCTCCTGGAGGGGCTCTTGGGGGCCTCCTGGGGCCACTTGGGGGTCTCTTGGGGCCTCTTTTGCCGTCTTATGAAGACGATGGGCCCGTCTGACGCTTCCAGAAGCCGCCTTGACAGCCTCTCTGGGCCGCCCTGCTGTCCTCTTCGGGCGTTTCAAGCTCGTCTTAGGGGCCCTCTTGGGAGCTGGGAGCCACTTCGGCGATCTTGGGGTCCTCGTGGGCCGGCTCGGGGCCCTCTCGGGGGTGGGGGGCTCATGGGCTGTTTTCGAGCTGCCTGGGAGGCCCCTTGGGCCGCCTTGGGCGGTCGGAAACCCAAAGCGGCGAGAATTGCACAGTCCTTCGAACACCGTGCGAAAAACACAATGGTGTCGGCCTCCTCGGGCTCTCTGGGAGGGCCTTTACGTTATGGTTGGTAATGTTGTGGTATTGGCGATTCGATGATGTCGATGACCGTTTAATGCGACACCGTGAATTGGTGGCTGCTGTAGAATGTTGTGCTGGTCTCTATTCGCCTGAATTCTGCCCCAGTGGAGTAATGTATATGATGTTGTGGTATGCTTTGTTCTGGACGGGCCAGCGTGACGTCATGACGGTCTAAGCGTGACGCCATGTTGCTAATGTTTTAGCGTGTGGCCACTGTGGCCAGCGTGGGTCCGGCGCGCATGTCGCGTGTATGGCAGGTCGGCATTGTTCGGTCCCTGCTATATTCCATTGTGTGGCGCTCTGTTATGTTCCCTTCGGATCTATGCACGTATTGCCTGTTCTGTTCTGCTCTCGGCGGGGCGGCGTTTCGTCGTGACGCCTGTCACGCTTGATGTGTCGTCTAATCGGCCGTTGCTGCGCCTGTCTTCGTCCTGTGGCCAGTCTTACGTCGGCGTGGATGCTGCGTCTGGCAGGGCGCCATTGCTATGTCTTTCCTCAGTTCGCACGATTCAGAGATGTAATGTGCTATCCTGCTCTAGTAATTGTTTACGCTTCGCGTATCCCCACCAGCCCATCTCACAACAGCAACTCATGCGAAGCATGCCGACAGTCGTGTTTTTCAGGCGTGTGTCCGTTTGGCCCCGCATATCTCCCATGTTCCTCCTTCCTCCCGCCTCCTTGTACATCCTCCTTGTGGGGGGAGCGGGAGAAGGACGAGGCGGAGGAGGAGGGAGAGAAAGCGCTCCTCGTGATTTGAGTCGTTTGGGGTTTCTCGTCCTGGTGTGAGTCGTTCGGGCCCTTCTTCCTGGTGTGAGTCGTTCGGGCTCTTCGTGGTGTGAGTCGTTCGGGCTCTTCGTCCTGGTGTGAGTCGTTCGGGCTTCTCGTGGTGTGAGTTGTTCGGGCCCCTCATCCTGGTGTGAGTCGTTCGGGCCCCTCCTCCTGGTGTGACTCGTTCGGGCTCCTCGTGGTGTGAGTCGTTCGAGGCGCGCGTCGTGGTGTGAGTCGCTCGGGCTCCTCGTGGTGTGAATGGGTCGGGCGCCTCGTCCTGGTAGGAGTCGTTCGGGGTCCCCCTTCTGGCGTGAGTCGTTTGGGTTCTTCGTGGTGTGAGTCGTTCGGGCCCCTCGTCCTGGTGTGAGTCGTTCGGGCTCCTCGTGGGGCCTCTTGGCGGCCTCTTGGGGCCTCTTGGGGCCTCTTGGGGGCCTATTGGGGGCCTCTTGGGGGCCTCTTGGGGGCCTCCTGGGGCCTCTGGGGGCCTCTTGGGGGCCTCTTGGGGGCCTCTTGGGGGCCTCTTGGGGCCTCTTGGGGGCCTCTTGGAGGCCTCTTGGGAGGCCTCTTGAGAGGCTCCTGGGGGCCTCTTGGGGCCATCTTGGGGCCTCTTGCGACCTCCACAGAAGCGCAAAGAAGCGCTGCCCCCTGAGAAGGACAAAATGAGCACAAAACCATCGTACAATCAATGATTTTGCTATGAAGGAAGATGAGCGCGGCCTCCTCGGGAGGCCAACATGGGGCCAGAACCATCGTAAAAACAATGATTTTTGGCTTCACAGAAGAGGAGGGGGCTACAAGAGTGCCCCCCCGTCGGGGCCAGAATCCTCGTGAGGGTCGTCGTTTTTTGGCCCTCCCAGGCGTCGAACAAGACCCCCCTGACCACCCGCGGAACTCCCTCTCCAGGCCCAGGGGGAGGGGGGAGGGGGAGGGGTAAACCCCTCCCCGAAGGGGAAGAAGGGGGGTTGAGGACAGAGGGGGCTCTCTAAACCACTCACGCCCTAAAGGGCTGGTGGGATTCTGTTATGCTGTCTTGTGTTTTGTTATGTTCTTGACGGGCCAACGTGACGTTCTGACGCCTGTCATGTTAGATACGTCGTCCACTCGGTCGTTGCCGCGCCTGTTTGATGCCACCGCGCTCGGGCGGGCGGGGGGGCGCCTTGGGGGAGAGGGGGGAGGGGCCATGGACCCCCCCTCCGCGGATTTCGTATTTGGGACAGTTTTTCTCTTGGAGGGCCAAAACGCAGGGGAGTTCCTAGACCCCCTGCAAGAAGCGCCCAAGACGGTCCAAGAGGGCCCCAAGACGGCACCAAGAGGGGCCCAAGAGCGGGACCAGGAACCGACAATTCGAGCCTTCTGCCTCAAGAGAGCCCCAGGATGCCCCAAGAGGCCCCCAAGAGGCCCCAAGAAGCGCCCAAGAGGCCCCCAAGAGGCCCCAATAGGCGTCCAAAAGACCAAATGATGCCCCAACACTGCCCCCAAGAGGCCTCAAAACAGTCTCCCAGAAGCCCCCGAGGAACCGACCACGATTATACAGATTTCTTCGTCGGACGTCTTCCCCGTCGTCTAATCAAGCCCACAACAGGCCACTCCTTCCTTGTCCCTGCCGCTCTCACCAATCATCCCCACCTCCATTTTCAGGTCGGGGTTCGTGGCAATATCAGGTTCTCCTGGAGGGCCAAAAAATCAGGGGAGTTCCTAGACCCCCTGCGCTTGCCCTGTGGGGCCTTTCTTCAACGAGGATGTTGGACCCCAGGGGAGGGGAAAAGGCTCGTAAAAAGCCATCAAGCCATCAAGGGGGACCTTCCGAGCCAACCCCGTCACGCGCGGCACTTGGCATCCCCAGGATCCTGAAGGCAGGTATGTTGCAGGGCTTCTGAGGGGCTTGTCGTAGGCTTGCTGGGGCCCTTTCGGGTTGTGAAAAATTTGCTGAAGAAAAGTGCAGCTGTCAGACGTCCGATCTGTCACCTCAGACATTGCTTATCTGAGGGGGTCCCTTCGGGGCTGCTTGGATACATGTTAGGGTTCTTGGGGTTCATCTTGTGGAGGAGAGCGCCAGGACTTGACGACGTGTTCCTCAAGGCCCCTCTTTTTCCCCGATCTGGCGGAGGGGTTCCAATTGTGTGTCCCCCTAGGGGGGTCTGGGGGGGGACCCCCCGGGACAGGGCCCCGAACACGCGCAGAACGCCGGCGGAAGATGGCCGTATTTCTGCAGACGCGCTTCCGGGAGGCACGGGCGGCTCCAAGAGAGTCTGCAAGATGACCCACGAGGGTAACGAGTCGCCGACTGAGCGGTCAAGACAGCCCAAGATGGGCCCAAGATGGCCCAAGAGGCCGCCAAGACGCCCCAAGAGGCCTCCAATTAGCCGCCCAAGAGAGCCCCAAGATGTGAAAATCAACAATTTTACGAAGGTTTCTGAAGGATTTTGGACTTTTCGCCTTTTCGGTTTTCCGACGCTCCAAGACGGCCCACGAAGCTTCCAAGACTGCCCCAAGACGGCCCAAGAGGCCCCCAAGAGGGCCCCAAGACTGCCCAAGAGGGCCCCAAGACGGCCCAAGAAGCGCCCAAGACGGTCCAAGAGGGCCCCAAGACGGCACCAAGAGGGGCCCAAGGGTGGGACCACGAACCGAAAATTCGAGCCTTCTGCCTCAAGAGAGCCCCAGGGGGCCTCAAGAGGCCCCCAAGAGGCCCCAAGAAGCGCCCAAGAGGCCCCCCAAGAGGCCCCAATAGGCGTCCAAAAAGACCAAATGATGCCCCAAAACTGCCCCCAAGAGGCCTCAAAACAGTCTCCCAGAAGCCCCCGAGAGACCAACCACGATTATACAGATTTCTTCGTCGGACGTCTTCCCCGTCGTCTAATCAAGCCCACAACAGGCCACTCCTTCCTTGTCCCTGCCGCTCTCACCAATCATCTCCACCTCCATTTTCAGGTCGGGGTTAGTGGCAATATCAGGTTCTGCCCCTGGGGGGCGTCTTGGGGGGCCTCTTGGGCCGTCCTGGGGGATTCTGGGGTCGCGTCCAGGCTCTAACGGGTGCCTTTTAGGCTGACGTTGATTCGTTTGGGGAGTCTCTTGGGGTGGTTTTGAGCTTTCGGATGCCCGAAAGAGGCGAGAACGCGAAAATCATCAAACAACCAGAGGAGAAAATGGTTTTTCCCCGACCTTGCGGACGGGTTCCCGTTGTGTGTTCCCCTGAGGGGTCTCGGAGGTACCCCCCGAAACCTGGCCCCAGCCACGGGCGGAACGCCAGCGGAAGCCAGCAGAAGTCTGGCCGGAATCGGCCGCAATTTGGCAGACGCGCTTCCTGGCGGCACGGGCAGCCCCAAGATGCTCCGTAAGATGGTCCAAGAGGGGACCAGACCATCCCAGAGGGCTCCCACACGGCGCAGACAGCCCCCCTAGACGGCCCGGCAGACTTCCCAGAGGGGTTTCAAGTGGGCCCCGAGAGGCAAAATTTATTGATTTCCTATGTGGTTTTGCAGGTTTTCCGCGTTTTCGCCTTCTCGGCCTCCTGACGCTCGAAGACGGCCCAAGAGACCCCAAAGAGTGCCCCAAAACGGCCTGAGAGGCCCCCAAGAGCTCCCAGACGGCCCAAGACGCCCCCAAGACGGCCCAAGAAGTTTCCAAGGCGGCCTACGAAGGCCCCAGGAACGCCCCAAGAGGGCCTGCATAGAGAGGGGGCAGGGACCGACAGTCTGGGCTCTCCGCTTAAGGAACCCCCCAGGAGGCCGCAAAAGGCCCCCAAGAGGCCCCAAGGAGCCTCTAAGAGATCTCCAGGAAGCCCCCAGAGGCCCCGAAGAGGGCCCCATGACTGCCTTGGAGGGTTCCGAGATGGCCGGAGACGCCCCAGGGCCCGAAGACTGCCCAACAGGGCTCCGAGATGGTCGGCGACGCCCCGACGAAGTGGCACAGCGTCAAACGGACAACACAGGAACCAGCATAATGCGCCTTAAAGCGGCACAGCGTCAAACGGACAACATTGGAATCAGCACTCCAAGGTCGGGGTTCGTGGCAATATCAGGTTCCTGCAGACCTGCTGGGGGGTGCTCTTGGAGCCGTGATGCGGCGTGTTTGAGCTTCTTAGGCGATCCTATGACCGTCTTGAGTGCTCTGGAGGGTGTTCGGATGCGTCGGCGCCTTTCTGAGGTCGTCTCGGAAGGCATCTGAGGCAGCTTGGAGGCGGCGGAGGCTGGATTTGGAGGCTCCGAGGGCCCGGGCGAAGCGCCGGCGACTTCCTGGACCCCCCCCCCGCCCCCCTTCCACGCAAACGAGATGTTGGACCCCAGGTGAGAGAGGGAGAGGGGTGGAGGGACAGCCATTCATCTCACAAGCCTTTTCACCCCCAGCAAGCGGTGTCGGCGGGTTCTGATGTTTCTCTTCAGTGGCGGTTCACGTGTTATGGAATGTTGTGCTGTGCTAGTTTGTTATGCCATTCAGATTATGGCGTACCCCTTCAGTTATGCTATAGCCTACAATGCTGTTTCATAGTCGTTGCAATTGCGGCAGCAGTGATACAACAATTAGTGCATAGTATGTTGGTTTCGTTGAGACCTATTCGCTGTATGTTGGTATGACATGTTATGTCATGATGCTCCTCTCTTCAATACGCTACAGTCTATAATGTTATATTTCATGTGTTGCCGTCCTGGGCGCAGCAGTATACAACATCTGCATAGATCGAGTAGGACATGTTATGATTTATGATATACTCGATTATGCTCCGTTCTACGATGCAATGCTTTGCGGTGTCATGTGATTATCGATGGTGTGCTATGGCATGATGTGGTATGTCATGATATCGAGTCCTCTGTAATGTCGCGTCGTGCCATGGTCTGAGTTGCCATGCTATGGTATGACATGTTATATGGCGATGTGTCATGTTATGACATGTTATGACGTGCTACGTTCTAACATATGTGGTATGTGATGGTATACCCTGCTCTGGCATGCCACGCAGTGTAATGCTATATGCCATGCATGCTCCGCGGTGCCATCTCATGTTATGCTATAGTATGCTGTGCCCTGCTGTGCGATGGCATGTTTTTTAATGCTATGCTATGCTATGTTATGCCATGACATGATCATCGGGTAATATCTGTATGGCATGCTACTTTAAGTTGTGTTATGTGCTGCTAGTTGTGTTTTGTCATAATCATAGTGGCGAGTGTCTCGGGGATGCTCTGCGGACCTGGGGATGGGGCGGCCGCGGTATGCAGAGTGGGCGGGTCCGGTCGGGAGGGGCGGGAGTCTCGGGGATTCTCGGTGGACGTGGGGATTTGGCGGCGGCGGTATGCATGGTGGCCGGGTCGCGAGGTCTGTTCTCAAGAGTTAGTGGCTCATATGTGTCGGGCGGGGGAAGCCACATATTTTCTCGGAGTTGCGCGCAGAGTTCTTGGATTGGCGTTGGGCTCGCCTAGCGGCGCCTCCTGCGAGCCCCTGTCGCGCTGCGTGCGCCAGGAAGGGGGTCCAACACCGATCCTAGAAATCCGCGTGGACCTCTGGCATTATATGTTTACGGTGTTTCTTCTCTTTCTGGTCGGGGGGGAGAGAAGCGACACCACCACCACCACCAGGGGGAGCACCTCCAGAGAGGTCCGTGATGCCTCCCCGAGCTTGGGACAGGGCATGCCTCGTGCGAGAGGGGAGTGTTGTTCGTTAAGCATACTACACCCCCTAACCATAATAACACAGTGAACTCGTGGCCTAGCTTAGGTCCTCGGTTTTCAGGGGATCCCTAAACATGTGTGTGGTTTCGCCTGCGACATTTGTACACAAGCCCCCTATCCCTAATGTGTTTGGCCCTCCTAACTGATGTCCCCTCCAAAGGAGTAGGGGTGCTTTTACTGCTTATCAGGGGGGGCACACCACCAGCGTGTCCCTTCTCCGTGGGCCTACCCCGCCCCGCCCGACGCCGCTTTTGCCCGCCCCGAGAAGAAGACGAAGGGAAGGGAAGGGACCGATCGGGCAGGACGGGTCCGCGGATCTGGGCGAATCAGATACCACCGTGACGGCCTGTGTTTGGGAGGTCTTCTTCGGCCATAGGATCGGTGGTTCAAAGATGGGGTCTTGAGGGATGGGGTCCTGAGGACGAGGTTCCACAAACAATGTAAATCCACCCTTGGATGCCTTCCTATCCTTTGGGCCCCATCCTTCGAAACGATGGGTGCAAAGTCGAACAGCAGTTCTTGATCATTCTGAGCAGGGTCCGCTGTCGGCGTCGCCGCGGCTGTTGCTTATTTGAGACAGGAGGCTGCCTGCCCAACAGCGGCTGCTGCAGGTTTTCGGCAGCACTTGTTTTTTGGGGCATCGTGTCTCCACATGAAGCTGCACCTTTTCGGTGCCCAGTCCTGTTGCGCGCTGCCCTCCCCGGACGGTGCGCAGCCCGTCACCACACGACGTGGCACCGACGGGGTGCCCCCAGTCCTGTCGCGCGCTGTCCTCCCTGGGCGGCGCGTGGCCCCCCTCCCCCCGGTCTGCCATTCGCTGCCCTCCCCGGACGGCGCGTGGCCCGGTTCCCACAGAAACTTGCACCGGCCAGGTGCCCCCAGGCCGGCCACGCGCTGCCCCCCCATTGGACGGCGCGCGGCCTCTGTTGGCCGCTCGGCCTCAGTCTTGTCTCCCCGCGGTGCGGACCCGCACGCCGGTGCCGAACGGCGGCGGGGCCCCCCGCGCTTGACAGTAGCGCCGCCGGTGCCGGGCTGCGGGACGCCGCCGCCCCGCCTGTTGGGGGATCCCTTCAGGCGGAGCGCTCCTCCCCCTCGCCCTCCCTGCACTCCCCCCCTCGCGCCCTTCCCTCCCTCCCTTCGCGAGCCGTCATGGCGCCGCTCGCTGCCGCTCCCGGCGGGCAGCTCCCCCTGGTAACTGTGCCGGTGGACCCTGCGCTGGGGCGCGCTCCCCAGCCCAACACCCAGCGGCTACAGCATGTTGCTGTTGGCAGTTTGAAACCTGGACTCCACTTTTACGTCGCTTGCGCTGCCTAGTCGTCCCTGACCTGGACGTGCTCGTTGTCTGCAACTTGCTCTACCGCGTACTGCGCATCGGCAGCGCCCGTGGGTGCACCGACGCCGCGGCCCGGCTGGTGCCACGGTCCCCGCTGCTGCTGCGTCTGGCCGCGCCAGCGCGTTTGGAATGGACTTCTTCCACAGTTTAGTGCCCCCCCTCCCTCTCTCCCTCTGCGGCCGCCCTGTCTGTCTTGTCCCCCCGCTCTTGCGCGGTGGCCAATTCGTCATTCGCTTGCCCCGAATCGCCACTCGCTGGTGCGGACCGCCTCCGCCTTGCCGCCGGCGGAAACGCTGGCCCTGGAGGGGGGGGTCGAGGTCCCAGCGCGGACCCGCCGCGCCGCAGGAGAGCGGGAGCGGCAGCGGGGCCGTGCGGGAGCAGGCGAGATGCTGCCCTCGCCCAGGCGCCGCGCAGCTCTGTGGGTGACAGTCGCTGTGCTGTTTCGGCGAGTCGCACGCTTCGTCTTCGCCGCGCTCATCGGAAGTGTGGGCGCCCGAAAAGGGCAAAAGCATGCTCCCGCCGCAGCGCCGTGCACGGATTTCTTACAGCTCGGCCCGCGTATCGCTTCCTACGCCCAGTCGTCGGCAACGGAACCGCGCCCAACTTCTTCCGTTTGCTCCGCGGGAACGCGTTACAATCCCAATATCAATTTGCGCCACACGTGCTTCTTATGCTATGGGAGGGAGAGTAGGAATGGGCGGAGATCGCGGGCTCGTTCGACGGGGCTAATTTGATCCCTACTCCGTTTCCTACTCCCTCCTCCTGTCTCTCTAGGAGGCCTTTAGAGCAAGACGACGATGGGGGTGGTCCTTGAAGGCTTCAATGCAATTTCTGGAAGCCCCCCGAGGTCACCGAAGGCCGCCAGAGGCGTTTTAAGGTCCGAAGAAGGCAACTCGCCTGGCGAAGGACCCAACCCTATGCAGCTTCGAGTGGCCCAGGGCATGGTCTCTCATAGGCAGCGCGTCGCGAGATGGGGTGCAGCGCGGATGGGCGGCGGCGGACCAAGCGCGCAGAGGCGAGCTGAACCCTCTTTCGTGTCGACGGTGCGCGATCTACCTGAAAGGTGCGCCGAAATCGGCTCGGGACCGCGTTCGGGGACCCACGCTGACACCCGAAGCGGAGCTCTCCATGCGGAAGTGCGGGAGCAAGCAAGGTGGGAGGAGGAGGAGGAGGAGGAGGAGGAGGAGGAGGAGGAGGAGGAGGAGGAGGAGGGCAGCCGCAAAGCCGCAGCTCGGGATGAGCCTGGGCAGACCCAGGGTCTATAGTCATACATGCTTTTTCGGATCGTTGGACATCGGAGCCTCTTGGCAGCTGACTCGGGCCGTCTGGTGTCCCTCCTGGGGTCACGTTGGAGGCCTTCGGGACTCTCTTTGGGCGCTCTGGGGGCTCTCTGTCCCCTCCCCCGCCGAAGGCACTTAGAGACCTCACCTAGTGACACCCTCCAGCGGCGCTCAGAGGGCGCGAGCCACTTGGGCCACCTTGGGCGCTCTGGCCGCCCGCGACTCCCCCATCCAGGCCCAGTGGAAGGAGCAGGGGGAGGGATAAACCATGGTAAGCCCCGCCCCGAAGGGAAAGAGGGGGGATAGACGAGCCAACTCGCGAAACCACCCACGCCCTAAGAGGCTGGCGCGATAACAACATCGAAACTCACTCTCGGGCCATCCTGTATGTCAGAAACAAGGTAAAAGGGATAGGGCAATTAACGACAGTAGCAAAGGAGAGAGGAGAGAGCAATTCAATTGGTATACTTGTGGAGGGGAATAAGAGTAAGAAAGAAGATAAGGGGGAGGAGGAGGAAGTGTAAGGAGGGGGAGCGAGGAGGGGGATGATGATGATGATGATGATGATGATGATGATGATGATGATGATGATGATGATGCTGATGATGATGATGAGGATGAGGATGAGGAGGAGAGGAGGAGGAGAGGAGGATGAGGAGGAGGAGGAGGAGGAGAGGAGGAGGAGGAGGAGGAGGAGGAGGAGAGGAGGAGGGAGGAGGAGGAGGAGGAGAAGGAGCAGGAGAAGGAGCAGAAGCACGAGAAGGAGAAGGAGGAGGAGGAACAGGAGGAGAAGGAGGAGGAGGAGGAGGAGGAGGAGGAGGAGGAGGAGGAGAAGAAGAGGAGGAGGAGGAGCACGACGCCCAGGAGGGTAGAGGCGAAGACCTTCAAGGCGAAGTCGTGGGCGCCTCAGCGCCCTCGCACGGAGACGACCACGCGCACGCGCGCGGGGGGGAGTCGGGCAGGACATCCGGGCCCCGTCTGCTTCGTTGCGGCAGTCTGCGGTGGTCTCTGGAGGTCCCCGTCGCCCAGGGCCCCCCCGGAGTCGGGGCCCCCCCGCGCCGTGCGAGGAGTCCGCGGGAAGTCGGCGTGGCCGCACGGTTCTGGGTGGCTCGGGGCGTTCTCCCAGCACCTCTCGCGTGACTGGGGCCTCGGAGGTCCCAGAACGGTGCGGCGACGGGCCTCGAAGGTGAAGTCTCTGGGGCTTCCGAGGTCACCGACGGTCCGCTGGGTCCCCAGACTTGGAGACCTTCTGGAGGCCTACAGGGGCCCCAAAGGGGCCAGGCAGCCTCGAGCTTCGGTCCTGGATGACCGAAGCGGCCTCGACGCGGCGCTACAAGAAAGGGCGTCACCCTCGGCGCCGCTTGCCCTCGGGGGAAGCCGGCAGAGGCCTGCGGAAGAGCAGCCTGCGGCGGGTCCGCCGGCGGAAGGTCGGCTGAAGGCGGCGGAAATACAAGTTCCTGGCATCGCTCGGGCGTGTGCATTCTTTCTCGGCGAGGGCCATCGAGGAGCATCCTTGATCATTCGGCGAAAGAACCACGCACGAGACCGAAAAAAACACAGGGAATCGACGTCCGAGCGATGGCCAGAGTTCGCCGTGGGGGAGGCGGGTCCCGAGGGAGACGCGTCCTGACGTTTTTCGCTGTTTTCGGGCTCTCGGGGCCGTCCACGGGCCCCGGGACAGCCAGAGAACGACTCGGGAGGAAGAGCTCGTCCTGGGCGGATGGGCCCATGGTCCGAGACCCGTTGCCCGAACAGACCTATGCCCCTTGTGCTTAGAGAGTTGACGTGAGACGTCAACGTTTGTTTTGGGTAGGGCCTGTCCCACTACAGGAGTAATCCATGTATACATATATATATATATGTGTATATGTATATGTATATGTATGTATTTGTATATGTACATATATATATATATATGTATTAGGCGCCCCCCCTATGGGCCCCCTTGTTTTACTGATGCGGCGAGAACGTTGGTCAGTCACCACAACAAGACTCAGGCGGCATACTTCACGTGCCGTACGCACATACATTGCGGCTATAAACGGCAGCACGCATGTCCGCAATGACGTTGCGCGCGTATGATCCAAGAAGCACAGGCCTTCATACGTGTGACACAAGTCGCTTACACCACTCTCAAAGTGTTTCGTGTTATTGCACGCGCTGTATTCAGAATGAGTAGCGCCCTACCAACTGTCGTATACCAAGTCGTTCCGCGCGTTCTGTTTAATGTGAATGAGCACTAGGAAGTCCCAATATACACCAACAATGGGCCCAGAGAAGGTAACTACATCTCTTGGAGACTCCCGAGAGGCACGCCACGAGAACGCATCGAATCATTACTCGGGCGCGGTGGTGGTATGAGTCGGAGATCACGAGATAATATCACTGGTTGCTTTACATGTTTCTGCCGCGCTGGTGACAACAATCTAAGCAACAATTCAAACTATGATGTGTCAAAAGCTACATGGCCTTCTGCTTCTTTGTCAGCCGCCGCACAACTTCATCTTCGATGGTGCGTTAGCACACACTCGATTATGTTTTTCATGTTCAATAGGAGAATGGACTTCACCACCTTGCATGTCCAGACCTCATCTTCGATCGGTTCCATGCGGGGCAACTCTTCTCTGATCATATTGTCTAACGCCGCATAACTGGGTCCTGCGTATTGGCACATATTTTCCATTTCTCTGCCGTTGGGACCAGCCCAATCGTATAGCATTTCATCTGGCTCAACTATTTTCGCATCGTATGCAATAAAAAGCCACAACACAGTGTACACTGCCTTGAAAGCTCCAATTCCTGTGATATTTGATAGTATCTTGAACGACTGTGCAAACGCATCGAATATCTTTTCTGTTGTGTCGAATTGGAGCGTGAAATCTCGAACCCAGTCCGTGTGGTACCCAAAATTGACATCACAGAGTTTAAAATAACGTTTCACTTCGGATGTTGATCCCCCCGCCATATGACTTCCGGTCGAATCATTTTCTGATGTGATTATGACATAACGCAAGTTATCAATTGTCTTATTACCCCACTCGTCATCAAAACATTGTATGACATGTGGCTCCCGCAATAAGTCTGACAGGGACGCCGAGCGACCACTTGCACTCATACAAAACATAATCGTTAAGGCGGACGAGGGATAGGGGGGCTGTCGGACGGAGGAGGTGGAGGAAAAACAACAGGCGAGTCGCAAGGAAGACGCTGCGGAGGAGGTAAAGGGGGATGGAGGAGGGAGAATGCATGCAGTGAAGGAGGTTGATTGATTGGTTAGACCCTTTCGGATCTCGTGTGAGGCCGCGGGCACGGCCCCTTTAGCGAGACTGCCGGGCAGAAGGCGCTCCCGAGGGACCCTATCCTGTCCCGGCCCCAGCCCCCGCAGGAGGACCAGAGAGGGGAGGAAGGGCTCAAGAGGGCCCCCACGACGGACAGCCACGCAGCGATCCTAGAGAGATCGCCTCCACGCGAGCCATCGGGTCGGCCGCCGAAGAACACGGATCCCGGCCGGCTCCTGCCCACCCCACACGGCATCCGGGGACTTTCGAGCCAAACCCGCCTCGTGGTCTTGGCGCGCATCAGCGGCCTCCCAGGCCTACATGGGGGATCGCAGCCAGGAACGCGGGGAGGGTGGGAGGGTCCAAGCGGGAGCCCGCAGTGCTCGACGCAAGGGGGCCCTACCCGGTCCTGGCTCGCCGCGTGGCAAAGCACGACGTGGGTACCAGCCTGTGCGAGGAACCAAGATCAGGGCCCTCCCGAGTGTGGCCAGGGAGAGGGATCCCAGCCCAGCCACGCCCTACCCGATCCAGCCCAAGCTTCCCACTCTGCCGAGATCGAGGTCGCCTGAGGGCGCACGTCGCTCCCCGAAACTCGGCACGCAGGAAAAGCCACGCCCACGCAAGACCTCCAGAGAGAAGGACAACCCTCCGGCCCATGCCGCGACGCAAGGGCAGAAATCTCTCCGCGCCTCCGGAAAGCGGCCTGGAACTCGACGGAGCCGGAGGGAGGGAAAGATGGAAGGGAGGGAGAGATAAGATCCCGTCCCTGCCCAGCCGACCCAACCCATCCCGACCCGACTCGGCCGATATCGAGGTCGCCTGAGGGCGGGCGGCGCTCCTCGAAGCACGCGCGGAAAGCTCCGCGCCCACGCAACACAACCCGAGGCCAGACTTACCTTCAGGCCCAGCCCGCGACGCGACAATCATCGCATTTCCCGCAAGCGACCTGGAAATCAACAGGTCGGGAGGGAGGGAGGGGAGGGAGGGAGAGAGAGAAGGATCCCAGCCTAGCCCAACCCATCCCAGCCCAGCCCGACCCGACTCGGCCGATACCGAGGACGCCTGTGGGCACGCGTCGTTCGACGAAGCACGGGCGGAAAGCTCCGCCCCCATGCAACACCACCCGGGAGAACGACAACCCTCCGATCCAGACCACGACGCGGGAGACGCCATCTCGCGCCACTGAGATGCGGCCTGGAAATCGGCAGAGCGGGAGGGAGGGAGGGTAGGGAGAAGGAGAGACGGATCCCAGCCTAGCCCAACCCGTTCCAGCCCAGCCCGACCCGACTCGGCCGAGGTCGAAGACACTTGTGGGCACGCGTCGCTCCACGAAGCACGGGCGGAAAGCTCCGCATCCTCGCAAAACGACCCGAGAGAAAGAGAACCCACCGACCCAGAACGCGACGCGGGAGACGGCATCTCGCGCCACTGAGAGGCGACCTGGAAATCGACAGAGCGGGAGGGAGGGAGGGAGGGGAGGGGGAGTAATGGTAGAGAGAGGGCTTGGGAGGAGAAGAGGAGGGCTCTCTAAGCGCAGCTCGCCCAGAAGACGTCTACACCGCGCTCCACCTCCGCGGCCAAAAGTTGCGCCTCAGCGTAGCCTGCCTGGCCCAGCTCGCAGCCCAGCAGGACGGCCGCACACTCCCGTGCTGAAGCAGCCTGCTGGACGCCGCGTGCCCACCAGAACGCCGCTCGAGCGGACTCCGTGGCGGGGCAGGCCGACAGGAGGTGGAAGGCGAGGCTGGACTGCACAGCACCGCAGAGAACGCACGACCGCCTCCGGGCCCACGATTGCCGCCCCTGCACGTGGCCCAGCGACAAAAAGCCGCCGCGCAGCCGCGCCAGGGAGCGCTGCGCCACGAGCGATTCGCAGCACAGGCCGGAGCCCACGGCTCCTCGGATGTCATGGGACATCACTGGTCGCAGCTCTGTGTAACTATGGCAGCAGCAGCACGTGCTGTGCAGCAGCGGCCGTCCACGCTGTAAGGCACCTGGCGTCAACTCGAGCACGGATGTCCGCCTTGCAGGCCTCCAGTGTGCCCCTGTCGCGGATGAGTAACCACACGGGCCAGTCCGGCAGACCCCACTTGGTGATGAGATCCAAGGATTCCTGGGCCCACGTCCGGCCGACGTCCCCGTGCGCCAGGAGGAAAACCTCCCTGTAGAGGTCCGTGTCCAGAAGGGCCCACAGAGACGCGGGCCGGGCAGCTACCTCCACTGCAGCGGCACCCGCGCCGGACCGCACCCAGCCCAGTTCGCCCACAGCTACTTGGCGACCGCGCCACGGCGGAAGGCCCAGCAGGAGCTGCGCCCACCGCTCCTGGGACGCGTCGCGCGCCGCGCCACTGGTCTTGTCGACCGCCCAGGGCCACCGTCCGAAGCGGAGGCCACATTTGATCTGCGCCTCGACAATGGCCTCCGCGGCGGCCAGGCGACGAGGCCCGCGAGAGACGCCACCTGCGAGGACGCGGCGCCCAGACGCTGACCACGGAGGGCTGCCATGTCTATAGGTCCCCGCGCCACGGGAGGCCCAGATCGTCGAGCAGGGCCTGAGCTGCTCCTCGGCTGGAGGCCGGTAGCACTGGGTCATCGGCGGGGAGCACCGCCGCAACACGCCTGGGGGCGACCTGATCGAGGGCCCGCAAGGCAGAGGCTTCCAAGTCTGCATTTGCATCGAGGGCTCTCGTCGACGGGAGCGGGCGCCGCAGGCGTAGAGCGACCACTTAGCTCCTGGATCCACGTGGTGCGAGGACAGCCGGTGCCCAGCCACTGCTTCCCCGTCCACTCCGCCGGTTCGGAGACCCCCAACCCCGCTCCGCGTCCCTGGGCGAGGAGAAACCGTGTCAGCTCGTCCATGTAGCACGGGGACAGCAGCGGCCCCAGCGTGCCCCCCTCGGCGATGCCCTCGGGGAGCGGCTCCACGAGCACGCCAGTGTAGTTGGCGTTCACGAAGTCCAGCTCCAGCATGCTCCACAGCAGGGCGTAGGCCCCGCCCCGGAGGCCGACGTGGCTCGATAGCGAGTGCAGCAGGTCTCCCCGCCACGTCCTGGGGAAAGCCTTTTGCAGGTCGCCAAACACCGCCCACATCACTCTCCCCTGCCCGATGGCTAGGGCGCAGATCTCGTGGAGGAGCAGCTTTGCGTCCGCCACATCACGGACGTATCCTCTCTGTCCTGGGGTTACGGGCGCGCGGACGTCGGTCTTCAGGCGGTCGAACTGCAACGATTCCTGCAGGAGCCCAAGCTGGTTCTTGACCATAATCAACCTGAAGCTCTCACAGTCATCAGCAGTGCCCTCCTTGTGGATGGGGTACAGCACACGAGCCCTGCCAGCCCCGCGGTCGCAGAGCGAGGGCCCCGGGCCCTGTGGCGAGCATTAGCAGCCACACCACGTCCTGGAGGGCCTGCGACGGGAGCCGAACCACGAGGCGCGGCAGGAGGTCCGGGGTGGTGGCATCGGTCCCTGTCCACTGCTAAAACACCTTGGACCTCATTCTGATACGCAACTCCATCGTGCCCGCCTTGGCCTCTGCATTTCCAAGAGCGGCCTATTACGCCTGGCACTGTTGCCAGGACCTGCTGGTGAAAGGCCGCGTCCCAAGGGCCCGGCCACGCCGCCTGCAACCTCAGCTGCTCTCCCCACGCCTGGAGGGAAGACTCTGGCGAGAGGGGCCCCTGGTCATTCCGCAGACACGGAAGAGGGCGAATTGGCCGTGGCTTCAGCGACCGCAGACAAGCTGCCAAGCGCGCGAAACGATCTACCCCCGCCTCAAGGCTCCGCCGGACCTGCGTGCGCAAAGAGACCTCTTGCGCCCCAGGCAGGGCCCCCGGGGCCCGCTGCCTCAGGACCGCATCGCGTGGGGCCACCCAGCTCCCCAGGACGATCCCCAGAATGAGGCTTGTGATCCACGCAATGGTATCGCAAACCCATTGCGCAGCGCGCTTGGTGAGGTGGCGCCTGGCCTGCTGGTCCTCTACTACTGCGCATAATTCCCGGAGCCGCGCCGCGAAGACAGCAAGGACCGGTTCCGCCGCAGCGTTGCCACCTCTTCCCGCCACAGACCTTCATCCAGCCACCAACGCGGCATCCGCAGCATGACAGGCGCTGGGGCCGCCACCGCCACAAAGAGCGGAGCATCCACTTCGATGAGAAAGTTGCCCCTCAGCGTGTAGTCCACACATGAGCCCCCCGGCCATCGGCAACCACTGATCCCGTGGCCATCGACGGCCCCCGGGCCATCGCCGAGTCCCAGCGTGAAGTGGAGGCCGTTGTGGACGACCACTGATCCTGAGGCGGCCTCAGACGCGATGATAACGTCGATGCACCGGGCCGCTCCAGAGCCGTGATGCGTATCGCCCAGCCGTAACATAACATCCCGACCTCGCGCGGGTAGCGCCATTGCTGCACGAGGCCCGGTGCCTACCAATGGATTGAGGAGGCCCAGCCCCCAGTTTGAGACCCAAGCTGTGAACATGCGATCTCGAGCTGGAACTGGTTCTCGTTCCCCTCCTAACTGCGACGGCTGCATGTTGATGCCACCCATCAGCACCACCGGAGAACCAGGTCGAACCGGAGGTGGCCCCAGGAGGCTCAAGAGATCGCGCGTCAAACCTGTAAGTTTCTGTATCCACTCCGTGTCAGGTCCTGTTGGGGGATGGGGTGGCAAGTGCAGTACACGCACGTGCCAGGCTAGGTCAGCAGCGTCCCGGATAGAGAACCACAGACGCCTCCCGGAGCCCACGCCCACTGACTCCCGCAGACGGAATGGCCGACTGGTCCCAGACCACCGCCGCGCTGGCATAGGAGGGCCCTCTCCGCGCGAGAATGCCTAGGCCAGGGCACTGCGACCGACCAGGGACAGCTGCAGCCGCCGCATGGCTGCCACGATGCCAGTATCCGCATCCGTGAAGACGTTCCAGCGGGTCGTGCGCCCATCCAGCGACGCGCAGCCCATCGTACCAGGAGAACCGAGGCCCATGCGCACATGTCGCCTCGACAGTGTCCCCCCTCCAGACGCACCCCCAGGCAGGCCTTGACCCCCTGGAGGCCATATCCCACTGGCGCCGGCCCACGCCAACGAGCCCTGGAGCTCCCGGATCGCGGCGAGATCAGAGAGGCGATCCTGGAGACGGGAAGCCTCCAGGCGGAGACGCTGCATCTCCGCCTTGAGCTTCTGCCATTGCGCGCTCAGGAGGATGTCAGCCTGGATCTCGCCTGTGGGCCCCAGCCAGTTGTCATGCGGTAGTGCGCGCCACAGCGCAGACAAAGCTGATTCCATGGCGCTGGCCGCCTTGGAAGTCCGAGGCCCTCGCCGGCTTGGAGCCGGAGACGTTTGGCCTTCCCACTCTCCCGCTCTCCTGCCCTCCCTCCCTCCCCAGCTCACTCCAGCCCACTCGGCCGCGCTGCGGGGACAGCCAAAGGGCGGAAGGGAGGGAACACCCTCCACCGACCCGCGGAGCAGCCCAACTTCCAACAAGGACCTCCGGGACCACCGGGGACCCCCGGGAGACCTCCGGGAGACTTCCGGAGATTCCCATGCTTCACGGATTATGTGGTTATGGGTTTGCATCATTGTTATAACGCGTGTTATAAACAGCCTAAGTCGGCTTAGAAGTACCCTAATTGATGATATAGTTTGCCCAACTCAGTTACTAAGTATTTATAACTTTTCAGAACTTCGCAACTTGTTATAACGAAGTTGGGGCAGTTGTAATTGCGTTATGGGTATGTCTAAGTAGTTAACCACACAGTTGTGAAATATATGAGCAATCTACTAACAGAGTTATAGCAGAGTTATGAATCCCCTCGAAAAGTTAGCAAAAGTTACAAAAAGTTACACAACAATTATGGGTAGTTGCGAATATGGGCGGAACAACAAAACAGAAGGTATTGGGGTCCGTTCGTGAGAACCTCTGTTTAGCCGAGTTTCGTATACAGGCCGTTCGGGCCCAAGCTCTGTTCATTGTTGCGGGGTGAGGGGAACATGTCTCTGCCTCCAGAAAAAAGGCCAGGCTGCTCGCGGGGGTCCGCAATGCTGGAATGCGGGTGTCATGTGCTGCAATTGCTCGGGTGGCTGCAGGCTTGGCAAATGATGACGAATCCAAATGGCTTGACAATTTTGCTAAAGCGATTTCAGACCACGTTCGTGGCGTCTCCACGAGTTGCGGGAATGTGTTGCAATATGTTTCATTGCGAACTGTTAACGGTGGAACACTGGTGTGGACCATTCTTCACCCGATGGCTCTTTTGAACCATGTATGTTCTTTCCCTTCGTTCGGCCGCTTTGCGGCGCGCCACTTGAAAGATAAAATCGGCCGCCTCATTCTATGGGACGACGAAACCACGTGTGGGAACCAACTCAGACCTGACAGCGTTGGGAAATTCGTAGCGATATGTTGGACAATGGCAGATTTCCCAGAAGATTTTCGGTCCTCGGACGAGGGGTGGTTTCCTGTTGGCGTGTTCGAGTACAGTTTGCTGAAGACGGTGCAAAGTGGATATTCTGGGCTTCTGCATCACCTGCTGCATGTTCTCTTCACCAGCGCTCCAAACTTCAAGGTTGGCGTGCGCTGCGCAGATGGTTCCAGGGAGGGGGGGCCTTCATTTGTCGGTGTTCGCTGCTTTGCTTCATTCAGGACGAGACAGCCCACAAAGAGGCACCTGGGGATCTTCAAAACATCAAAGCCCGTTCTTTCTGGAGAAGGGGTTGGTGGCTTGGGGGGTAGAGGGGGTGAGGCGCGGGGGAAGGAGGTGGGGGTGGATGGGAAGGGGCGGGGGAAGGGGCCGCGCAGTCGCGCTCCTGCAGGCCAGAAGCCTCAAGGGCGCCGCTGGGTGTCATTGTTGCGGGAGGTGCAAAAATATTCAGTGGCTGAACGCCAATCCGCCGCCACCATATTGGGAGGGGGAGGGCGGGGGAGGGGGGGAGGGGCGCGATGGGGTCTACAGGGCGGGGTGGGATGGGAGGGGGGAGGGAGAGGGGAGGTGGAGAGAGAGAGGCGGCGGGGAATAAGGATAATAAGTTTTGGGTGGGCAAGAGCGAAAGTGCGAAAATGGAAGGGCGCAAATACAAGAGAACTGCAGAATGAGCGGGGGGGGGGGGAGTGCGGGGAGGCGGTGGCGGGTGGGTTGCAAACGACGCATGGTGATTATGGACATGGTGATGGGGATGACGATCGCGCGTCGCGCAGTTTTTTTTGTTTGTTCTTCTCTCTCCTGTTGTTGCACATATATATATATATGTATATATATGCTTTACATCAACACGCACACAAAAACAACAACAACACCAACACCATCAACAACAGCAGCACCAAATAACGATTGCCCCAATGGGGGTGGCGGGTTTACAAGGGTGAAATAGAGAACACTCGCAGCAGTACTTACGCGTTCCACTACAAGCAGGCAGTGCCCGAACAATTCGATCAACATACAGATGCGTCCATGTGGGAAGCTCTCGACCGACTCGAGCACGTCGCCGCCATTGCGAGCAAGGCCCGACTGGCGTCTGAGGAGGTTACGTTAGGTTTGAACTTCGAGCCACGCGGGCCCGCGCATGACAAGAGTTTGCGTGAATTTTGTGCGCCGGCCTC